>OY982569.1:22720280-23266537 GCA_963859945.1 Euplagia quadripunctaria | reverse complement strand
AAATGCCTCTCCACGGGACACACCCGCGTCAGGTGCGTGAGTTGTTTTGACTGCAGCGGACTATGCTTCCGCTGTGGTCAACCGGGGCACAAGGCGGCGGAATGCTCTGCCGCCCCTCACTGCCCAGCGTGTGCGGCGGGAAATCTTCCCGCCAACCATCAGATGGGGCAGGGTGGCTGCAAGCCACCCCGCACTTCTCGGCAAACTTCGGGGGCTAGCCAATCGACCCAGGCTGCCTCCGATGTCAATCCTGCGTCGTCGTCGTCGCCCATGGAGGTTGTAGAGACAGTCAAGTAATGGACCAAGTCTCCAACCTTCTTGTCCAGACGAACCTGAACCACTCTGCCGGTGCGCAGGACCTTTTCCTGCAAACCATGGCGGAGTGGTCAATAGGTGTGGCCGTAGCCGCGGAGCCCTATTACGTTCCTACCCGTCCAAATTGGCTGGGTGACCGGGACGGCTCCGTGGCAGTCGTCAGCTCCACGGCGGCTCATTCCCCACCCTTGTCGCTAAGAGACAAGGGTACTGGATATGTTGCTGCCGAATGGGGGGGGATCACCATATATGGTGTCTACTTCTCCCCCAATCGGAGTCTGAGCGACTTCGAGGTTTTTCTCAGCAATCTAGAGACCTCGATGCGGCGACTAGCGTCTGGGCACGTCCTAGTGCTGGGGGGACTTCAACGCAAAGTCCATTGCGTGGGGTTCCCCCAGGACGGACGCACGGGGCGATGCCGTGGAGGAGTGGGCGGCATCGGTGGGCCTCTGTCTCCTAAACAGAGGCTCCACCAATACGTGCGTGCGACAGCAGGGGGGTCGATAGTGGACCTTTCGTTCGCTACCCCTGCTCTCGCCGCACGAGTAAGGAACTGGCGTGTCCTGGAAGAGGTTGAGACGCTCTCGGATCACTTGTATATCCGATTTGAGCTCTCCCGGACCCAGGACCCCAGAAGGGGTCACACGGCGCGGCGTTCTTCCCGCTTCCCGCGGTGGGCTGTTTCGAAGTTGGACAGGGACCTACTGGAGGAGGCAGCCATCATTTACTCTTGGCTGTCTCCGCAGCCTCTGACTGAGGAGGTAGACATGACGGGGGCAGGCCGCTTTCGCGATGCGATTACGCAGATTTGCGATGCGGCCATGCCCCGCGTCCGAGGTCGTCGCCTCCAAGGAAGGAGGTCTACTGGTGGTCCCAGGAGTTGGCGGACCTCCGTGCGGCCTGTACTCGTGCCCGGAGGTCCTACACTCGCAGCCGGCGGCGTCGCCACGAAGAGGGGGAAGAGGACCAGCTTCATGAGGAGTACCGAGAGGCGCGGGAAACTCTGAAGCTGGCTATTAGCCGTGCCAAAGAAGGAAAGAGAAAGGAGATGCTGGAGGGTCTCGATCGTGACCCCTGGGGTCGCCCATATCGTGCGGCGCAACAAAAGCTCCGCGCGTTGGGCCCCCCCCCTTACGGAGACTCTCCAGCCCAGCTTCCTGCAGGAAGTGGTTGAGGGCCTTTTCCCGCAACGGGTGGAGCACGTACCCCCCGTCGATGGCCCCCTTGGCCGGGGACGACGGGGAGGACGAGGATGATGGTGTTCCGCCCGTCACGGAGGCGGAGGTAGGGGCGGCTGTTCTACGGATCCGTTCCAAGAACACCGCCCCCGGGCCAGACGGGATCCCTGCCCGAGTGTTGGCCCTGGCCCTCGACCACATGTCCGACCGCCTCAGGGAGGTGTTCGACGCTAGTTTGGCGTCCGGACGCTTCCCTGACTGCTGGAAGAGCGGGAAGCTGGTACTTTTAAGGAAGCCGGGACGGCCTACCGGCTCGGTCGCGGCCTACAGGCCCATCGTGTTGCTGGACGAGGCGGGTAAATTGTTTGAGAGGGTCCTCTCTCATCATGCATCGTCCGGCACCTTGGCGAGGTCGGCCCCGATTTGTCGGACGCCCAATTCGGTTTTCGAGCGGGGCGTTCGACGGTCGGTGCTGTGTTGCGCCTGAGGGCCGTGACCGAAGAGGTAGTGAGCTGTGGCGGCGTGCTGTTGGCGGTGTCGTTGGACATCGCCAACGCGTTCAATAGTCTGCCATTCAGCTGCATCAGGGAAGCACTCCACTATCACGGAGTGCCAGGGTACCTGAGGCGGCTAGTGGCAGACTATTTAGAGGAGCGTACCGTCATGTACGAGGACCTAGAGGGAGTTTTGAGTCGTCGGCCCATGTCGTGCGGTGTTCCGCAGGGGTCTGTCCTTGGACCACTCCTGTGGAACATGGGATACGACTGGGCCCTTCGAGGCGACTTCCCCCCCGGGCTGGGCGTAATTTGTTACGCCGATGACACGTTGGTCACAGCCCGGGGGGTGAACTTTCAGGAGGCGGCGCGCTTGGCCACCAGGGGAGTCTCTCTGGTGGTCGGGCGCATCGAGGCACTGGGCTTGCGGGTGGCCCTGGATAAGACGGAGGCCCTTTTATTCCATGGGCCCCGTCGTGGTCCACCCCCTGGCGCCTCTATCGTGGTTAACTCGGTCCTCGTACCGGTTCAGGCCCACATAAGGTATCTGGGCCTGATCCTCGACGGTAGGTGGCTCTTCGACGAGCACTTCCGACAGCTTGCTCCGAAGCTGGTCGGCGCTGCGTCCGCCCTTGGGCGACTCTTACCCAATTTGGGCGGACCCAGCGTCGCTACAAGACGGCTGTACACGGGGGTTGTCCGGTCAATGGCACTGTACGGTGCACCGGTGTGGGCGGGAGCTCTGACCGCCCAGAATAGGGCGCGCCTCTGGCGCCCTCAGAGGGTTATGGCGGTCAGAGCCATACGCGGATACCGCACCGTGTCGACGGAGGCGGCGTGCGCGTTGGCCGGGACTCCCCCGTGGGATTTGGAGGCGGAAGTGCTCGCCGAAGTATATCGGCGAACGGCTGAGTTCCGGGCGGGAAGCGGCAGTCGGCCCCCGCCCGAAGAGGTACGCGAATGGCGTGAGACCGCTCGCCGAGCCACCATGGCTCGTTGGTCGTCCCGGCTGGAGGCTCCACGTGCTGGCTTTGCCGCCGTGGAGGCGCTCCAGCCGGTCATCGTCAAGTGGGCAGGGCGGCAGCACGGGACCCTTTCCTTCCGACTGACGCAGGTCCTTTCCGGGCACGGCTGCTTCGGGAAGTACCTGCACTCGGTCGCTAGGAGGGAATTGAGTCCCGCCTGTCACCACTGCGACTGCAGTGAGGACTCGGCTCAGCACACGCTGGCGGTTTGCTCCGCCTGGGCGACGCAGCGTCGGGCCCCTCACTGCAGTCATCGGAGGAGATCTCTCGCTACCGGCCGTCATACGCTCCATGGCCGGTAGCGACAGGAATTTTACCGCGGTCGCGACCTTCTGTGAGGACGTCATCTCGCAGAAGGAGGCGGCGGAAAGGGTCCGGGAGGACGACCTCCACTCGGACCTAATTCGCCGCCGGCGAACCGGGCGACGGAGGCGCGCTTACCAGCGCCTCATGCCGCCCTGAGTGTGGCCGCGGGTGGACGGGACGGGTTTTCCCCCTCCACCCGCTGTAGTGGCCCCCCGCGAGGAGGCGGCGTCCGCGTGTGCCTGGACGTCGCCTAATTGAGAGGATCTTCCCGAAGGTGGTGCCCGCGCTTTTGCGGGCAGGCGCTAGGAGGGTTCCGGATGTTTTAATAAAGCAGTTCCCGGATCCCTCCTACTTAAGGCGCAGTACGGCACACCGTGTGGTTTTAGTCGGTTCGATTCCGACACACCGCCCCACCGAAAACCCCGGTGGGGTGACGGCCCGAGGGGGTTTCCACACGCACAAAAAAAAAAAAAAAAAAAAAAGGCCCTAAGCCTTCCCTCTCCCCCTCTACCCCCCTTCTCCCACTCCTGGCCTTAAATGGCCGGCATCGCACTTGTGACTCTTGAGTTGCAGGTGCCTATGGACGGCGGTAGTCATTTACCATCAGGTGACCCGTCTGCTTGTTTGCAGGGGGCAAACATAACATGAAAAAAAAAACCCTGTATAATAATTATAGTTTAAAAAACTAAAAAACACGCTTTTATAGAAAATTCAACTAAAAAATAAAAAATCTAATCGAATTATTGCATTGTTATCGGTCTTTGACAGGTGTGCAAAATTTGAATGAAACTTGGCCGTTTAAAGTGGGTCAAAATCGCGCCCTAAGGAGTCGGTTACAAACAAACAAACAAACATACAAGTGAAGCTAATATAAAGCGCGTAAAAAAAGGAAATCTCAAACTAAATAGAGGTACTAACAACATTTATGTATCTAAAATGAGTTAATGTAATCAAATAACAACCTCTTAATGTGTCTTTTATGGTTTTACTATTAGTTATCTCATAAACTGCTTTTGTAATTACGATAAATCTTGATCTTTGATGTGGTATCCTAGTAATATAATAGCATTTATTAATATAAATCACTTTGTTAACTAGACTCAGCAAATACTTAATGGATTGTATTTAAAAGTATATGAGATGGTATAAAAAAGTTGTTTCTGCTGGACGTTTCTTGAAAAATTAAAGATTAATGTGGCGAAAATTTTCGATTTTTCACTCGCTTTTTTCAAAAATCGTAAAAAAAAGTGAACATTGTTAAAAACGGATGACGTTTTTATACACGTTCTCAGAGGGTCCAACTATGAAATGTATCAATACCATCCTTTTCTATAACATTTAACTCAATTTTTCAATCCCTTAAAGGAGTTGATAATATTGTACGCTATCCGTATGCCACCACAAACGATTCTAACCTCTACCTCAGCCTAAAAATTTATCACTTCCTAACCTCTGTAGAGAAAGGCTTTTTTATTTAAAGTGAATCACGCCCACCTTTTTCCTATTTTTATTCAGATGTTTACTTATGTCTTAACTGCAGTGTAAAGTGTTGGATTCTCGAGTCTAGGTAAGGTACAAGTAGGTGTCAAGTTGCCTGAAATCAGTATCTAATACTTGTTTACTTTTATTGTCTTAATGAGAGGAGTACCCTCACCCCTCTTGACAATAAGATAGATATAGTTTGTTTGACTTCTACATACATAATCGTCTAATGATAAAATTATTGTCAAAAGTCATCACATCACATTTGATATAAGTATTTCTACTTAATACTTATAATAAGATTTAATTTTCTCAAAAATGTATGACCAGTATTACTCACGATAATATAAGGATTCTAATGATAGCTCATACATCTAAGTCGTTTAAGGCATTTAGAATTAATGGTAGGATAAAGAAACTCACATAAATACTGGGTATGTGTGTAAAAACATTACACTCCGTTTTTGGGCATTCATGGAACCCAAAGTTTAGATCGAATTAAATGTCTGCCATTAAAATACTGACGGACAAAGTTGGAAAAGTATTGAAGAAATATTCCATTAAAATTGGATATAATCCGCACTCAAAGATAGCAAATCCCTTGAGAACACTGAAGGATTTTGTAACTCTATAGGCCCCACATGTGTACAAGGTAGATTTCAGCTGTGGTAGTTTGTACATCGGACAGACCAAACGCACTACGTAACGTAACGTAAACGACAGAACGGGTCATAAAACACATCACAGCTGTAATAAACCGTCTAATTAACAAGTCAGCCTTCGCGGAACATTTGCTGGAGTCAGGTCCAAAGCACTAGATTATACTACACCAAGCACAAGTCTTCTCCATCAACTATCACCGTTACTCCAGAATAGTACTCGAAGCAGTTGAAATTAAAAAATATAAAAATTTCTACCACGAAGAAGGGAACCAAAACAACATCTTGGAATCCCGTTATCAGTAAATTCTATCGTCAGCTCATACACACTCGACAGCATTCAACGGACGTCGTAAGTGTAGTGTATTAGTGATAAGAAAGTATTAAAAAAACTTCTGGAGCTCAAAAGATACAAAACCTGTACAGTAACAAGAATCCTCACCGGACACTGCAAACTGAACAAACATAATGTTTAACCTAAAGTTAGGC
Organism: Euplagia quadripunctaria; assembly: GCA_963859945.1. NCBI lineage: Eukaryota > Metazoa > Arthropoda > Insecta > Lepidoptera > Erebidae > Euplagia > Euplagia quadripunctaria. The sequence goes on along the minus strand of OY982569.1, from coordinate 23,260,589 downwards.
AAGAACACAATATGCAGATTCTGTCGACAGGCAGAAGAAACTGCCATGCATATTCTATTGCGTTGGCCCACTAATGCAGCACCCAAGTATTAGCCTAGGGTTGCACATCATACAACCGCAGGAAATACAAACAATCACTGCTGATAGGATCTGGACGTTTCTCGAAGCCATAAGTCTGGGCAGTGAACTTTAAAGCAAGAGTGCACTACAAAGACCAGAAATGGTCGAGGTAGCGTTAGGCACTTAAAATAATAAGTGTACTGTGTCGAGGTACCGGCACTACGAACTACATAAAATAAAAATAATGAAAACCAAGTGCGGATAACTATGGCAGCTGCCAAAACTCACTTCACGGAGGGGTGTCGTCGCTGAACTCCGTCTAGTCCACCCGTGACCACGATCGTACATCGGGTAACCAAAAAAGTTATTGTACCTTATAAATATTATCGCTATTAAGTCCCGAGTTACACATCAATATTGTTACATTATTTTGGGCGCTTTTTACCCGACTGCACAAGAGTGATTTTTTTTCTGTTGCGTTTGTATTGTTGTTTAGGGACGTTATTTGATTATTCATATTTTGTAACAAAGCTTCTTTACAACTGATATCAGTCTCTTGACAGCTAGTTTCAGTCTCTTCACAACTGATTTCTGTCACAGAGGTTTCTCTTAAATCATTTGTTTCTCAAACGAGTAATCATATTTATTTAATTTATAACCTTAAACATGCTTTAATCTATTTAAATTAATAATCATCCCTTAAGGTCACATATAAAGCAACTCTCGATACAAACTCGACTTCAACGTTATTGAAGAATTGGCAAGACGTAAATAACAACCACAAAAAAGAAAGCAAATCCATTTATTCCCTTAGCTTAAAAGGCACGGAGTCAATTTTAGGAGGAGGAGTCGGAAGACGAGGAATCGGAGCAAAACCAGGATCAATTAAGGGCCGGCCATCTTTCGGAGTGAAGTCAAGAAACCCTATGAACTTTTCTTCTTCTGTTTTTACGTTAGACTCTTTCAAGGGTGCATCTTTTGCTAGCTCACTGTCAGTTGGTTTTGCAGAGGCAATAGCAACCAAGCACAATAGGAGAAGTAGCTTCATCTGTAATATAATAAATAATTTTGTGAATATGAATCGTCAAGAAAAAGGCCTTGCTTTTCCCTTAAATAATTATTTCATTCGAAACATTCGAGCACGCGACCCCGGCCTCTGCGAGCTACTGCAATCTCAGTCCCGTTTCCTATCCGAGACTTGCAGTATCCCTTACGCTAGGTTCCTCTCCCTACCGATTTTTCCTTATACAAATTTACTTTCCTCTTTCTTTCCCGTCTTAAAACGACTACATTCCCAAAGAAGGTAGGTGTCAGGCAGGCGGCGGGCCATAAAAGGAAACCAGCCAAAATTCTTTGCAATGCTTATTGCGCAATATTGCGCCGATCCCAATGAAAATTGCAGTCGATATCTTTATAGATTTCAAATATTCAAACTGCCCCAGTACTGCTTAAGCAACCTTGACATTTTTGTATTCAAATGATATTTGATCCTAATATTTATTTGCAAAATGTATGCTAAGTATATCTAAATAGCACTTGTATATAACTATTTTCTTTTCCATAGGTTTCTTAAATATATTGTACATTGAGCATTTTTTTTCACCTATGTTTTCTCTATCCATCCAATGGTTGCCTGGAAGAGATCACAAATAAGGTCGCAAATTGTACATAACATTAGCTAGTAAGTAAATATATGTAAAATATTGTAACCTATTTATTTGCGTACAATAAAGAGTACATCTATCTATCTATCTATAAGTATCATATAATTATCATTAATACAATATTCTTACTCTCTCCAATCCATCCGTATAAGCAATAGCTGTTTCCTTCCATTGCCTTCCATTCTTGTTTACCTTTCCCTTTTAATATACACAACCAATTTTCCCATCTCTAATTCCTAAAGTGCCTGGTTAATGGCAATAGGCTTGTCCCTTATTACGTAAGTGAGACGCCTCTTGAGTGATCTTACTACGCCTCTGCCTACCCTAGACAACTTATCGACTAAGTACCTAAGTATAAATATTACTAGATGGGACATACGAACGTAACTGTCTTATAACTTATTTTTCAACTATTAAATGTAACCTTGTATTTAAGAAAGCAGAATTTAATACACCGTTAAAATGTAATATTAAATTTATGAGTAAAGTAAATTATCTCTGTTTTATTAAAACATGTTTTTAACACGTGCACAAGATAAATAATAAAAAAAATAAAAAATTCAATAAATTAACAAAGATATCAAAAACTATTTTACCTTAAGTAAGTAAGTCCAATCGAATGATGATTTGCTCAAAGTATCTTGTATTATATATTACTGGTTATCATATAAATTGTTTTCCAAATGATGTTATAACTTGTTTCTGGGTACAAGAAGATAATAATTTTAATGACGCATAAGTAATGACTTGATCAGTTCCTTGGTATACCCAATTACAACGTATTTGTTATTTGTAAACAAATGATATGATTCATTTACTACTGCCATTAGATGTGTATTTGTTTTTTGGTTTGTCTATGTTATTATCTTACTAAAGGCTGTTTGTGAGGGTGGATAAATGTCTGTTACTCTTTCATGCGAAAATGGCTTACCGGATTAAATTTGGTTCAGAGTTAGACTATAGTCTGTAATAGCACATAGACAACATAGGATCCCGAAGATAGATTTCACCAAAATTTCCACGCTAATGAAGTTGCGGGCAACAGTTAGTCATCCACTCAGAATATAAATAGGACACTATCAAAACATACAAGGAGCAAAGACAAAGACAAATATAAGTCGAGAGGAGACTGGGTTCGAGTTTTTTTTAAGGCCATACACAGCTGTTATAATATTTTAAAATATTACTTCAAATTAAACAAAATTGATCGACTATTGCTGATTTTTCACAATGTATATTTTTTATTGGTTGAGTAATATTTTTAAGTATTATAGTGAATCTGAATAGGTATTTTTTTTTCGGGTTTGGTTAGACCCCCGGATACACAACTTTATGCGATATACTAATTTACTACTAATATTATAAAATTGCGAAAATAAGTTTGTTTGCAAAACCTACGACATACGAATAGTACATTTGTTACATTTCAAGTAAAAACTAATAAGTAATCTGTATATGTGCTTTATTCCATTAATATGGAAAGTCAAAACTATAGTCACGGGTTACCTAAAATGAGATCCACTATCGTGGGGGGTCTACGGGTCACGGTTACATCTTACGGACACCCATTTCTTTTTTTACTTACACGGACCCCTTGCAGTTCGCCGTCGACCCCTGGAGGTCGATATAGATCACTTTGGGTATTACTGACTTAGGCTATCAGTTATAAAAATATTTTTTTTAAGACTTTTAGTTTCAGAGACTAGCGCGTTCAACCAAAATAAAACGCGTCTTCAGCTTTATTCTTCAAGTCAAGACAAAGTCAGACACGACATAATATTTCTTTTTCTTACTAACTTTTAAACTTTCGCGTTTCATGATAATATAATTATGTACAATACAGTTTGAGTGCAAACCTGGTCGAAACGTCAGGCAATTTCTATGTTCATAGATTTCTATGTGTGATACCTGTTACGTGATCGCATTAATTCCCGAACGTATACATTATAATATCCAAAAATTCCAATGATTTTCGATTCAGAATGATGATCTGAATCCACTATTCCAGTATTTGGTACGCTATTGCTTAAACCCATTATATGTAGTATTTTATTACTTACCAACTGGTATGGTATACTGTAAAAAAACAAAATGTATATTATAAATGAGAGAGCCATGCTTCGACACGTATTAGCCGGCTCGACCAGAGTGATTCCGCGGCCTCACAGAAAACCAGCGTGAAGCAATGCTTGCATTGTATTTAACCGAGTGAATGAAGTTACCAGAAGCCCCCACCTCTTCCCCTACTCTCACCCTTCCCCTAATCTCACCTTAAAGATCGGCAACGCACTTGTGACTCTTGAGTTGCAGGTATCCATGGGCGCAGTCGTCTACTCGCTTGCCCCCTATCCCATAAAAAAAAGACAATGTAAACCTTAATTTGTATTCAATTATAGTAAAAATAACAACCCAAATATCATACAGGAAACTTTATGGAGACTTATTAAATTAACTCTGTTGTTACATCTCAACTGTACACGTCTTAACTAAGGGTTTTCCCATACAAAAATATTTTATTATAAACAAACAAAATATTTACAATAACATCATCTAGAATATAATTCCAATTGGTTAAGAGAAACGCTAAAACCGTTTAAGAAGTGAGATATTCCCATGTACGTAAGCCGATATCAATGTCAGTAATGAGCCGGGGTCAGTAAGTAAATAAACAAGCAGTGCAAAGACTGATTGGGGTCAGTAGGAGCGGGAGCACGCACTTGTTTGATATTTTTAGGGTTTTGTTAGCTTCACTTGTAACTAATTATGTAAATAAATCTCGGAAGTTAATTTTAATCTACTTCTAAATTGTCGTATCGAAATGAAACTTTCTATATATTAGGTTGGGTCAAAAATTGTATTTTTTTCATCTTATTCTAATAGCAAAAATGTTATTCAATTATTTTAAGATGAAATATATTTGATTTGACAACTTTTGGTAAGTACCTATTTTTCATACTAGAGTGACCCAGCCTATGAGGTTTGGATGACAATACTATAATTTGACATCTTGGAGCTGATGTGGTGGTGGATCCGCAAGGTCTTCAGAAGCTAGCAGCATACTAGCCACGGCTACTAGCAAGCAGTATACTAGTATACCCCTCGAATTTGGTCTCATATGATTCGTTTTGAGGAGTCCAACTTGGTAGTTGGTAGTGTCCAACTCAGAGTCAAATTTGGTAACGATGATCTGATGAAACCAGGTGGCGGATTTTGGGTTTTCTTTTTACTTTTTAATTTGATTCACCATTAAAGTATATTTTTTAGTTTAATTAAACTACAATTATTTGTTTTTTTTTTATTATTATTATTAGCATTGATTTGACTTTTATCCTCCCCTGCCTACCAGGGGAGGATAAAAGTGAATTCTGGACCGGCAGTCGACACACGTGGACACAAATAAACAGTATAAAATCTTTTGCTTACAGGCCTTCTATTCTAATATAAAATGTTTGGTTTTTTGGTTGAATGGGCTAATCTCTGAAAATACCAGTTGGACTTGAGGAAAGTAATAGACTATTTTCGTCACGCTACGACCCTGAGGGATGGCTGGTCATTTAATACTTTTTCAGTTTTTTAAATGTCTTACAACACTATGTTCAAAATCTAAGCAATTAAAAAAATCTATAACGATGAAATTAAAGTTAAGTTACCCCGTGATTTGGGCGTTATCATCGATACAAAGTTAACTTTCATATCACATGTTAGAAACCCGATTATTTGAACTCCTTTTTTTTTTAAACTGTTAACAAACTGATCGGATTTCTGAGAAGAAACACTGTTGGCTTTAAGAATATTAGCGCCGAAGTATTCTTATACAATAGTCTCGTCCGCAGCCATCTCGACTTTGCTAGTATCATATTTGGTCATCGTATTATGTTGTCACAACGGATTGAATGGAATACTTTTACTAGAAGTATTTTATTCTTGTGTAGCGGATTCTCCCATAGTGCCCATCAGTGGCCCTGCACTGATGAGTAAGTCCCTACTTAATAAATTTAAGGCTAAATTGCAACAAATACTTTACAATAGTTCAAAAAACTAACATTTGTTTAAATTGTTTAATTTCTTTTGCTTGTTTAATTTCTTTACAATTTTTTTTGTTCTTTAGCACTCCACTGTAAGTAACCAATGTTATGTACACTGTAAGTATCATATATTATCAGACACAATACTATATAATATAATTTGTATTTGTATTAATATGTATGATGTGGTTGTTGTATTTATTTTAATCCTACTATTATAAGCCTGAAAGTTTGTGAGGATTTATGGATGTGTGGATGTATGGATGTATGGATGTTTGTTACTCTTTCACGCAAAAACTACTAAACCGATTGTAATGAAATTTAGTATGTAAATAGCTGGAGACTTGGATTAACACATAGACTTTTTATTCCGATATTCCCACGGGATCGGGACTTACGCGGGTGAAACCGTGGGGTGCAACTAGTAAATAAATAAAAGTAACTTGTTTTGAAAATGTTCCTTGAGAAATAGACATCAACTTGGTTACATTAACAAAAAAAAATATACCCAGTAGTTATCAATATTGTGAACAAAGTTTTTAGTTTCATTTAACTTTTATTTAAGATTGCATGGTAACTTGATGCTGATAAAAACATTCAATACACAGGAAAAAAATACTAAACGAAAAACAAAGCAATTCATTAGCGAACTTCTAAAGAGACCATATTTACAGGTTGGTTAAAAGAAAACCAGCTTCCTTTTTCGATGATTACAACAGTCTGAAAACAATATATGTTATATTGACACGCAATTTAAAAATCTCAACATCAACATTCTATGCAAAAAAAAATGTGACAAAATATTGTATTTTACACGATGCAAAAGTGAGTTTGTTCGTAACAATATTTAAAACGGAATAAAAAAAATAAAAGCCAATGAAGCTAAATATTAAGTTGGCTCTCAATTGAAATTCATAAAAGTGAAATAAAATAAAAAGGTCACATGAGGAGAGACCGCACAGTTTCGTAATAAATACCTCATGTTTATTTTCTGCTCCACCTGGACTATAAATTAATTGAAGCTTTTATAAACACCTTCCTGCCTGCCTGTGTCTAGCCCCTTTCTGCGGTTCAGGCTAAGTGTGGTCTAAGTAAAAAGAGACGAAGTAATAATAACAAAAAAGTACTCTCCCTAGTATACATCTCATTATAGTTATGTTGTCAGGCGGATTTTGACTTACTTCAAATTAGAGTCACTATTTATGACAGTTGACAGTTTTAAATAGACAAGGACTTTACAAGCACTGAATACATCTAGAGTGTAAACAAATATTACATACAAAAAGAATTATTTCAATCTGACTGATAGTTCCAGACACTTTTAAACAAGCAAGCAATCAAACAAAAAACTCTTCAGCTTTATTATATTAGTACAGATAGCAAAGTACCCGTCTATAGGACTGCATACCCAAATGAATGAGATCACCAGAGCCTATCTAGAGTAGGTCGATATTTGCGTCTTTGGGCACCTGATACTGTATCTCTCGGCTGTGTTTGACGTCAAAGATATCTTGCGCCTTCAGATGGTCAATTCCGTCCACTGTCCTGTCCACTTTGTTATTCGATATTGATCCGACTAATAATTTGTAAATCTCTCTAATTTAACAATATTTTTTTTTTTTTTTAACTTTTAAACTTTCGCGTTCCATGATATAATTATGTACTTACTGAGTCAGCCTGTGACCACGGCCAGTGCAACCTGGTCGAAACGTCAGGCAATTCAGAGGTATGTAATACCTTTTCGTGATCGCGTTAATTCCCGTATAAGTACATAATTAACAATAATTATTATAATCGAGTTCCTAAATCTAGGGTCAGCACCCTAGATTTAGGAACTTGATTGTAATAATTTAATATTAGTGCTTTGCAGCATATTGGAAACCTGGAACACTTACCAGTAACCCTCAAGCAACATTATCTGTACTTGCTCATTAAATGCAACTCCAGTAGTTTCTAAACTGTTGTTTTATCTATAAGAAGGTTATCTATAGTGGCCTGTTCGTTTAGTGGTTATTAATCTAGACTGCTAGGCCAAAGGTCGTTGGGTTCAATTCCCATTGATCATTTGTTTTGTATCTGGGTGTAATTTATCTATAAGTATGTATTTAGAAATATATAAGTATGTTTATCAGCTGTCTGGTTACCATAGAAAATGCTCTGCCTAGTTTGGGATCAGATGGCTGTGCGTCTTAAGTTATTACCGTTATTATTATAAAATTACTCTTAGGGATAAAATGGTTTCTCTGAGTGATCACTTTTTTAACATTTAGTATTCTAATACGTGGGCTCTAGCCATAACCTCCTTAAGAGTTGGGCTCAGCAGTATTGCATCAGCGCAGGCATAATTGTTGACACTGATTTAATATAAAGCGAATACCTATGTTTCACTAATGAGGTCAGCAATCAGGTTGGTAACTAGAAATTAAAAGAAAATCGCAGATGTTATCTCATGTCACTTCACAGTCCAATTCATAGGAAACAGCTTATCTGTTTTCTACCAGCCCAACACACTGTATTTACATGGTCGTAGTTCCAACACTGAAATGTACTTAAAAACTCTGGCACAAGTCAAAGACACGGAAGTGGCCTAGAATACCTACCTAATTGCCCCTGCAAATCGGTGTTTGACGCTGGACGTTATTGCACAGCTTGTTTTGATGCAGGAATAGCAGTTTCGACCTATACCGACAGAACCTAGATTGAAACTCGAATTATGCGTCGTGTAGATTTACCGAATATTCGAAATTTGTATCCTGCAGTTTGTCGAATATATTTACCGTAACAATGGCTACTGAGCAAGGTCAATAATAATATTTTTAGTATTATTCTTGTCAGTGACGTTACCCGTCTTTTTTTTTAATTATTGGAACGATACTGGTCCTATATAATTTTACCTATATACAGGCTGTATTTGAAAAAGCAACAATCACTTAAACCACTGAAAGAACATGACACTAGCATGCAGTTACAATAAGAATTTTTATATATATAAGGACCTTTTGAATTACCGGATATATTTACCTCCGTTTCTTATAAAAGCGAGAGGAATGTGTAAAGTTAAAGATTTTAAATCGTAAATATTATTTATTTTAGAAATTTTCATTCCATTATTAATAAAAATCCATAAAAACATCGAATTTTTTTAAGTTAGTCTTTATTTATACTGCACTGAATTGGCATCTGTCCCACCGACTTATTAGACGTAACCAACGTCGGGATGTGGACGCCTGCATTTCCATTGCGTTGTGTGTTGCAAACTCTTTTATCACAGGCACTATGGTACACACTGAACTCATTGTGTCACCATTTGGAGCCGTAACTGTTTCGTGAGATATGTTTCAAGGCCAGTCGCCAGGCTGGAGTAATACCCACCCATTGTCTCTATTGAAGTTCGGACGACGGCTTATTTCAATTGCCTCTCGTATTTTTGGCGGTAGGAAATATTTTCTCTGTTGCTAAAACGAAAGCCTTGTCGAAACGTATAAAATGAGCCGTGTCCGTCTTGTAAACATGTTCAGCGACGGCCGACCTTTTGCAGTCCATGTTCTTCATACAGGGTATATGTTCATGTAGCCTAGTTGCGACGCACCGACGAATCTCACCTACATACCTCAAGGCACAGTCACAAGGGATCGAGTATACACCGGGGGCCCCCAGTGGTTCCACATCCTTTGGGGAGCGCAGTAAGTTTCAAAGCTGTCCGGGTGGGTGGAAGATCGTCTTGACTCCATATTTGCGTCCCAATATATGTTCAATTTTATGAGTCACTCCGCGTATATATGGGAAAAACACGGGGTTTCATTCCACACCGGGTGTCTGCCGACCACCAATTGCACTCGCTGCCCGGGTACATTCCCGCCAGCGGTATCCGTTTTCTTCTAATGTGTGGTGTAGGTGTTCCATTTTCTTGTCCAAATATTGTAGATCGCAGATGTTGAGAGCTCAGTTTATCAGTGATCTAGGCACAGAAGAAAGGTAAACAGATACCTTCGAGCTAACTCACACCATCACCCGATGGTGTGAGTTAGCTCGAAGGTATCTGTCCGTGTGTGTCTTTTTCCTGTACACTGTGTTTGTTAATCGTTCGTTCGAGCCACGGATGATTAATACGTCTAGGAACTCCAGGACTCCATTCTTCTCTTCTGCGACTGTGCACTGTATCTTTTTATGTACCTTGTTGAGGTGCCTGCTTAGGTTGTCCAGTGAGTCTCGGTCGACGATAGCGAAGATGTCATCAACATACGAGTATCCCAACCAGTATCAGGGTTTCTTTGTCACTGTGCTTAAGGCTTGTTCTTCAAACCACTCTATGAAAATGTTTGCCACCGCAGGGGCCAGCGATGATTCCATAGACACTGCATCCACTTGTAGATGTAATCTCCTCTCCATAGGAAATAACCACTTTTAAGACAGAATTTTATACAACTCATGTAAGAAGTGGGTAGATCTGTGTTTTGTAACAAGGTTGCAATTCTGTTTAAAGTCTCTTCCACTGGTAGATTTGTGAACAGCGTGGTGATGTCGAAACTGACCATGATTTCTGTGTCTTGTAGAGCAAGGAGATAAAATGCCGCGAGTCTTTAACATATCCGTTTGTTTTTTCCGGTGTAAGGTAGCAAGCAAGTAGCCAAGTGTCGTGAGATTTGGATGTGGGAGCATCTATCTGGCTGACAATTGGTCGTATTTGGGCAGCCTGTATATTCTCGGTGGAATGGGATTGTGTGGCCTTAATTGAGTTTCCAGTTCTTGGTTGTTTAAATCGTGTAACAATTTCACTATTTTATGGGTGACCCTAGCCTTTGGACTGTACTTAACTTTTTTGTAAGTAGTAGAGTCGTTCACCATATGTGTAATTCTCTTTTCATAGGTTTTAGTACCAACAACAACAGTTGCGTTGCCTCTGTCGGCCGGTAACACCAATAGTGACTGACCTGTTGGTCTAGTGGTTAGTAACCCTGACTGCTAAGCCAGAGGTCGTGGGTTCGATTCCCACCCAGAACAAATAATTGTGTGATGAGCACGATAATTTGTGCTGTGTCTGGGTGTAATTTATCTATAATATGTATGTATTCTATTACGTACGATGACGTTTTCAATATTGGACACTATGCTCTCGAACGGTTTTTTTTTTTCGAGGTGTCGGTGCGTACTTTAACCCCCAGATTTTCTTAACAACTGAGTGAATAGGTTCAAAGTAAAAAAATATGTACGATTTAAAATCTTTAACTTAACACGGCCCACCTGATTTTACGACGGTCGTAAAAAAAACCTGAAAATTCAAACGGTCATAACTTGTAAACGGATAGTTTATTTTCAAAAATTCTTAGTGTAAATGCATGCTAGAGTCTTGCCCTTTCAGTGATTTAAGTGTTCCTTTTTCAAATACACCCTGTATACGAATGTCACACATCAAGAGTAGGATATTGCCCGCGCGGTTTTTCAAATGAGACTCGCATGCATGGAGGGAGAAACGATCTAAATCTAGTTTGATTCACTCCAATGCCATCATTGAAAGAGCGAGGATTCTTTTCGAAAATACTTAAATGTGTTATGATTCGTCAAAACTAACATGGAAATGTTTCAGAGCCCGTGGTACAAGATGTATAATATATCCCAGAATATTACTTTATCTTATCTTAAATGGTTTAAAGCTTAAAAAAAGCCTCCTTGACAACTACAAACAATTACAATTTTCAATATAGTCTGATAGTCTACAATTAACAATCATCGTCGCAAAATTGATATTTTGACGCACAATATTCTCGAGATTCAATGTTTTATAGTTCAAAACTGGAATTGAGAATATACCTGAAAAATTGAAGAATACAAAATCATAGAAATCAAAGTTGTCTCGAATGTCAATTTCAGAGTTCTTCAAAATTTTTCATGGGTCCCTTTTCCTGTCGAGATAATGACTTTATAGTTTCCAGTGATGAAACTTGAAAGGTACTCGATCCATGATCAAATACTGTCCATAATATATAAGGAGCTCACACAACACAATTATTTTTGCTCATTGCTTGCAGCACACACCACAAGAATAAACTTTACTAGCAAAATTGATGGCGGACTGGAACGCTATTAACCAGCTCTCTGCTATAACAATAAGAACATTTTTATTAGACGTGAAGGTATTCGGCTGCAATTACTAATATACATATGGCTTATTTTACCCAAATTGTTTTACAGGGTATTGTTTATATAAAAAGGAATTACTGTTACAAGAAAGATTTTTTTAGGCCTTCAGATTCTTTTACTCATTTTTTACACCCCGACCCCAAAATTAAGTGTTATAAGTTCAACGTGTGTATCTGTGTGTCTGTCTGTGATATATTAGCTCCTAAATGAATGGATAAATTTTGATTGTTTTTTTTTTAGGTGACTTAATCGGAAGTATTCTCAGCTATAATTCAGAAAAATCTGTTAAGCCGTTGAACGATCATTTCGTCGAAAGGACTTTTGAATGGTGGTTATTAGGGGTGGAGGGGGAGGTTAGTTCCGGTGATTGGTATTTTTGTCCACTGTTTTCTGTGTTTCGCCTTTGTTTGTCAATTGTCTCCTTCTAAATTTTTGATATCATCGACCTATATTGGATGTCTTCCCCGTTTTTTCCATTGAGTCCTCTCATTACTACAGTACGACTCGTCCACTAGGTGGCCATATATACCTGACAATATACACTTACTGTCGTTTAAGTTGCTTCAAATCCAACGTAACCTCTTATTTGCACCGGAATTGTGCAGTAATACCTTTAATATCAAACGTTTATCCGTTATTGTGATTGCTTGGTACCGGGTGCTCACTGTGCTTGTTCAAAACTTTAATATAACTGCCCCGATGCTCCGTTTATTGTTCGTACTTATGATATTACTTATTCATTATAACCAACTAACTCTTGTCTGCGGCTTCGTTCGCGTTAGAGTTATTTTTATATCTCTCTATAGTACTTACGGAGTCGTTTTCCGTTCCCCTGTTTAGTAATTTAGTCATTAAGTGTAAAAAATCAAACAAAATAAACTTACATACTTCTGGTATATGAGTAAAGTGTAATAAATTCCCTCATGTTGTTTTAGTAACAAACATCCATATATCGAAATAAACTTTCACATTCATAATACTAGTATTAAATAGGATTATAATATTAGCAGCATCTGTGTTTAATATTACCAAAAGAATCTTATCATCAATCAATCAAACTCAATCTAAAGCATTTCTATTAATTACGAGTATCTTGCCTAGTACGCACAGGTGCGCAAAAATGTGCCCATTTTATACCGACCCCAATATTGTGATCGATGGACGGTAACACCCTCCTATTTACCGCCAGCTTTTAACCACCAAGTCCGTCACACACCCCTGCTGGCAGGATCCACCCAAGGGGAATACACCGTAAAAGATTTTGGCTTCGATCAACTTTACTATTAAAGTATCTGTCTATACTTATAAATGTATATGCAATAGCGGAGTTTAAAAGTTTGTGTAATCCACATTATTTATTTTAAGTTTGATGAAAATGTAATTTTATGTTTGTAAAGTCTGGAATATCCTAACTAATATAGTTTGTTTGTTAAATTAGTCTGACAGGTAGGGTAGGGTTAGTAGTCATTGTACACATATTGTCAGGGGTGTAAAAAAGATATATGATTCTGAGTATGTCATCGCCTGGCAGTCGCCGCCGATGATGGCGTATATTTTGGGTCGTTCGGCTCCCTTCAATATGGTTAATCTGTGCGATGAATGACGCGTGTGTCATGCTCGTGAACGGGTGAAGCTGGTCGGTTATTACTTTAACATAGAAGTAATTTCCGGGTTTGTTTATATTTTAGACAAATTTGTTATATTGTCCTCACATTTTATTTACGCTTATAAGCAATATCACCAGAAACTTGTAAAAAATATGTTGAAAAAGAGTGTCCTTTGAGTTTCTTGCCTGTTCTTCTTCATAGTATCTACGTATTCGAAGAGACTGACTCGTACTCGTGACAATTCAAAAATACCTATAATTGGTTTAACTGGAATAAATGTTTTTAATTTGATTTGACATGTGGGTACCTTTCATCCAAAAAAAGGTACTACTCTCAGGTTATACCGGAATTGCTATAAATTCCGGTATATCCTGATTACTTATTACAATCGTGTGAATATAGTTTTTGTCAATACAAAAATTTCACGTGATTGTAATGAGTAAATGAAAAAAGACTAAAGGCTTATTAGAATAAATTATCAAAACCAAAAAAGTGAGTTCTAAATTACGTTATATTTTCTCGTCTTTGATGTTACTATTTGGTGTGTCTGCAAATTTTTGTTTGGTAAATGTACTAACAACGTGGGTTGCACATTACTAGTATTCTTGTTAACCTCTCCAGCTAAGTTAAAAGTTTGTGTTAGTTCACTGGATGAGGTTCAAACCCGCAACCACTTGATTGTAAGTCCGTAGCCTTAACCATTACGCTACCGGTGCTAATTCTATTTCATTCGTGTCTCGATTTTTGCTAAAGTTTAAAATGACTCTATACACCTTATTCCTTGAATTACCCTCCTATTTAAAATACCACAAAGTAATAACTTTATATAATCAATTCCCAACTTCGGATAACTGAAGAATTCTATTGTATTCATTGAATATCTCACATAAGAGTCACTCATATAATTGTTTGATTATCCCTCATTTTTAGGGTCGAAACGGTATATAACGCAATAATATGTGGGTCGTGTTCCGTGAATAGTTCACAGAGAAATCTCATCGGAGGAAAACCTACTGCTCAGACATGAGTGACGTTGTTTAGCAACCAGGAGACTTTATTTTGGTAACTGATTGGTTTTCCTATTAAAGTGATTTCGTGAAAATCTTTTTAAGTCAAAGTCAAAATCAAATATTTGGCAATTAGTGAAGTGGCCTGTATAACTAGCTCGTAGTATCAAGCGTGGGGTGCTTCACGTCAAAAAAATAGTTCATTGGTAGCTATTTATTAAAATAAGGTTTTTATAAAAATATATTAAAAAGCACACCACGTTTTTGTACTATCAAAAATTATTGACTACTTTTTAGTTCGGTTTACTATTAAAGTGTATTTCTTGTAGTTTTTTTTCAAATATATTTTTTATTAAGTCAAGCAGTTAGATCTGCTTATTGCTACTGCCTATTGAAAATAACTTCTCCTAGAAGAATACTAGACCTGTAACAATTAACAATCCTAGGCGGACAATATATTTTTTTTCTACACAGTATAACGCCTCAACAATAGGTTGCTTTGTCAAAAGTTAAATTATTCAAATAACAAATAACGCCGATCGCTATCAGCCTGTGTCAATCGGTGTTTAACCGGACGTTTCCAAAGCCTTGTGAGTTGCCTCGATTACATCACTAGATAGTTTTACATTATGTATCGAAATGTATTGTTATATATATCATTATTGTTATAAGTTTTTCCATGAGTGTCACACAGTTGAGAGTGAACGTTCCGACATTGCTCTTATATTTTATCCCCTAATCTCTTACGTCGAGTTAATAACTAGTGTCGCCATTCCCCGTGGCGTTTGTCGCCCACCCGCTCCATTTATTTCATGGTTATAGATATTTCGGCGATTACGCTGCTGCTGACAGGTAGGGCTAAACTACACTGGTGCTACTTCTAAAATATATACTGGGATGCTATTTTGTTGGATGATAAAGTGCAATAATGTGTCAGCGAGTACATTAGTGTTGCAGAGGAAGGCCATAAAAGATGATGAATCATTTGGGATCTGCACAATAGTTAGTAATGTAATTCTACCAGTAATCATGATTGTACTCACACTTTCCTGGCGATGTCATTCCATCTTTTTTTTGGTCTTCTATTCTACGTCTATTCTTAAGACCTTCAAAATATATCTAATAGTCCTATGTCAAAAACAACCTTAGGTTTTTAAACTTCCTCTATTTTTATTGTTTTTTTTATATAATTCTTGTCAACTACATGTCTTTGACTCTGACTAATTGTCTTTCATCTTTTACTTTTGTGCCCAATTTTCCGATCCATTCAGAACTTTCATAATGGCGTTTTGTTCCTGCTTTGGAGTATGATCACAAGATTTCTTCAAAGAGGATTATAGGGCTGGCGTTGTGTTAGCGACCCCTTATTTGGAGCGTTAGTAATATCAAAACTGCAACACTCACCACCGATAAGATTATTTGGTAATAATCTCAGACCGACCTACAATATAATAAGTAAATTTGATACACTAAAGTGACTTACTAACACGCTAAGAGAACCAAAATAGGAATTAAGCATTTCAATGTCTGTTTTAACTTTGATTACAACATATTTCTACTTTGATATTACTATATGTGCTTCGAAATTATTATAATGATGATCTTGCTGTTAGTTTTTTTGTCACAAACTGCTTGTGTTGATAGCATTGTGGGCAAGCCTCAATCGCAGGGGAGACTAAAGGAAATTGGCAAAAGACAGAGGGTGCAACAGTCTGTCTGGGGTATAAATGGGGTAGTTTACTCCATTACTCGATGGAGCAATCTTCTCTTGATTTTGTTTGTGCAAATTACGAACATGGCCCCCTGGTAGGTAACGCAATGGGAGTTTTATGTACTTTGCTGCAAATTTCTATGCTAATGGCTGAAAGGCATCTGTTAGAAGCTAAGATTTTTAAATGAATCTTAAAAAGTGTGTTAAGCATTTTAAATTGCTAGTAGAACTACAGCTACATAAATATATTAACAGTACATGAACACCGTATTAATTTATGCCACCTAATTTGTAACTAGGCTTGTGCAGTTCACGAACTAAGTACTATTAGGAATTCATTCCTGACATGGAACTAGAACGAACTATTCCGTAAGCTTATAGGACTTCGTTCATTTAGTACATTAGTACTGTCAAGAAATATGGAACGACTGAACCGTCAGCTAAAAAGTCGTACGTTACGTCCCCGCGCGTCACGGCGATGAACGAACGAATAAGAATGAGATGCATGCTGTCTGCATTAAATTTGAGATAATTCGTACTCATTAGTTTCTATTTTGAATGTAGTACATTGTTAGATTAGCAAACAAACATTTATTCGGTGTTTGTTTGCTTATGCATTAACTTGCTAATTATATTATTATATAATGTATTTTTGTTATATAAATGTAAATAAATTACATTTATATAACAAAAATATGTATGGTGATTTTACGAGTACAAGAATGACAGTCGTAGGCATGCAAAATATGAAGAAGTTCCAAATATTCATTCAGTGCAGTTACAATGTACTACTGAACTAATAGAACTAGAAGTCCGAACTAGTACATGTGAGTGACTGTACTAGATTGGAGCGCTCTTTTCAGTGACCGAGCAAGAACAAGTCTATTCATAACAGTCTTTCGGTTGTAAAACGTAAGTTTAAAAATAAATGCTATGTTTAATTCTGTTAATCCCAAAATGTTTAACTAACAATGAGAATGAGCTAAAGCCATTAATTTTAAGTAACTCGAATTCAGTGAAGGGTAAAAAGGGGACCAATTTCCAATATTTTCTATTATACTTTTCCGATTGGATTTGGAATCATGTTAAGATGTAAACCTTTGTTTAACAAAATTTAAAACCACTAAAGGGGAGATGAAATTGGTAATAAATATTTAAAGGTTCTTATGAATTGTTTTGGGGAAGTTGAGAATGGATTTTTGTTTGAACATTTTTAGAATTGATTTTTTCAAATGTTATTAATTTATGTTTACATGGCATGGTGCCGCCATCTTTCAAGGTTAACTTTTAAATTAAGCACAGTAATCCTTGTTTTGATTTTGATTTAAAATTTGCAGCGGCTGTTTTTGCTACGATTAGTCAGGATAATATTGAAATAAATTCTATTAAGCCACGACTACGACCCAATGACAGGTCAACCCACCAATGCGAGACAAATAATTTCACTATTGTGAAATGAAGCCGACATTACATTTTCCGTTTATGTAAAGGGTATTTTAATACAAAAATGGACCCAATATAAAATGTTAGGTCAATTTCCGACTTTTTTTGGTAAGGAAAGTTGTAACTAACCCTTTACATCCTAAACCAATGACATCACCGTTGATGTTATCATAAACTAGTATGCAGAGTCGATGAGTAAATTATGTGATTTTTAGTATCTTTTTTATTCAAAAGTACAAATTAAATCTTTTAACTTTTTTATTTAGTTTGTTATTTAAAAGTATTTTTTAGTTTTTCTAAACTATAAATTATTTTAACGTAACTTTTTTCATAGCCAGTAATACGTCATTGAAAGTAAATTTAGATTTTCAAAATTGTATCTATGTTAATCATGGGGATGAATTTATAATTTATTTTTGTTCATCATTAATTTTTATCTATTTATAAAGGTTACCTTATAAATTATGATAACTCACTAAAACATTGTACCTCTGTAAAATTGTTGGAAGGTTAATAACGTAAAACATTTTGTATTCCCTATTACGGCGAATAAGATAGCGAAGCATGTTTTTGTCGTGGTACTACCATTCGTTACCGTACAGGTGTTATCAATACAGGGTACGTTTTAGGGTGACCCTAAATTTGTAACTTTGTAACTGTCTTTATAACTTTTATTAGTTATTTTTTGTAATTTATTTTTTTAAATTAGCTTAGTTATTTAGCAAAGCAGAGTATGAAAAAGATGTATAAGCTAACTAATAGTATAAATCATTCAATTAACTAATTTGACTTAGAGAAAAAAAGCTTTAGCCACCTTTTGCAAGTTACGATTTTTTTACTTTTTTTTTTAACTTTTCAGTACTGATATCATTTTCATCATGGAATTATTTAGGACTAAGTTTACTGATGGCAACGGACAGGGTTATCTGTCGCCCTAGCAGAAGCTGGCCTGAGAAGATGGTGCGACGTGTTCCGCGCCTAAGTCTGCAGGGGTTCACATGGATTTCACGGTAACGAGACCCAGAGACGGAATACGGTGTGGAGTTAGTCGGTTTGAGTATGACCTACCACCTCACCGTTTGGCTCGGTGAGGTGACGACTCGTGAGGGTTACGACACGAAAAAAAGGGGTAAGTTTATTATAACTATTATAAATCATTGGCATACATCATTTATCGTTTCTTTGTTCGTGGCATTATTATGCCTAAGCCTAAAACACTAATCCACCTGTCTCCAAAAGGATCACACACAAAGCTTTACAAAGAGGGTAATTTTACGTGAAACAACTGATTCTATTCTATTTTATTCTGAAACTCTAATTCTCTCTGTATTATGAATACAAATTTTTTTAGGATTCCGTACCCAAAAAGGAAAATAAGAACCCTTATGGGATTACTTTGATGTCCGTCAACAGTTGTTAGGAGCGCGTGGAGATATCAAGTTGAAATTAACATCAAATACTGTCTGCGGCCCCTTGAAGATATAATAAAGTCAAGGTTTTAAGACAACACGTCCATTTAAGCCATATATATCAGCAGCAACAGTTAGCTAGTAAATTAAAACCCGCACAAAAGCAAAATGCGAAAATTGTTAATTTTTTGTCATATCACTTAAAAAATATATTTTGCAATTACCAACTAACATTTTGCGCTTGGATAATTTACTGTGATGTATATCTATCATGTAAGAATGAACATTTTTAAAAAGGCAAACTTAAGTTTGTCTTTCAACTCGATTTTGTTTCTTATAGAATTTTATTTAAAATACTGTTTTAGCTTCTTTAAGAAACATTGTAATTCATTTTTATTATGTTTACACTTCAGCTCAGTTCATGTGATTACTCAAGAAGAAGTTTTTATTTCAGATCTTAGAAATGAATGATAGAAAAGCATAATTTCATACATTTGCATTTTATTTATTTATTTAAAACTTTATGCACATGGCATTAAGTCCGCCTTCGTACAAAATCAAAATTATTCATTTCAAGTAGACCCATTGTAGATTTTTTGAATTGGAGTAGGAGTCAGTCAGTATCAGCTGGTCGTGAAGCTAGGAAACAAAGGCGGACTATTAAGACTGGTAGAGAATGTAATCTGTACAAGTCAAGTTTTATTTTTTGTCTGAACAATAGCCTAAATTGATGAGGAGAGTGGTGTGATGATTGCTACCTAGGACCTACCGAATTATTTTTAGCTTTTAGTATATTATCTACATCAGTATTATTTTTATAACAATGAAACCGTTTACCTTAAAAAATATATAATTATTATTTCATTTTCAAGTTTTTAGTTTTTTTTTCTGTTATTCAAGATGTTTTCTATTCTACTAGTCAACTCTTTTCATTTGATACCCATATTGAACGAGTTGTGGAAAAAAAATTAATTTTGTAGCGGCCGCCATTTTGGATTTGAAATTTGTTGTAGTGTACAGTATTTCACAAGTAAAGACCTTTCATTTGATACCCATATTGATGGGGTGGTATAATAATATGTAATCCGCCATTTTGTAGCGGTGGCCATCTTGGATTAACAATGATATTGAATATATTAAACTGTATTATCATCAGAACCGTTAACCTGTACAACCAAAGATGTTTACCAAATATCAGATCAATCTATCAACAGAAAATTTCAACTACCAAATTTGACCTAAACTAAAAACGAATAGGTCAAGCTAAATAAAACCGTTAGAAAATAAAATTATGGTATTTTCTAACAACAATGAAAAATCTTTCAACAAAAAACTTGACGTTTTCATGGTTACCACAACTGATTCAATGGAAAATCCTGTCATGAATTATTAAAGGACCGATCGATTCTGTCTGCACGCCAACAGTTACATAATTAAACCTTTTTTTAGGGTTCCGTTCTTCAAACGGAAAAAAGGAACCCTTATAGAATCACTTCGTTGTCCGCCTGTTCGTCAAGACCCTTTTTCTCAGGAACAAGTAAAGGTGTAAAGTTAAAATTAACTTCAAATACTTCTGTTTGCGGTCCTTTGAAGCCTTTAAGTGAACTTGTATTTTACGCCATAGTGACTTATATTTTAAACAAATTTAACAATCAAGTCTCACACCACAAGTAAAGAAAAAAACTGTCAGTCATAGTATGGCACGTCAGAAGTGAAATTATAACTTCTACTATCTGAGCGTGACGATCACGCGAATTGAATGCTTTTTCCCCATACCAAAAGTACCCAGGGGAGTATTTTTAGAACGGCTAAGTTGTTTGTCTTTCAATAAAAACGGAAAAAATCTTCGAGAATCGATTCCCGACAAGGACGAACTATCTACTTACGAATTACAAGTTTATACGGAACCCAGAGTCAGACTCGCACTTATCCAGTTTTTGTATGTTCGTTATTATATTGTGTTTTAGTTAACATACGCCTGTGCCTGTAGTTTTATTTTTCCTGTCTGACACGTAATTTAGTTTGTAAAAATACTTTACGAACTATAATAGTTCCAAATGTATTTGAAAAAGCGTAATTGGGTAATTGCCTATGTTTATAATAAATAATTTCATAGTCCTCATGTTGTTAAGTCTAAACAACTTAGTTTTTTACGTTTGTTATTATTTTTAAAAGTAGAACTTAACATTAAAAGAAATGAATTGACGATAGCTAAGTATGACGTCAAAATTGTTATTTCATACACGTTTCTACATATATTATATTACGTAACCTTTGACAGTTAATGTCATGTTCTTTAATGTTTCGGTTTACATTAAAAAATAATAACAACCCAGAAAATAATATCGAATCAAATTTTCAGTCTCATATAAGACTTAATTCATTAAATTTTAATAAATAGGAACATTATATTATTAATTATTATTTATTATTAATACATAGAAACACCAGACCAATGCCAGTAGACATATTTATGCATACAAATATTTTTACTGAACAGAAATCGAACCCTGACGTTATTTCCAAGGTACATTACGTATACCATAAAACTAAGAAATACCCAGATAATCGACAAGAACGTTATATCAAAGTAAAATCAAGAAAACATATTAAAGAGAATGCAATTCATATATAAAAATTAAAACTTTATTCCGTCATCATTATATCTAGCAATAATGCAAAAACTTGACCAAGTTGAACAAAACAGAATTAAGTTCTAAAGGGGCGAAGTTTGGAGAATAATAAAAGAAGTTAGAAAAGGGAATGTATATTAATATTTCTAAACCCAGTAAATATGAGTTTGTGAGTTTTCCGGGTTCAACAAATAGATCTGGCTCAGCCTTAAGGCTGTCTGTGTTTACAACATTTAAGTATTGGATTTCGAATAATATGTTTCAGTTGTTTGTTTTCTTCAATAGAGCATAATGTTATTTCACAAATACAGGAACAACATTTAAAAAGTTTCTAGCTTCTTTTATTACGAATTTTGTTTAGAATACAATGCATGCATAAAATACAGCCGGTAATACGAATTCTAATGAATTATCTTGAGTATGTATATTTGTAATTATTTTAACAATTTTCCTTTCCTCGGGAACCTTTTTTTTTGGATAAAAACTACCTTACGTTTTTCTCTATTTCCCTGGCAACGTGTGTAAAATTCCTTAAATTTTATATAATTTAATATCTCCATGAATCGCTAACACAACAGTATATATACATATATATATAACTTACTTTTTATACTGAATTATTTGTTTTGTAAAAGGTAACTAAAAACGGCTTCAGTCCTATTCGTAAATATCATAATCGAGAAATAGTATTTTTTTATTACAATCGTATCAACATTAAATAATTTAAAACCGTTGACCATGTTACACTGGGAAGTAAACCCAAAGTGACGTAAGTTTTAAATACTGGTAAATAACTTGAAGAAAAATCTGAATTGATTTATCAAAATCGGGAAGCATACAAATAATTCATGTGATTACGGGCTAACTTTTAACAAACATATGTTTAATATAGGTGTAACTAGCGCCCTTTTCAAAGCTGTATAGAGGCAGAAGAGACGGCCGCACACATCTTCATTTAGTGCACGGGTGTTGCCACATACTGGGTCAAAAAAACCCAGGTGGGGTTCACCAAGCCCTCTCCCCGAGGTCATCGATGGCATCGGAGGTTTAGTAAATTATCTTGAAGAGTTGTGATGGTAATAGTAGCCATTCACCTCGTCACGTCAAAATAGGCGCACAACATACGTGGAGTTGCGGAAAATAGCCCGCGAATACCATGCCACACCAACTCAGGAAGCATTCCGAATGTTAACTTAAGACATTAAGAAGTTCAATGCTCGCAGATACTTCCGAGACATTAGGCTGGGAATACTAACAGTTGCACCTGCTGTCCAAATGCAGTCACATTATTAAACTGTCGTTTGATGTCCTTAATATTGTTTCATATTACAGTATGATATCTCATATTTTTCTGTGCTCGTTTTGCACAGTTTGGAATAAATAGTAGTAGTATTTAAGTTTTCTCTTCATTTCAATACGATTACAGGGATTATGATTAATGAGTTATGTAATAACATGTACGTATTACGGGAAACACTTTACAGTTTAGACAATCGGATATTTGTCTTACAGAAGTAGTACTGAGGTTGATTATATACACATGTGTAAGTTTCGGCTACGCTAAAAACTTACAAAAACGTCTTTCTGTAGATACTTATCACAATACAAAAGTTAGTAATTCATCATAAAAATGCTAGATTAAGAATTTATAGTCATTAATTTCATTTGGCGCTACGTGCGTGGATTGACCTTCCAACGATTTTCGACTAAGAATGATGATCTGAATACACTATTTCAGTATTCAGCACGGTGTTGCTTACAACCTGTATCTTCTTCTTATAAGTCAATCTTAACTTCTAATTGTCGTGTCGAAATGAAACTGTGTATGTATATGTAGTTTGGATGACAATACTATAATTTGGCATATAGGAGCTGATCTGATGATAAATCGAATATGTGTATAGTTTAATTCTCTTTTACTTTTAATTCGGCTTTTCGGTTTACCAATAAAGAATGTTTTTTAGTTTTTATTTTATTCGTATTATAGCGTAATACATGTCGAAGTGCACATAACTTGCTTGCTTTGCTTATGTTTCTTCTATAGTTATCCAGTTGCCATTGTTGGAGTTCCCTCATTAATTACTAAATAATACAACTCTTAATTCAATCGACTAAAAAATCTTACTAAAAAGCGCGAGGTGTCTTTGGGACACCAAGTTGGAATAAAGTTCCATATATAAATATATTTAATAGATTTAAAAGAAATTATAAAAATATTGTAAAAATCGCAATTAAATAGCGCCATCTTTGGAAGTTGCCCTAACTAATATATAGACAACCATCATCAAATTATTAAAAATAAAATAAATCAACTCGTGGTCAGTATTTTTCGTTGCGCTTACACTTTTTTTCCGTCAAGCCCCTATCCGCCATGCGTCTTAAGTGTAACGTACGATAAGGAAATTCATTCCAATAATTACAGTGGACTTTCTACCTATTTAATAGAAAATTCTAGTACAAAGTATAGGCTGTTCCTCGTCCCGTTACTATGTGCAATATACAAAGTACAAACAATCCATCGTGTGAATATCACAATCCATCAACTCGTTGAAAACTTACACAACAACCGAGATGCATCAAAATGAATAAACATAATAATATTAAATTTAATATTAAAAAAATGAAAGTTATCACTGAACACAACCTTACTTTTCTAAGTAAATCAAATTGTTAAACGTAAAACATTGCTAGAAGTTCATAAAAACTTTCTTTTTTACAGCGCAAAGAAGTTGGACATGAAAGTTTTTGGTGACAGTAAATTGTATTTGCTTTCGTCTTGAAACTTTGATAATATGACGTCACTTACGAGTCAGGGCTTGTCTTTTATTGTCGATAATGACGGAGTTATTATTGTTACTGAAATAGTGTCGATTCATGAAATTGGTGTTTGAAAAGTGTGTCATAAGTGCAGACACTGTAACGTAGTAATGTCACACACATTACTACGTTACAGTGTCTACACTTATGACACAAGACATATCTCAAGTTTATTAATAAGTAGGTAAAACCAATTGGCTAACGTTGCCTTTTCTGATCCAATGACGGTCCTATTAGCGTTACCATCAGGCAAACGGGGTATTTTTAACCCCCCACGCAAAAATGAAGTGTTATAAGTTTGACGTGTCTGTGTATTTGTGTATCTGTGTGTATGTGTATCTGTGTGTCTGTGTGCCTGTGTATCTGTGTGTCTGTGTGTCTGTCTGTGGCATCATAGCTCCCAAACGGATGAACCGATTTGATTGCGATTTTTTTTGTTTGAAAGGTGACTTGATGGAAAGTTTTCTTAGATATAATTCAAGAAAATCTGTACAGCTGTTCGAAGATCATCAGCTCTTTTGTAATTGTTGAAGGGATTTTCGAGTCGGGGGTATTTTGAATTAATTGTTATTACTAAGATTCCCTCTTAAGAAAAATGACCGCTTACCACCATTTGGGCTATATGCTTGTTTCACATATTAATAGTATAATGGAAAATTCTATATTTTTATATGGAATAGGGTTAAAGTAATAATTAGAACATTTATAAAATATTATTATAAATCTTATTTCTTAAAACTACGACTAGTTACTAGACAAACCAGTATTTTATTTGCCACAAGTATTTTTGTTTATTGTAGTCTCAGTCAATATGCAATTATAATATTACAAGTGACTAAGTCTAAAATGCTTCAACAAAACAATCTATAGATAAATAGAACAAAACAATCTAAAATGCTTCAACAAAATAATCTATCCTACACAATGTAACAATTGTTTGTGATTATAAATAAATAAATATTCCCGGTCATCGAACCAACAAAAGTATAACTTCTCTTTATCGTACGATAACTCAATCAGTCGAGTGGTATATCATGTCCTGCCGCTCCCGTAACCATGGAAGATAAAATTTGGGGTGTATTTTATGCGAAATAATAGACTTTTTTCTTGTTATGACGTTGAGTTGTTGGATGTATTTTTGTTGTTATGAAACGAATGGAGAAAAAAAACTTTCTGAATTCGAATTTTAAAATTCGAAAAAGAAAAAGTTTTCAGCTTTATTTTTTTTATACAGACAGTTTAAGTGCAGCTTTAGTACGTCCTAGGTTTTGTCAAGTTCCATTATAAATATATTTTCGTCACTTTTAGCAAAAAATTATTCGTGCTTAAAATCTGCAAACTTTCTTTACAGTCTATATTTAAGTTAAAATAAATGAGTGATTAATTTTTTAATTACTTATTTATTTTAACTTAATAATTATTTGCAAATTATATATACGTGACACACACGAACCACTTCACGTTTATAATATTTGAATAATATAACAGTTTATATATAGATTACAGTGTTTAACCAGATCTACCACTAATATCAGAATTTGCCATATCACAAACATGTTCCGTAAGTTATGTGGATAGCGTAGGAACATGCGTTTGGAACACGTCCAAGCATGCCACGGTCACTGCCTATGACGTTGATTGTGCTGATAATATATTACTTGAAGTTAATGGCCAGTGAATATATTAGATCTACTCAAAAAATACTTTCGTCGCCTTCGGCTTTATTACGCAAAAAGGTATAATAAATGCTGAACATTAATCATACACTTTGTCTACTACTATTAACTAACTACTATCTTAATTCCTACCACGTTTTACTTTGGTTCGGTCTTTTGTTTTTGTGGTACATTGATCACGTCGATATTTTTTTTTTCTTTTTATAAAGAGAAAGTTACCTGAGCGTTAAGAATATTCCTGTGTCACGGAGGGCTTCACAAACATTCACACAACGGACACAAAGAACACCCAGATTTGGGACAACTATTTGTAGATTACAGAAGTTTTGTCCCTTGTGGGATTTGAACCCACAACACTCAGCGCGGCGTAGTGGCGAGGTGACAACTTAAACCATTGCGCCATCCGTTTGATTATTGTGTTTGCTGATGATAATTTTTTGAATGATAAAGAAAATAACGATGAAAATTGTCACTACGAGTACTATAGTCTATGGATGTTGATGATGGCGTGTCTTCAGGCTCTTGGACCTCGGCAAGCTGTCATAAACATTATTATTATTATTTTATCACATGATTACTACCATCGTTGCAGATGGTATCACTTCCTTCCACTTGAATACAGGCGCCGTATGAACGATATTGATTAGACTAGCATCGCAAATGACACAATTGACTCTATCAAAGACAGGATTACGTACTAACCAAATTGGTATAAGACAACGACCACTGTTCCATGTACCTTTTTTTAATAATAATAACTTTAGATACCTCACATACGGCCGTCTGATCCCAAACTAGGCAGAGCCTGTACTATGATAACCAGACTGTTGTTAAACATACTTATATATTATTAAATACATATATATTATAGATAAATTAAACCCAGACACAGAACAAATGATCATGCTCATCACACAATTATTTGTCCTGTGTGGGAATCGAACCCACGATCTCTGGCTCAGTAGTCAGGATCACTAACCACTAGACCAACAGGCCAGTCAAATTAAAGTAATTACAGGCGTAATACCTTCTTACTGCGAAGTGCACGCTGCGGTTACAATGAACTTCATAGTTCACTGCACTATGATTTGCTTTGCACCAAGGCTGGCACAGTGAGACAGCTTTTAGCAAAACCATTTTCACTGATAGTGGCGACTGCGGTACTCAAACTGTTAGGTAATGCAGTTCATAATGTTATTGTTATTTTGCTCATTTCATTTCGAACACGGTTATAATGTAACATGATTTACTGTTAGTGCTACATCATTAATCAGTATTTTTTTTTGTACGTATAGCTAGGTTTGTATGTATAAGTATTAGTTCATAGTTAATGACAGAGTTCTCTTTGACTGTGGTATATTGTTATGTATTTGTTGTTGTGAAATGTCTTCGGTTCGAATGTCTGATAAGATAATTTTAATACAATTTATAAACAGGTAAGAAATTGTTCATTCATTTAATTATTCAAAGTTCTTGAGAACATTATTCAACATCAGTCTGAAATATAATTACGTTTGTATGACCCATATTTTATATATAACATAAAATGTAAAAAAGCTGAAACATTTTACCACGTAAGATTGATTTTAAATTTTTTCATTCCTGAAGCCTCTCCCTCTCCCTCTCTTAATTTTATTGAAGTCACAACATGTAGACGAAAGAGAATATATATAGCTTACAATGCTGTCCACGAATGGTGGTTCTCGCAAATATGTGTACATATTTACTATTGACTTGAATTCCTCACATTGCAATTATCGGAAAACCGGAAACTACAGATTGCACGTATACACGATGAGATTGAAATCATAGAACTTGGCGCATGTTGTTTGCTAGACACTACTAACTAATAACTATCGAACGTACATACATACTCATAGGTATATTAGTAATGAGCAGTGCGTAATTTTTTGCTCCATTAATCATTTTAGTGTAGCATTTACTGGGTTTTTACAAAAAAATGTTAAATAATGTCACTATCACCACGGTGATACTATCTATTCAGTATTCTATCTTCGTACAAACGGTCGGAAAGCGAGTCATAACTACACTTCTCAAGTTCAGTATACATTCGGTACACAACCAGTCACGAATGCGCCGCAGTGATGAACGAACAGTGTGATGCTTTTGTAAGCAGTAAGCTTGCGATTTGTGTATTTGATATTGAAATAAGTACAAGTACTTTCTTAATATGGCAATGTATTTTTATAGTTACTATTAAATTTAACAACAAAGCTTTTCGTACGTCTCAGTCGAGGCGCAAATAATTTTCAGTCTTAAAATAAGGATATTTTTTTTATTAAATCTACTAATCAAAAAACGCAACATGTATTTTTATTGATATTTACAGTGTTTACAATTATATCATTGCATTATATAATTATAATAGTACAATCACAAAACTAGAAAGAAAATCAAGTAGTTAGATGAAATTAAAATACTGTAGATGGGCAGCCCTTCCGCGTGTTTACGTACCGCGCGGCTGTAGGTAATTATTTCAAGCACAGCGCTGAGTCACAATACTGGATAGATAATATTACCGTGCTATCACTGATAATCTGTTTTTTTATTGTTTTATTTTGCTTTCTGTAGCAGCGTTATTAGCGCGGTAATGGTCAACGCGGTGTTGCGTTTAGAAAGACATACGTCAAAAAAGGTAATGTTTAATATTAAACTCAAGGAGAGCGCATTGACTTTTGGTCGTTTCGAGTTTTTTTCATAACTGGAATCATAAGTATTATTATTGTGAATGTTATGCAAAATCTAAATGTCTGAAACACGCATTATTCTGAACAATGACTGAATGTTGCATCTATTCTATAAAAATGGCTAAGTTAAGTATTTGCTTTTTGTGCATAGCAAAAGTATTTAAGCAGCGCTGTTTAATAAAAAAATTGTCATATTCGTGTTTAATTTGATACAATGTTCCTACCTAGTGGAGGACTTTTTAAAAGGAGAGTTATGGCAAGATTTGAATAAATATGTTTTCAATAATAACTGTACTTGACGGAATGGGTAAAAATATTGTATTAAAGTAATAATAATTGTTTTTAAACTTTCACAACTGTAGGTATACATTTTAGACGAGAATCGGGATTTATTCGCACCGACCGAGACCATGGGTGGATCATAGAGAGCTCAGCAACGTCTCTGTGACTTCCAAGTTAGATACTTGTAGACTGTATTTAATAACTTTTGAAGAAAGCTTACACAGACTAATAATAATTTTATGGTTTTAACCAACATGTTGCTAACAAGAAGCCTCCATAGTTAGGTGACAATATACAACAGTCAAAGAAAACTCCGTCATTTACTATTAACTAATACTTATACATACAAACCTACCCATACATACAAAACAATATTTAAGAAAATACTGATTAATAATGTAGTACTAACAGTAAATCATGTTACATTATAACCGTGTTCGAAATGAAATGAGCAAAATAACAATAACATTATGAACTGCATTACCTAACAGTTTGAGTACCGCAGTCGCCACATCAGTGAAAAATAGTTTTGCTAAAAGCTGTCTCACTGTGCCAGCCTTGGTGAATCCCCGACATCCCGACTCGAAATTCTCTTCAACGATTAGAAAAGAGCTGATGATCGTTGAACGGCTGAATAGATTTTCTTGAATAATATCTAACAACACTACCGATCAAGTCACTTTTACTAACAGTTATTTTGGAAAATTTATTACACATTTTCGGCTGGAGTTACAGTAAAGGATTACCGAAATAGTGAAATGAATAGTTACCTCAAATAACGTTTATTCACAGTTTTAGTAAGTTTAAATAACGAGAATGTATTCATCTCTGTTGTATATGAAATCCCCATTGGCATAAGTGTAACACATGGAGAAATGTGTGTTCTGATGCAAATTTAACCGCGTATGTCTCGGTAATCGCGCATGAGGCGGTATAAGCAGCACTTTGTATGTAAAAAGCATTACATTGATATAATTTAAAAGCGTAGGCAGCAGTGATAGTACAGACATTTACTACAATTAACAGTTTTGTTTTTCAGGACTTACTCCGGTTTTCACAATGGAAATAATAAATATGTCAAATTAAATGTGAAAAGTGTTTTTAACTTCATCACTTCAGGAAAAACAAATTATCTTTATTTTAAATAAAATAATACCTTTAGCATTAATATGTCATTAAAGCTTCCTTTTAAGCAAACTGAGATCTAAGAACATTTAACATTAACAAATGAACAAATGATCGTGCTTATCACACAATTATTTGTCCTGGGTGGGAATCGAACCCACGAGCTCTACCTCAGCCCTAGACCTAGACCTCGACTAGACTAATAGACTCATCTCAACATTATGCTTGTAGTTGATCTCTACTATTCTAAATAGTTTTATTTTATTGAGCTATATGTAACATTTATCAAGCTATTCATTACCAGTTTAAGCTAAACTGTCATTGTGTAGACCTTCCGCACCATGACAGGTCAACATTTATAATGGACACGTGTAGGTTGATTAGTGAAAATAAATGTATTGTTAAAAAATGTTAGCTTAGCCCTAAAAGGTGTTAAAAAAAGGGTATATATAATTCTTTTGACGTATTAATATGTGTATTATTATACATTTATAGACATAACTGTCCTTCATTATTGGCTTTGTGTAATCTAAGACAACGTATATTCTCAATACAAAATATTTTTAACATTCGAACAAGAACAATGTTCTTACAAAAACCTTTATTTCCCTCTGTCCTTTCGTGAGGCATTAGGAAATATCCCTTAAGTGTGACGTTATACCTGCCAAAAATAAATAGTCTATTTTGTAGATGTATAACCAAGCGTTTGAGATGTGGAAAGACGTGTGAATGGAATATTATTCGTTCCTTCTATAAAAATATTCCGAATTTGTGGTACGCCTTTAATTTCTTAATCGACTTCAGGAAGTCTTACAAGTTAATAATGTGTGCAGTGAAGTGTATTTTTATAGATCATATACAGGCTGTCCCAGAAGTCAACGTCTAGCCGGAATCGGGTAACAGGCTAAGTTATATTAGTTATCAGAAATTTACATTAAAAAAAATCTATGTGAATTTTTTTTTTAAACAGAGAGAACATCTACAGCCTGTGACGGTATTTTCACTCCTGTTACTACAGATATTTACTTTTTCAATTTTTTTTTTTTTATGTATTTCGGACGCACATTTCTAAATAAAATTTATAAATTTCGATGATTTTGTTTCGTTAATTTTATAAACAGACACAGAAAAATCTGGTCATTCCATCAACATCCTTGGTAATTAATACGCATAGTTCATACGAAATACTAACTTTATCGGTCAATGTTCAAGCTCAAATTATCAGTTTGAAAATAAGATTTGTGTACTAGAAATCACGAAATTCTCTAAAACTGTCAGTGCTTTACGTTATTTATGGGGTCTACTATATGACCCTAAAATATGACCACACCTATCTGTAACACCCTGTAGCGCTTATCATAATATTTTTGTGAATTAGATTTCACGTCTGGTCGTGGTTTGATTCCCGCTTAATGCAAATATTTTTATGCAGGAATAAGGCTATTTGCATTCGTCTATGGGTTCCTATCTCTGTACTATATATATATATGTTTGTAGGTGTAATAGAACCCAATACAAGCTATGCTTAGTGTGTGTCTAGATATCAGTGTGTAACGTGTCCCAAATTATTATTTAGTTATATGCCATAGCCCAAAGAGAAAAATACCTTGAAAGCACACATGAATTGATGAATATATTATAAAATAAATGTATTATATTTTACAAGTTGGCTGATAGCCAAATGGTTTCACATTTAATACCGCCGATATTTTCAGAACACGCAAAATGTTACAAAGGTACAAAAGGGCTTTTAATAAACATTCCAGTTTTTTTATTAAGTGCTGGTTTTTTTAAACCACGAGAGAGCATGTTCTGGATACTTTATATTTTGGGAAGGTTATGTGTATTTTGAAATGGAATGTCCTTTTTAAACGACTTATAAACAGAAGAAGGTTCACAGTTCGTCGGTATCTCTTGGTTTTTGTAAGAACATTGTTTGTTCTTGTTCGAATGTTAAAAACATTTTTATTGAGAATATAGGTTGACTTAGATTACACAAAGCCAATAATGAAGGACAGTTATGACTACAAATATATAATAATACACATATTAATACGTCTAGAGAACTATATGTACCCCTTTTTAACACCTTTTAAAAACGAGGGGAGTTATAAGGTTAACATGTGTGTCTTTAGATTTCTATTTATGTGTCTGTCTGTATTATTATTGCTCCTAAACGGATGGACCTTTTTTGTTTTTTTTTTTTTTGTTTGAAAGGTGATTTGATTGAGAGTGCTCTTAGCTATAATTCAAGAAAATCTGTTCAGCCTCTCTCTTCTATTCGTTGAAGGGATTTTCGAGTCGGGGGTACTTAATTATTTTTATTTATGTTGTTAAGCAAATTTTGCTCACAGAGGAGTGTGAAATTTGGAATATTTAAAATATAAATGGAGAAGAAATGTAGAAAGCTAACATTTTTAAACAATATGTGTTTTATTTTGATTTTCACTAAATCAACCTACACGTGTCCATTATAAATGATGACCTGTCATGGTGCGGAAGGTCTACACAATGACAGTTTAGTTTATACTGGTAATGAATAGCTTAATAAATGTTACATATAGCTCAATAAAATAAAACTATTTAGAATAGTAGAGATCAATTACAAGCATAATGTTGAGACGGGCCTATTGGTCCAGTCGATGTCTAGGTCTAGGGCTGAGGCAGAGGTCGTGGGTTCGATTCCCACCCAGTACAAATGATTGTGTGATAAGCACAATTATTTGTTCATTTGTTAATTTTAAATGTTCTTAGATCTCAGTTTGCTTAAAAGGATGCTTTAATGACAAATTAATGCTAAAGGTGTGTTATTGAAAATAAAGATAATTTGTTTTTCCTGAAGTGATGAAGTTAAAAACACTTTTCACATTTAATTTGACATATTTATTATATCCATTGTGAAAACCGGAGTAAGTCCTGAAAAACAAAACTTAATTGTAGTATATGTCTGTACTATCACTGCTGCCTACGCTTTTTAATGATATCAATGTAATGCTTTTTACATACAAAGTGCTGCTTATACCGCCTCATGCGCGATTACCGAGACATACGCGGTTAAATTTGCATCAGAACACACATTTCTCCATGTGTTACACTTATGCCAATGGGGATTTCATATACAACAGAGATGAATACATTCTCGTTATTTAAACTTACTAAAACTGTGAATAAACGTTATTTGAGGTAACTATTCATTTCACTATTTCGGTAATCCTTTACTGTAACTCCAGCCGAAAATGTGTAATAAATTTTCCAAAATAACTGTTAGGGATAAAAAAAATAAAAATGGTCACTGTCACTGTCTCGTCGTACGGCAAGTAAATATACCTTTATTTGCATTACCTTCGTTGGATCCAGCATCTGCAAATAATTACAAATGTTTCTCAAGTGTACCTGTGTCTATTTGGCGATCCGGGTTGGATCAAAGTACCTTTAGCAAATACGCCAAACTTTTCATCAAACATAATTTTCGACACGTGAGAAACAATTAGGTAATATTTAGCAAACACAAAGCTACTGAAGATTTACGTCACAGAAATGAAATTATTAACGAAACTATTGATATTATGCTAGCTAACATTTTTAACTCCGACACAAAAAGAGGAGGTGTTATAAATTTGATGTGTCTGTGTTTCTGTGTGTCTGTCTGTAGCATCGTAGTTCCTAAACGAATAGACCGATTTAAGTGCGTTTTTGTTTTGTTTGAAAGGTGACTTGATCGAGAGTGTTCTTAGATATTATTCAAGAAAATCTGTTCAGCTGTTCGAACATTATCAGCTCTTTTCTAATCGTTGAAGAGAATTTCGAGTCGGGGCTATTTTAAATTTATAATTATAACACGCTTGAATAAATTCCACTTGTAACAAACTAATTATGGAAAAAAATCTTGGAAGCCAATTTTAACTTTCTTCTAATTGTATCGAAATAAATCTATATACGTATACGTAGTTCGGATGACAAAATTTGACTGGCCTGTTGGTCTAGTGTTTAGTGACCCTGACCGCTATGCTTATAGGTCGTGGGTTCGATTCCCACCCGAGTCTGGATGTTCTTTGTGTTCGTTGTTTCTATGTTTGTAAAGTCCCCCGCGACACAGGAGTAATTCCTAATGCGGGAGTTGTCTTTTTAAAAAAAAAAACAATACTGTAATTTGGAATCTTGGAGCTGATCTGACGATGGAGCCAGGAGGTGCATGGTGGAACTTTTCAATTTCTACTATACTAGTAAACCCCTCAAGCTTCGGCTCGTATGATTCTTTTTGACGAGGCAAACATATTTTTTTTGTTTTTGTTTCCCTCAAATTATTTAGTAAAACTTTCTGTGAGATTTAGAATATTTTACACAATACAGTTTAATAATCGAGATTTTAGAAAGGGAAAAAGTCTTAATCTTAAGAAGAATTAACTTTACTTAAAAATAAAACACTTGTAGGATTTTTGTATACTAAAATATTGAAAAATAAGAAAAATTAAAAATAAGCGTTAAGTACTTAATTTTGCATATACATTATTTTCTGTAATTTGTAAACTGATCCAATATAGAAAAAATAAAAAAAATAGTCAATTTTCGTAATGAAATATCGGCATTTACTCACGGGTAAATTGTATTCAGTAGTGACAAATTTCAACTGCAATTCATTAAAAATTTCAGTTTAAACGCAATTAAGATTCTTTTGTCATAGTGTCATTCATAACATTTTCATGATGTTTAAATTTTTGTTATACTACGTCATCTGTCAGCGTGTGTGCGTGTTAACGACAGGCTATTACGAGTTTCACTTTGACAGTAGATATGAACGAAAATGGTATTTTTTTCGTTTTAAGTTTTTTTGTGTAAATAATATGATTGACACTTTTGTACGTTATTTCGCTACTCTAGGGGAATTACTTTTCAATATTTTTTATACCACATCGGTGCCAAACAAGCCTACGACCCGCCTGTGGTATACAGTTAAAAAGAATAAGTTATATTTGTTCACAGTTTGATTGACATTATCGCGTAACAAAAACATATACATAGTCCAATTAAGAACATCTTCTTTATTTGAAGTCGTTTAAAATATTACTCACCTAATGAGTCGCTTTGGTGGTTCTGAAACAAGGAAGAAAATGTGTTTAATTTTAACAACGGTTTTCAGTTTTTCACCAACCAAGAAAATGGAGGATGCAAGAAAAAAAATTACCAAATAGTAGAAAATACTTATTTAACTAAATAACAATGTTATTCTGCTGCATGTATTAACACTTCAATTTTTACTTAACACGTAGATCAACTCCGTTTTAACTCCGACTGTTACAGAATGCTGTGGTCAAATTTAAGGAGCGTTATGTGTAGCCTAAAAATTGTTTAAAATATCAGCTTACCGCCGCCAGTCTAAAATTACAGGTGTGGTATTCATTACAGAGATATGTGCAATAACATGCTATAAGGAAACATCAGGCAGATATTCTGGCAACACAATAATTTGTGGCACGGAGGTAGTGCATTCGACTTCCACGTCGATTCGCGGGTTCTATATGTATGTTAACCTAAAATAGTAAAAGCTCTGCTTAGTTTAGGCATAACTACTGTGTAATCTGCATCACTGTATTTATGTATACAGGGTGTTAGTGAAACGCTCCGAAAACGAAGACAGACGATAGTACTAATGGTACCTTTGATGATGGGTCAGAAAAAAAAAATCGATCCTGATGAAATTCTTTTTTTAGCATTTTTCACGCTCCAACATGTTAGTACAGCTAAATGCAAAGATAATTGCATAAAAAATAAATCAAAAATAGCTGACGCTCGGGTCAAAAGACACGCGGGCGCAGAAGGCCGCTGTCTGTCTGTCTTCGTTTTAAGGAGCGTTTCACTAACATCCTGTATGTAACACATAAACTAAAGTATAAATATATCTAAAAAAATAAGTTATAAATGTATACATTGCTGATTTAAATCAGAGACAGGCACCGTGTCTTCATAGTATCACATACAAAATTTACGTAAAAATAAGTACCTACAGTGATTACCATTATCTATACCAAAATTAGGCCTATGTCCTAAGGAAGGTCCGAAGTCCAGTGAACTACAATAGGCTAATTGATTGATTGATTGATTGATACTAATATTATAAAGCTGAAGAGCTGAAGTTTGTTTGTTTAGTTGAACGCGCTAATCTCAGGAACAACTAATTCAAATTTAAAAAATCTTTAAGTGTTAGATAGCCCATTTATCGAGGAAGGCTATATGCTATATAACATCACGCTACAGCCAATAGGAGCAGAGCACCAACGAAAAATGTTGCAAAAACGGGAAAAATTTACAAATGCAGACAAAGTTGCGCGAGTAAGCTCGTGCCACATAATATGTAATGATTATTTGGATTTGTACATTTTACATATTTTACCAAATGCATCTGGTTATTTACATGGTACCTATTATCTGTCTGTCTATCCGTTTGTTTGTTCCGGCTAGTCGTGGGGCGCACAGCTACTAATAAATACAAACCATGTTCCCCTCTGTACTTAGTCTTATCATACTTCTAAAAAGAGTATTATTCCAGTCTGTGGATTGCAGATTAGTTTATAACAAATTCATGGACGTACCCAAGTTTTAGCCCGGGGGGGGATTTGTTTCTGTCGGTTTAGGGGACGCAAAACAAAAATTTTACTGAAAATTAACTTAGTACTACGTAAACAAACAAAAGCCATACCCCTGAAGCCTGCATCTTTCTTTTTAAATCTTTTGTTTTGTCTTGTTCTCTCTCTTGTTAGTTCTGTCTGGTAAAATGTTCCTTTATTATTTTATGACTGACCTGTTGGTCTAGTGGTTAGTGACCCTGACTGCTGAGCCAGATATCGGGAGTTCGATTCCCACCCAGGTCAAATAATTGTGTGATGAGCATGATCATATTTTGTTCTGTGTCTGAGTGTAATTTATCTGTAATATATATGTATTTACAAATATATAAGTATGTTTATCAGCAGTCTGGTTACCATTGTACAGGCTCTGCCTAGTTTGGGATCAGACGGCCGTGTGTGAGATGTGTGGAGTTATTCTGATTCAGGTTTGATAAATATCCTTTGAACATTCTAAAGCAAGAAGAAAAGCAAGAATTTTTTTCTTAGTGCGTTACTTTTGCTGTAAATTCTGACTTACACTAGGAACATAGAAGTATCTGTATCTTGAAGTTGATTTAACTACTATTAATACTACTACTAGTAATATATGTAGAATACTGAGACAATGTATAGTTATTTCGATACCCTTTAAATACACGCATTTGCTTCAACTGCAAATCGCCTAAAGACAAAAAAAAAAAATACTTATTCACCGAAGTGTCTTTGGAAAACTTCCTCACTAATTATATTCGCGGCGATAAAACATCATTGCGCGCAATTCTGCCATTGTGACAGGAAACCATTAGCCGACTTCTTACTACAAGTTATTTGGAAACATACAGCAAAACATTGTGAACGCGACGGTTTTATCTCATATTGAAGTTCTTGGAGTATATCTTAATCGAACTGCGTAATGTACGTATCATTTTCGTTTGAAGATCAAATCGCTTGATTATAATGTGCTACAGAGAAGTTCAGGTATATGCGGAACTTTCATTTAATGGTTTCTTTATAATACAAGATATATAATCCTATGAGGAACGAGACAAGCGATAAATAACCATGGCCACCTTCTTGTGGACAAATGAAGGATTGAAATAAAACATGAGTCAAATATTTTCATGTAGCAGCCAAAAGTTAAAATTGTTTTTTTTTTATGGTACAGGTGGCAAACGAGCCGACGGGTCACCTGATGGTAAATGACTACCACCGCCGATGGGCACCTGCAACTCAAGAGTCACAAGTGCGTTGCCAGCCTTTAAGGGGACGGGGGGAAGAGGAATAGAGGAGAGGAAAGGGAAAGAGGGAAGGGTTAGTGCGTCCGGTAACCTCACTCACTAGGCGAAAAGCAACACAATCATTGCTTCACTGTCGATTTTCTGTGAGGCCGTGGTAAAGCTCAGTCTAGCCGGCCCATACGTGCCGAAGCATGGCTCTCCCACGATAACGTACGTACGTACAGTACAACAAATTAGTATTATAAAAATATGAAGAGGAAAATTTTTGAATTATTAAAATAAGTACCATTAAGAACGTTCATCCTGAAAGAAGTTTGCCTAAACCTTGTAAAAATAAAAGATAAATTTGATAAATTTAATATTGCATTATTTTCCTTCAGTCACAGAAAATAAAGGATCCATAACGAAGCACACAGACACTAAAAGGAACAAAGTTAGAACATAGATACTAGTAGAACAACCGGAGGAAAAGGGGAAAACTTAAAGTTTACCTTGGTCTAACCGCCACGCAGCGATCACTATTACAGTTGAATTAAAAAAATAATGTTATTACTTATTTATACTTACTATAATATTAGTATTACTCACTAGCCTCAACACAATACCTAGTGACTAAATACGTTTGTTAGCAACAACCTCACTACTATTGCACAGGTTATAACTATCAAATTCACCAAATAACTGTAACCACGACGTTGTTCGTCGAGCAGCACTCAAGTGACCGTTATATCACTTATAATGCACGCCTAACCTTTTTAGTATTTACCGCTATTCGTCAGACAGACTAATGGCGTGACGATACTGGCATCAACAGCAACTAGTCAAAATAATGTTTAGAAACTAATTTTTATTAAATAGTGAACTGTTTTATAATCTACTATAGTTTAACCCTATTTTAAATAAAATAAATACGAGTTTTTAATGTGGCGACAAGTCGTTTCTCACTTATCATTCACGTTTACTCCGCCTTTATATTTTGTTCGTATAATAAAGAGATGTTTTGAAACCCCTTCAAAACTGTTCCAAATATGCTCCTTTTCTTAAAATTAATTTTCATTTTCATTCGAGACAAAGCGTATTCCTTGGTGCCAAATCAGAAAGCGTACCCTTTTAGGGTATACTGAAATAATAAATTAAAATAGAGCTTGATTTAATTAATTTGGTTAGTGATTTTCAGTTTCAAAATTGCGGAGACGCTCAAAATACTCAACAATACATTTCACGAAGGTCGTTCAGGACAAGTAAGAGGGCAGTAATGAGTTTGACGACGGACGGAACCGGAAACGTTCTTGAAGAGCTCTTTATTAAAGACAATACTCCAACGTGTGAGAGCATTTCTAACTGTACTTCTTTTACTCTGAGTTAATTTTATTATTTCTGGTTTGAAATACGATGGAACTAAAAGGTTTTACAACTGAGTGAGTTTAAAGTACTTCACTTAGTAGTTATTTTACATCTTGCACGAACAGTAATTTAAATCCTCTTTTCTCTTAGAATCTGCCGTGAGTCGTGAGTGATTTTCTTAGTTATTAAATACGAATGTATATATGTAGAAATATTTTTAACTAGCTGTTGCCCCCGACATCATTTTTTTTCGGAATAACAAGTAGCCTATATTCCATTCCAGACTACAATCTATCTCTGTACTAAATTTGATCCATCATTGAGGAAAAAACATCCAAACTATGTGGATATACACAGAGACGTTTCCAGAATTTAAAAGTAAAAAGTCATGAAGTTAATGACCTTTTTCATTAAAACCATAATAAAAAGTCTGTGTATCTTGCTAATTGAAACTCAACCAAAAAAAACAGTAATTTATTTTTAAGGAATGTAGAAAATTGTTTGCAGGAATTGATAGAAATTTATTTTTAATTTCAAAATCGTACACTGTGATTATGTTTTTATACCTTTCTAGATCATGGCGATACTTTATCATGAACCTTGTCTTATTAGGCATCACTCTCCAAAATATGGTGTTATAGAGTATTCATCTGTAAGGAAATAGTTACATTTTTTAATTTTACAACCTCCTAAAAACACAAAAAATATCCTTTTACATTATTTTCTTCCACTGATGTCAACTATCTCGATCTCAATGAAGATATTCTTACTAGGATTGAGGTTAATCAGTATTTTTTGGATTCGCCTTGTCAGGATTAACTCACTTTCTCATATTTTATCATTATTATTAAATGTTACGT
Source organism: Euplagia quadripunctaria (assembly GCA_963859945.1). Taxonomy (NCBI): domain Eukaryota; kingdom Metazoa; phylum Arthropoda; class Insecta; order Lepidoptera; family Erebidae; genus Euplagia; species Euplagia quadripunctaria. The sequence goes on along the minus strand of OY982569.1, from coordinate 23,220,240 downwards.
CATACTACACCCACCCACACCCAACAATATTTTTCGGACCGGAACCGGAGAACGGTTATGACACGCCTTTGATATTCTTGAGGTGCAATCCATCAATTCCAATAAGTCTGTTAGTATAATATCCAAAGCCTATAGAAGGTGTCGCCGTCGATACAGTGATATATTATATTGGGTTAACTTTTTACAACATTGTACAAAAATAATTCTTGCTACAATTATTTCAAATGCGTTAAAAACGTTTTCAATTGGTTTGAGCGAAGCTGAAGCGAAGCAAAAGCTCGTTAAATAATATAATGTAGTTGCAACCTCTTTAATCAAATTTGACACTAGCACATTTTTCATTACATATGCACACACATACACAAACATACACACACACACACACACACACACACACAGACACACACCTTACACACACACATACACACGCACGCATGCACAAACAATCTCACTTTCTCTATAATATTAGGAAGGATAACGTCAATACTCATAATAGAATTGCCGATATCAATTTCTAATGTCCATCATGAAACAATTAAAAGGGGTTTTGTAAGCCTATTATGTTAATTTTCATGAAAATATTATGGCTTACCTCGTTTTATAAACGCGTTCCAATTCATCACCTTTAATTATTTATTTCAGTGATCCTTACGTATATTAAAACACAGAAATCGAAACCGACTTTAACCTAAGCCAATACCCTAAGCTTAGTTCTAGCACACAGATAAACATATTGAGATACTTGAAACCCCAGACCATTGCATACAAATAAACAGACAATAGACATATGCATGCATACAAGTATTTGCATTAAGCCCGATCGGCCCCGCGGCCCTTGACAGTCTAAGACACTACCGCCGCACCACAGAGATTGTCTAGAGGTCATTTTGCCATTGATTCAGACTTTTACTTTTTTAAGATAAAGTAATTTGCGAAAGAATATTTTTGAAACTGCAAAGTTTGTCTTTCGAAAAAAAACGGGTAAAAGTTTTCGAGAATTGATTCCCGGGATTAATGTACTATGTATATACAAGTTTGTTTGCTACGGAACTCTCGGTGCGGTCAGATTCACACTTCTCTTTTTTTCTGTTGACCAGTACATTCAATAGAGTACTCTCAGATTACATTGGTATAGTGAACACCAGTTACCACTTCCTCTCAACCGCGTCGTGTGCTTTTTTGTACACAAACAAAATGTTATTGTTGAAACAACCACTTACAGCATGGCTCGTTTCAATTCTAAAATTCTAATCACTTTAAAATAACCATATAACTTTAAATTTACTAAATTAACATTAATCTCAAAAATTTTACTTCAAATGAGCGATTGTATATAGCTGTTATATTTTGTTATATTTCAATACTTTTCATCCACAACTTATAATTTATTTTAACAAAAATGAAGATTCAAATTCATAATCAAGTTGCACCTTGGTGATCTATACAAAATGTTAAAAGTGAACCCAACCTGAATAATTAAACTTATTTCACTTACATTCCCAAAATCATCACATAAGCTGTTAAGGCAGTCAAATTTACAATTTATGGAAGATATAATAATATATAACTGAAGCGTATATATTGTATACTTGAGTCTAATGAAATTTTTAAGCTTATTCATACGATACTATGTAAGTACTTCTAACAATTTATTTTTTAATTCGCTGGACAGATGCTTCATTCCAAATAGGTTATTGGCTACGGTATATATTAGGTCTTTACCTATGAAATTGCCGTTTTATATGAAAAAAATCTATTTAATTATTTCTTTAAATCAAAGTAATCACCCATGCAATCGATGCATCTTTGCCAACGCAGTGGCAGTTTATTGATGCCCTTCTTGAAGAAAAGAAATCAACTAGACGGGAGGCAACAAATTCTTCAAAGGCAATTTGTACTGCCTCTAAAGACCTATTATTAATAAAAAAAAAATCTATTACGAGTTCGTCCCTCTAAAGACCTATTATTAATAAAAAAATTAAATCTATTACGAGTTCGTCCCTCTAAAGACCTATTATTAATAAAAAAATTAAATCTATTACGAGTTCGTCCCTCTAAAGACCTATTATTAATAAAAAAAATTAAATCTATTACGAGTTCGTCCCTTTAAAGACCTATTATTAATAAAAAAAATTAAATCTATTACGAGTTCGTCCCTCTAAAGACCTATTATTAATAAAAAAAATTAAATCTATTACGAGTTCGTCCCTCTAAAGACCTATTATTAATAAAAAAAATTAAATCTATTACGAGTTCGTCCGGCTGTTCTGTCCAACCGATTTGCTTAATTATATTTTTTCTTTTACTTTAAATTTCTAATTACTATACTTAGGTTACAATTCCTCAGCATATGAGAACATTATTTTTTTATTATATTATCAACATAACGCTGCGGATCTCGTCATTTGATATATTAAAAGCATAGCGTGGTTCTTCTAGAAAGAAAAAAGAAAGAAAAGGTATTTATTTCTAAAGTGATGTTAATAAAAGTGTTTGATTAACAAGAAACAACAATCAATTAATAAAAAAAAAGAAATACAATTAAAAAAAGGGTAATAATTCCCTTGCACGCACTATATGTACAAAGATGAATCTATATACATATGTGCCATTTCCATATTTCATATTGGCTAATGGACACTATATTCAAATCAGATATTCACAAACACGATAAATGGTAAAGTGCATGGACCACTCACTTCGCAGTACATTTCTGGTTCAGCTCAAAATTCGTTAAAGCATACGCGGTGAGTGCTAGCAGGCTAGATTGAATTCACTAAGATTAAGAAGTGTTCACATAAGACAGTAATATATTTGTGTAGCTTTATGTTATAGTTTTGTTTTAGATTTTTTTCAAGCGGAAGTGTAGGTATATTTTCGTTTTTTAGTGTCTTTTTATTAGTTTCCTCTGAAGTCGGTTTATATTTTTATTTAAAAGTTTGTTTATATCACTAAATTTACACGGCCTTCTGAATGTCTCGAAGGTTAATAAAAGTTCTGAAAAGTATATACTGTATGACGTAAATGAGATGCCATTCCATCGATCAGGAGGCTCGACAGAGTTCTTTAAGGAAGTAATGCCATAGATACCAACATAGAATTATACTTTATTCTTTCGCTGTAAGTACGCCCACTTTATAGAACAAATTTCTTATGCTCCCACCATTCTGAATCCTAGAACCAATAAATCGGAGGTCAACAATTTATTTTTGTTTTTCATCATTATCATTAGATCATTAAATATAGCAAAAAAGATTGACCTTCAAATGATCAATTATTGTATACCTATTTATATATTTTGTATATCTCTGAAACAGTTCTAAAGATTTGGATGATATTTTGTATTAAGATAAAGTTTAACTTTTTAAATTTATCTACATATGCGCGACTATATACTTAAAAAGTCGTATCGCGTCAACTAAATTTTGAATAAAAGTTTTCGCTATTGAGCACTTAATAGGCGTTATAAATTTTCACCTTAATTCCAATCAGTTTATTTTACCATATGAATCGCGCACACAATAAGTAGTTTATTGACCTAATTATATTTTTATAGATTAATTAATAAGTAGCTGACAGAACTAATGTTTAGATTAGCGCTCTCTAGTGGATCTATATATGTATTATTAGCGTGACGGTCACACAATGTGCCTCATCATACAACATTCCTAATGCATTCACTTTATGAACTTACTACATTTGCACATTAGGGAAGCCATTTAATCAGTGTACACAGCAGCTCCCATAAGCCAAAGGGAGCCGTGCAACAACATTTGCAGAGCGAAACAAAGACATGAATGAGCGGTAATAACATTACCTCGTGCAAGGGAACTCGCACAACTACAATATGTAGATCTTAGTCACTATATGTTAAAAGGAAAATCTATGCTTGTAGTACAAAACCACGAGTTAGATTTGTAAGGGGAATTTTATAAATCGCGTTGGTAGAACCTAAAGGTCACTTCCCAAGGTGCGTGATATTACTGACGGACGTAGACAAGCCCGTACCGACGCATCGTGGAATGAGTATCGTCTGTGAAAGCGCAGACAAGTCAGTAGCAGCCAGTCGGTTTTTTTAAGTATTTTACCTGAAAAATGTGTTTCTTAGTAGGTAGGTAGTAACATACTTCCAGAGAATCATAAAAAATTGATTACTTTAGGGAAACTCAGAACAGTTATACAAATGGATTCGCTGAAATTCTAATAATAATATAATTACAGACCGAATTCGAAGTAAGGTCTGCCTTCATTAACATCAAAACGTTTACTTAGTTAAATTCATAAGATAAATTAGGTGGACCCATACTTTAAAAGAGTATCCACTCATAGATTAAATAGTAACAAGAAATGTAAAATAAATTATATCACTTTAAGAATATTTAGAACTGTTCTACAAAAACAATCTTCAAATTACGCTAAGTAGAACCTAAGTAAATATATTTACTCGCATCAGACGTCATTACAGAAATATAGGTACTCTCTGGGGTCACGGATAATGACGTCAGACTTAAACGACCAGATACCATAATAAAAAATAAGATTTACGCTTGCCCATTTTTAAATTAAATAATTATAGTTTGTGTGACTTTCGTTTATATCATAAAACGTAGTAAACACGTTAGTATACTAAGTTTATTGTTTTTATAGTCACGACGCTTGTCACCCAATTCTTGTTAATACATTATATTTTTTATTTTATTTTATTTTATTTTATTTTATTTTATTTGGAAAACTTACAGCTAAGCATCGAAATAGGTGTCAAGAACTAAATATATGAAGGCCAATTACAAGTTTTCACAATTAGTAACTGTTTTAAATATAAACTGTATTTGGTCGGAGTAAAAAAACCAAAAGAGCATGCGCATGCACATATTTACATCATTAAACACCGGAAAAAAACCGTTTCGTAATGATACTTTTTAGGTGAGAAAGTTTATGTGTTCGGGACTTAACGCGATCACGTAAGAGGTAGTAAGTAGGATATTCGTTTGAATTGTCTGCCGTTTCGAGTAGGTTGCTCTGGCCGTGGTGACAGGCTGACTACGAAATGTCAGGCAATTCAATGGCATGTAATACCTATTGCCAGTCCCATTTAATTCCGGAATACATAATTACATATAATTAAATAATATATATAATTAAATAATTAGAATCATCTAGCTGCGTGGTCACTAAGATAAGTAAAAAATATATAAAAGATCGAGCGGTCATTAACACAGCACATACGGAGGGCATTGTTTCTACAAACTGAGAGGTTTTGAGACAACTTTGTGATGCAAGTTGCTCAATATTTTTGTACTAAGTGATATCAAAACATAAAACAAAAATTATGAGAAACCTCATAATTTTCATCAAAGACTTCTACTATGTGAATTTGGATGCTAATAAAAAAAAACAAATTCTGTATTAACGAACATTATTATAGCGAAAAAAACTTGTCTCCTAAAATATCATAGTAGAATGTTAGGCGATTACTTAACTAGAACTATTTACACATAGTGGAATATTAGGCGATTACTTAACTAGAACTATTTACGCATATTGGAATATTAGGCGATTACTTAACTACTCGTAGAACTATTTACAAATAGTGGAATATTAGGCGATTACTTAACTACTCGTAGAACTATTTACACATAGTGGACTATTAGGCGATTACTTAACTACTCGTAGAACTATTTACACATAGTGGAATATTAGGCGATTACTTAACTACTCGTAGAACTATTTACACATAGTGGACTATTAGGCGATTACTTAACTACTCGTAGAACTATTTACACATAGTGGAATATTAGGCGATTACTTAACTACTCGTAGAACTATTTACACATAGTGGAATATTAGGCGATTACTTAACTACTCGTAGAACTATTTACACATAGTGGAATATTAGGCGATTACTTAACTACTCGTAGAACTATTTACACATAGTGGACTATTAGGCGATTACTTAACTACTCGTAGAACTATTTACACATAGTGGAATATTAGGCGATTACTTACCTACTCGTAGAACTATTTACACATAGTGGAATATTAGGTGATTACTTAACTACTCGTAGAACTATTTACACATAGTGGAATATTAGGCGATTACTTAACTACTCGTAGAACTATTTACACATAGTGGACTATTAGGCGATTACTTAACTACTCGTAGAACTATTTACACATAGTGGAATATTAGGCGATTACTTAACTACTCGTATAACTATTTACACATAGTGGACTATTAGGCGATTACTTAACTACTCGTAGAACTATTTACACATAGTGGAATATTAGGCGATTACTTAACTACTCGTAGAACTATTTACACATAGTGGAATATTAGGCGATTACTTAACTACTCGTAGAACTATTTACACATAGTGGACTATTAGGCGATTACTTAACTACTCGTAGAACTATTTACACATAGTGGACTATTAGGCGATTACTTAACTACTCGTAGAACTATTTACACATAGTGGAATATTAGGCGATTACTTAACTACTCGTATAACTATTTACACATAGTGGACTATTAGGCGATTACTTAACTACTCGTAGAACTATTTACACATAGTGGACTATTAGGCGATTACTTAACTACTCGTAGAACTATTTACACATAGTGGACTATTAGGCGATTACTTAACTACTCGTAGAACTATTTACACATAGTGGAATATTAGGCGATTACTTAACTACTCGTAGAACTATTTACACACAGTGGAATATTAGGTGATTACTTAACTACTCGTAGAACTATTTACACATAGTGGACTATTAGGCGATTACTTAACTACTCGTAGAACTATTTACACATAGTGGACTATTAGGCGATTACTTAACTACTCGTAGAACTATTTACACATAGTGGAATATTAGGCGATTACTTAACTACTCGTAGAACTATTTACACATAGTGGACTATTAGGCGATTACTTAACTACTCGTAGAAGTATTTACACAAATTGGAATATTAGGTGGTTACTTAACTAAAACTATTTACACATAATATGTTATGATTACACCTTAATTGTAGTTTTTTTATTAATTCCTTAATAACCCTTCCCTCTCCCCTATTCTCGTCCTTCCTCTCTACCCCTCTCCTCCCCTCTAATCCCCCTCTCCCGTCTTCCCGCTCTTCCCCTCTCTCCCCCTCTTCCACCTGTCCTGTACCTGTCTGCTCATTTGCCCCCTATACCATAAAAAAATAAGCATATTTTTAACAAATTTACTAAACAAATCGACTATTAAATACACGAAAGAATTGGGACGATATCTAAACCCAAAGGTATCTATAACGTATATATCTTTATACGATTTAGTTTGTACGCTGTAGAATCGATATCTTATCGAAGCTTCAGCTCGTCATCAGTAGCAATCGACTATTCTCGATTACAAAGTTTTAACGTCTGATGGTGTTACGTAGATATGGTAAGGGAGGACGAATTGGCTGTCAAGTCGTCAGTCGAGAGAATAATGGTGATATAAACTCTCTTTTTATTCGTTTTTCTTTAAATTCTCTTGTTACTTTAAGGTCTAGTCTTGCAAGGGATTTTTTAATAGGTAATTATATTTTAGTAAGCTCAGCCAAGTAATTAATATAAACGATTGAGCTCTTTAGTAATAAAACAATAATAACACGGACCCTAATTCTGGTTTAATGATTACCAGAATCCACTCATTAATAAACAAAATAGTTATTGTGAAATAGGAACATTACTTCTATAATTTACAAACAAGTTTAGGTCCTCACAAAGTTCCTAATGTTGAAATACTGACAAATCTCAATCCTCTCGCTCCCCGATCATAGGCAAGAAGTGTGTCGCACGGACACCACCACTACTCACCGAAACACCCCATTTCGAGATCCTGCATTCCGCACACCACGCGGAGTGCACCTCCACTTACCAGCGCCGGAGGTACGTCCAACCCCGTTCGTTACAAGTGGAACACCGGGGTGGTTTTTAGTCGGTAAGAGTCCGACAGGCCTCTACACCCCCCAAGGGCGGTGGACATCCATGAATATCTCCTATCCCGTCACCAGAAAAAAGTCTGTGGTATCTTTGGGATACCGGATTGGAACAAAGTTCCTTTCGCTATCGCTTCGGGTAGCAGAGATATCTTTAACAATCATCCTCATAATTCAACCAATTTAAAAAAAAATTAACAAATTATAAACCTAACCCTTCCTCATGATTTATCTATTGATGAAAACCGCATGAAAATCCGTTCAGTAGTTTTTGAGTTTATCGCGAACAGACACAGACAGACGCGGCTGGGGACTTTGTTTTATAATATGTAGAGATATATTAATGGATTAAATAAATTGTATGAAAATATAGTAAAAACTCGACATTAAAATTGAGCCATCTGTGAAAGTTGAATAATTAGTATGCAATCAACATCAAATTAAATTAGTATCGCGCAGAATCCACAGATGGCGTAAATAAAAAAAAATCAACTCGCGGTCAGCATTTTTCGTTGGGCTAACACTTTTTTCTGCCTAACTCGCCATCCGCCGAGTGTCTGAACTTCGTTCCAATAGTATAATGTATTCTATACTATACATATAATAACGCCTATGTTTTTAATATAACAAAACAACACACCTCGGCATATTACACAATCTCGGATACATTATCTTAAGCCCTTGGCAGTTATATGTTTAGAGATATTTCATACAATTTCTAGAGAAAATCTCTCTTTTTCAATCCTATAAAGCGTTTCTAGTTTACGATAGTTACGTTATAATATAAGAAGTAAAAGAGAAGAGTTAAACGTGAGAGAGCCATGTTTCGGCACATTCGGCTCGACCGGAGTCATACCACGGCCTCACAGACAACTGGCAGTGACGCGCTGGTTGAATTTCTTTTCGCCGAGTGAGTGAGGTTACCGGAGGCCCTAACCCTTCAATCCCCCCCCCCCTCTTCCCTTGAGTTGCAGGTGCCCATGGCAGGCTGTAGTCATTTACCATCAGGTGACCCGTCTGCTCGCGTGCCCCATATACCATAAAAAAGAAGACAATACAGGAAACCAGCTAATGTGAGAGTTCAAGAAATCTTCTTTGGCTACGTATGTCACGTTTTTAAGTTTCGAGCATGTAGTAAAAAAAATATCATAACAGTGAAGGGATATACACGAAATAATAATTAAAAAGGTAAAATATTTTCATTAGGTATCAGATTCCTAGTAGCTATCTACAAGCGAATGCTTCAACTTAAAAAGAGTTTTGATAAACATATAAGTTTTTAAATTTTTAATTTATAAAATATTTTTATCCGCTCAAGATACTTTTCAAACATGAAATCCGTATTTGAAACAAAATCAAATGTTGAAACTTTGAAAGAAGTACGTACGAATTTTGAAGGTAAAACGTGTTAAATTCTATTATAACATTGTACAAGGAACGTACGCAAACATCAGAAAACTCATATAACGTGAGAAGTAAACACATTACTCAGGGCCACGAACTCATTTCTTCATTTCTGCGATAATATACACACACAGGCCTTCGTTAAATCTCAAGAAATACTTCAATTTTCACCGCGGGGATTGAACTGAGTCTCTTTTGATGTTGAGGGGGTTTAAACTTTGAGGGAGGATGTAATTCATGATTCCTTTTACAAATGTGATGAATGGGTGCTGTTTAAATAATTCGTTGGATGGATAAGAGCCTATTTAGTGTATACAAATACACAAATACCTACCTATACAAATACAAACATCTGTATGAACATGATTAGAGCGAGAAAGGAAGACTTTCTGACAACTCTTATTTCTTATCTTGATCTGATATAAATAATTGGATGTATAAGAATGTGGTTATTATGTGTATAGACATACCCTCTATCTATAAAAATAAATAAAGTCCCCCACCGTGTCTGTATGTCTGCCTGTTGGCGATAAACTGAAAAACTACTGAACGGATTTCACTAATAGACAGAGTGATTCATGACGAAGGTTTAGGTGTATAATTTGTTAAGATTTTGTGTAAATTGATTGAAATATGTTGATGGTTGTTGAAAATGTCTCTGCTACCCGTGGGCGGGGCAGGTTGCTAGTATATTCTATACTAAACTGATTAGAGAAGGAAATACTTCCAACTAATCTTATTTCTCGTTTTAAGATAATTAGTATGCAATATATTACAGTAGAGCGCAGAATCCATAGACGGCGTAAAAATAAAATAAATCAACTCGCGGTCAGTATTTTTCATTGCGCTAACACTTTTTTCCAACTTTGTTCCAATAACAATAAAGTCTTAAACTACTATCAATTTCTTATAAATAAATAATTTATAAGGAAATTAAAACACCTGAACACGGAAACGCAATCGAAGTATTTGTTTATTATACATTGTTACATGTTAATGTACATTATATTGTTCTCTTATTTCTAGCACATGGCTGTTTGTAACTTAACAAATGTTTACAATCGTGATATATATGAATTACAAAAATATTTTCTTACAGCGATATAATAATCTATTAAGGAGTAAAATATTCAATAATACTGACATTAAATATAGTATAAAATCATTCAATGAAAAAGTAATTAACCTATTCAAAAACTAACCTAGCTAAAGACGTGAACTCAAACCAAATTGAAAGTTCAGCCCACAGCCTTGGGACCCAACTTTATCCACGCTCCGTACTAAACGACATTTTAAAGTTAACGTTTATAATAACAAAGTTATATTGAGTATTAGTTCCACAACCGGAAGATTATCTTGAGTAGCGGGTTTAGAAGGTAAACGTGGAGTTATATAACGGAATGGCACCTGTTGTTGAAGTATACCTGGATTTAAGAGGGCTGTGTGGGTTTTGGATTATTCTATGTCTAAATTGTGTAGCAAAGTCACCTGTTTTACCTGCGTTCATGGTCAATGTTCCGCTCATAGAGATACGCGTGATGCATGTTAATAGTCTATTTAAATTTACTCAAGAATTGGTTTATCAATTTATAAGTGGGAAGAGAGTCCTGCTTCGGCTCGTACGGGCCGGCTCGACCGGAGTGATACCACTGACTCACAGAACCGGTTAACGGAGGCCCTAACTCTTCCCTCGTCCCCTCTTCTCCCCTTCACCTATTTCCATAATCACTTACCATCAGGTGACCTGCCTGCCCGTTTGCCACCTATCCGATAAAAAGCAAGATTTTTTCAAATCTTTAACCAAAATTTATTATATTAGTATAGATTTATTTTTATTTTTAACCGACTTTGAGAAGAAGGAGGATCTCAATTAGACTGAATATTATTTTTGTGTGTGTTTGTTACACGATATCTTCGTCATTTGTGAACCGTTTTCAATATTTTTTCTTTAATTAAATTGGTAGTACTCAAGTTTCGTCCAATTTAAGCTTGAAGAAAATATTCCACCTGTAAGGTTGGAAAATTTATTAAAAATATACTGTTACATTCACGTGTGTATTTCGGGGATGCTCGACTATCTTCAGTCCCGATAGATACCCTTTATTAAGGGGCGAAGAGACCAGCCGCGTCAGTGTCGGCATCGGTGACAGTAGCCCCTGACACCGACATCTCTGGTCAATTACTATTATTACACTATTATTAGCAATCGGCATATCATAGTCATCATCTGCCTACCCTTGTTCCAATTTTATTTAGGAGTTTTATTCTTCCATTCAACTCAAATATTCGTCATTTCACTGCTTACTCCCTTTCTACCCATATCTCCTTTTACACAGTCCATCCATCATTTGTGATGTCGCATGATCGATGATCTCAGGTCACTGCAATGTGAGTTGTGTAGGAACTCAAAACGTTCTTTAAGATAAGAGGGAGTGTGAGGATGGAACAGAATACTGTACAAAAGAGAAATAATATGAACATTTCGGTAAAGGCGTATAGGTAGCCACTTGAGCTTAGAACGATACTCTGAGACATGATCATATTTGCGTAATCCAAATATGAATCTAATGCAGATGTTTTGGAGCCGCTCAAGTTTGTTCAGTTGGTCTTCGGTGAGATCGAGATAGCTGACGTCACCATAGTCAGGGATAGGAAGAAGAAGAGATTGTGCGAGCGCAATTTTGGTGTTGGTAGGAAGGAAATTCCGAAGCCTTCGCAGAGATCCACTCAAGAGTTCCACTAACCACCTCCTAGCTCCATGTTGTAGTATTGTCATTCAAACTATATATATATACAAAGTTTGATTTGGGTACGATAATTAGAAGTTGTTAAAATATACTTCTTAGATTTGTTTACATTGTTAGTTAGTAATTACAAGTGAATTAGCTTCACTAACTAACTAACAACAACTTCAAGTTTAGGCTCTTAATGATTCTTTTTGACGAGTTCAACAGATTGGGCTTGGTAACGATGATGGCCTGATGATTAAGCTAGGAGGTGGGTAGTCGTACTATTTTTTATTTTTTTATTCAGTTCGCTATTAAGTTTCGTGTTTTTTTAGTTTTACTAAACTATAATTATCAACATTTTAGAAGCGTTTTAAAAATAAATTACAGTATGCGATCAACAAGTCATAATTTCAAAGGCTTTAATATATTATGATCTAAATTACCTTAACAAAATTTACCATACCTCAAAAACCTTTTGACGTATTTCAGCTGGTTTTATAAGAATTATTGAAAATTCTTAGGCGGTTTTCTTTCTTATTTTTTTTGAAAACATTCAAAGATCCTTAAGAGATAATAAAGTCGAGACGAGTCGATAAAAGACCAAGAGTGACACGCTTTAAAACAAAAAACAAAAACAACACACTACCGACAGTAATGGCTTCTTTTGAGCCCCCACCACAACCGTCAGCAAGCAAGTTGAGATTTTTGAAGTTTGTTTAGTAAAATTAATGATGGTGTTGTTTATAAAGTAATAATTTTTCCCTATTTTCCCTAATTTTCCCGCATTTATTCCTAACAATTAAGTTTTATACCCAATACACTTGGCGCGGTGTAGTGCGTACTGCGTAGTAACTTGAATCATTGCGCCCTCTGTGCCAAAAGTGTCAAAAGTGATTGTATACATACATACGCTCACTTCTGTATCGTCGAAAGGGTAGCCCGAGGCCTATTAAGCATCCACATTTGGTCCTAATGATAATAATGATGGTATAGTGCCAAAAAACAACATTTACGCCGAGTTAGAAGCCAATGTTTTGTTTTATATATATAACCTATTCGATAAACAAGCCTACGCCCTCCAAATCTTGATAGATAAACGGTACAATGGTACAAATGCTTGAAATAACAAGCTGTTTTCATCACGCCCAATTACTGCATACATAATAATTTCATCAAGATCTGGTCATACAATTTATCAGCGTAAGCACTACACTATTATAACATTGCTATTTAATTAACTAGCTACTAGCATACTAAGCATGGAAACATTATACAAATATACACTCATACCTGTATCCCCGAAAAGGAAGGGCAGAGGCGTATTAAACATCCTCATTTTCCCAGTTATAATTTACTTAATAGGAGGCAAACCTATTGTCCTCAAACGGGGACATCGGGAATTAAAGTTGGGAAAATTACGAGTTTATTGAAAGGAAAGTAAAGTAAGGACTAAGTAAGATAATTTTTAATCTTTGCTTTTAATATATTTGAATCCTGAAGTTTTGGCTGACGCTACATTCAATGAAGACACAGGTAGAATGTGAAAGTGCACGTCGTTACTGCGAGATATTCTTCTTGCTTAAGTAAGCGTTGTTGATTTGCACACCGTACATAAGGATGCAGTTCATATGAGAGAGGTTGAAATAGCTTTTCACCCAGCTGGTTGAAATTAAATTTCTTATCTACTTATGACCGATGCCAGTCATTTGATACTATCATAATAAATTTAATTTCGAATATGCTGATCTATATAATTTGTTATAAGTTTAACGTCTATATCTGTGTGTCTGTCTGTGGCATCATACCTCCTAAACGGATGAACTAATTTTGATTTAGTTTTTTTTTGTTTCCAAGATGACTTGGTCGAGAGTGTTTTTAGCCTTAATTCAAGCTGCAGGCTCTTTTCTATTCCTTCAACGGATTTTCGAGACGAGAGTTTATGAAATTTTTAATTTTATGTATTTGTATGTATAAATTTCGAATCTTTAACTATAAACATTCCAATAATGAAAGTCAATTTGCTAAGAGTCGCGCAGTCTTTTGCCGTACATGTGATCATCATTATTATTGATCATAGAGATCCCTAACTTTCTGCAAACTCAGAGTACCGTCCGAGAGTTGCAACCAACTGATTCAAAGGCCCTTAGAGGAAACAAACTTGTTTAACTAATAAATTAATAACTTGTGTGGCTGATAAACTTCAAATGCAGAATAGTTAGCGGTAGGGTGACCAAGATTTGACTTATTTGATCAAGACTTGTTTAACGAAAGTCTTATGATGCCAGAGAGAATTAACGTATCGTACTTTAAAAATATTACCGAGATTATGCTGCAATGCTGATCCAATGATGATCTAAAGTATCATAGTCAAGCGTGTCTATATGTCTTCAAAACGTGCTTAAGCAGGTTAGACATCACTGACTCAACTAATCATGATGGGTAAGGTAGAAAAAGAGATGAGCTAGTCGCAGCTACAAGCAAGGACGAACAAGCTAAAAATATTTAGTAAGGCGGTAAAAAACAAACGATGTCTTAGAGCGCCTAGAGCTATTTTTTTATCTCCACCTTCATCCGCCACCAATTGAAAAAACATTAAACAAGGCTAAGTGGTAGCCGAGTAGGTTGGCATATTACCAAGTTAAGTAATACTAGCCAGGTCAGTCTAGGATGGGTGACCATCCTTAACACATTGAGACCCCTCCGTGCCTCAGAGAGCACGTTAAACCGTCGGTTCCAGGTGCCATACAAACATCTGTAGCATTCGTTACGGATAGTTGGAGTCCTAAAAAGTTCGACAACGTGGTCTAACTACAGAACTTTGATATCGCCTAGTACTTGGGTTGTGGAGGTCTGATGGCAGTCGCTTCACGTAAAATATCAAAGGTCAGCCGTATCATAGTTAGACTGAAAGCCGACCCCAACTTAGTTGGGAAAAGGCGCGGCGGATGATGAGCTTAGAATAAGCAACTATAATAAAATTTGTTATAAAATTAGCTTTTTTTGTACATAAACAGCGACTTTTTTAATATAAATTTCTCAAATTAACATTTTGTTG
This sequence comes from Euplagia quadripunctaria, assembly GCA_963859945.1. Lineage (NCBI taxonomy): Eukaryota > Metazoa > Arthropoda > Insecta > Lepidoptera > Erebidae > Euplagia > Euplagia quadripunctaria. The sequence goes on along the minus strand of OY982569.1, from coordinate 23,205,086 downwards.
TATACGGCCTTAAAACTACTGACTAATGAACGAATAGTGCTATATTAATTCAACTCCCCTTTATCGCAAGAAGTTTAACCTTACAAATGAACTTAGGTTACGCCTGGAGGAGAAAGTTTTTAATGACGAACTAAAAGTGATGTGAACGTAGATCCTTTTCAAAACTACGGGCAAACTAGCAAAGGCTTTACATAAAAGGGACATAACAGCATTATATTATTTAAATAAAGAATTTGTCAAAGAATGTGAATATTACTTTTATTTAGAGGTTATATTTGGCATACAGGCAGTAAAAAACGGGGTTAAAATATCATCAACTTGCACGGAGAAGATCTATCTCAGTAACATTAATAAACTATCTTACCTTTGTAATGCCCAGAATGTTTTAAGATTCTTTAGATTTATTAGATCTATATTTTCCTAAGTTTAAGTAAATTATTGTAAATAATGTTTTTTTATGGGATACGGGGGCAAACGAGCAGACGGGTCACCTGTTGGTAAGTGACTACAGCCGCTCATGGGCACTTACAACTCAAGAATTACAAGTGCACCGCCGGCCTTTAAGGTGGGAGTAGGGGAAGGGAGGGAAGAGGGGGAGAGGAGGGGGAGGAGGGGAGAGAAAAGGGTTAGGGCCTCTGGTAACCTAACTCACTCGGCGAAACACAACGAAGCATTGCTTCACGGCCGGTTTTCTGTGAGGCCGTGGTATCACTCCGGTCGAGCCGGCCCATACGTGCCGAAGCATGGCTCTCCCACTACATTTGTTTTTCCCATATAATTGTTTGAGATAATGTTACTTATACATAGTATTTAAAAGAATAGTAAGTACCTACATAAAAATGAAAATATTTAAACACATTTTCAAACATCATTTGGATTAAAAAATAATGAGAAAGTCAGTTATTAATAACTAGAAAGCTTGTTTATATTCTCAGTAGCTCGTTCGCTTCGCTCGCTCGCTTCATTTCCAGAAATAGATCAAATGGAAAGGTATTAAGATACATTTATAGATTTCTTTTTTATGGGATCAGGGGCAAACGAGCAGTCGGGTCACCTGATGGTAAGTGACTGCCGCTACCAATGGGCACCTGCAACTCAAGAGGCACAAGTGCGTTGCTGGCCTTTAAGGTGGGAGTAGTGGAAGGGGGTAGAGGGGGAATGGTGAGGGGAAGAGAGGGAGAGGGAAGGGTTAGGACCTCTGGTAACTTCACTCACTCGGCGAAATACAACGCAAACATTACTTCACTACCGGTGTTCTGTGAGGCCGTGAAATCACTCCGGTCGAGCAGGCCCATACGTCCCGAAGCATGGCTCTACGCAAACAAACTCATAATGAAGGAATACTTGCATTGTTTTTCGCTGAGTGAGTGAGGTTACCGGAGTTGAATTTTTTACCATCCGTAAGCAAAACGAATCGTTTCTTGATTATAGGAACCGGGCATATTTAGATCTCGAACGCAGCTTCGCTCACGTTAAAGCTATTCTTCTATCCTTCTGGAACAATCAAAGGTATGTCCTTTTCTGTACCCCTGATAACGTTTGTGCAATTACATTTGGCATTGAGTACTTAAGGTGTGTAAACCTATCAAACAAACAAACTCACAATCGCAATTATAATATTAACTAGGATACAATTATAAATGAATATTTTGAACAGAAGAAAAATTATACTTCCTTTGTCAGGCGCAGAGGGCTATAAATAAATCAAAGCATATAATATGTTGATATAAACGGGATGTTAAACCGCTCCAAACATATAGGATTAGTTTTCAGTACATAATGTCTAAAATAAAACCTCGACGAATTTAAATATCAATTCTCTATTTTACTTTTCAATCTTTTATTTATCGGCAATTGCTTATTCTTGTTCAGAAATGTTGAGTTTGATTTACATAAATCACGTGCCACATATAGAAATACATACATAGTTTCGCTGGATCTCATACTATAATATTTGTAAAGGAAAATGTGGTATCCAAACACGTTGCTAAACTGATCTTCTTTACATATTCGAATTTCCCTATTCTTAAGGTCCTTACATTCGCACATTCAATTTCCTACTTTACTTTAACATATTTACGTAGCAAAATACAAATCAAATTCATCTTTCACATAAAATCTTAGCTACTCAGAGCAATTTGAACTCTATTCTCTACAATACAACATTCCAAGTATCTTGTCATGTAATAATATTTTAATATGCGAGTCTTGGGTTACAAGGGCTGCCTCGGTCACCACATCGCCCTAAGGATGCCGAACACGTATTAGATCCACTATTAATCCCCGTGGCATTATACCTATTACACAAATTCTTGCACCTTTGGGTAATATTAGCCCTGTTTAACATTTAAACGTTTCGTTTTTCATAGACACCGAAGTTACTTAAAGTTAGCTAGTAGCAAAAATTCAATTTATTTTGATGGATGTTAATATATTAATATTACTGAAATTATTGATGCTTTTAAATTGTGCTACACAAAAAACTAAAGCTAGAATCACTGCAAATCAAATAAAAATACTACCTGCAAAAGCAAATCATTAAATTTTAATTTTAAACAATGATATAAATGTACTTTTTAATTGGTTGGTGCAATAATATTAAACAGTTACTATTTTGCTTAAAGTAAACTTAACTAAACGCAGGATGGATCTCATTCTGTGTTTAAGTCACTTTACTCTCTATATGAAGAAGTAGGCAACTATTTAGTTTTACTTTCATTTAGATTTTATGCTATTTTTTTAGATTTAGATTGAAATTTCATTTTACTATTTATATATATTTTTAAATTCGACACACAGGTAACAACACTTACTAATTTTACAACAGCATCATCACATCACAGAAGTTTTGTAACCACAATTTAAGTTCAAATCTTGCGTATCGTCCCAATTTCACACATTGCTGACGATCATTAAGATTTTCGTGTACCAAAGATCATTCTATTTCTAATATAATGAGAGTCAGTTTTCAATATTCCATTTTCTTTAAAATTTATATAAAAAACCAGCAGTGTGAAAACAAATAAATAAATTAACAAATAAACACAATAACGGTCATCACGTAGACTATACATTAGACACTGTATAGCCATCATACATAGACTGTACATAAAAATCTTACGCTTTTTTTTACCGTTACGGATGTTTTTGCCAGCTACAATACCCCTCCGCAACGCCCCATAAGGAACTTTGTTCCAAAACTGAACTGAACTGAACTGACTGGCCTGTTGGCCTAATGGTTAGTGACCCTGACTGCTATGCCATAGGTCGTGGGTTCGATTCCCACCAGAGTTTGGGTGTTCTTTGTGTCCGTTGATTGTATGTTTGTAAAGTCCCCCGCGACACAGGAGTAACTCCTAATGCGGGAGTTGTCTTTCTAAAAATTAAAAAAAAAAAAAAAAAAAAAAACTAGAAGTAAGAAGGCGAATGAGAGAACACAATAAAAAAATAATAATGGATAATAGGCAAAAAAGGGGAAGATGACAAGTACAACAAGATTGCAAAAGCATTTAAGCGAAAATAAAGCATTGAGTTTCATCTCTCTGCCATTCACATACATTTAATGATTTTTTTAAGTGATCTCAACCTCTCTATCAAATACAACTATCCAAAATACTTCTTTCAAATAAATTCTAAAAAAATCAATAAAGTAAGCAAACACATCTCAAATTCTCATATGTGTATACCTATTTTATTAGCAAGGGATTCCCCGGGCTAACAATAACCCTGATCCCGTACGTATTTCACAATTGTACGAGTATATATGTATATCGGCTGCTCTTGGCTTTCGACCTATCTACAGAAAAAATCTATACGACCTTGTGTATTTGTGAGATTTAAGTTTGTCGCTAGGGATCTTTAGGTATATGACGTACCAAATATTGTTTTTGGTAATAGATAAAAAAACAATTTCCTAGTCGTTTGCAGTATTTGTTGAACTTTTCTGTTTCCGCGACGCGTGTAGCTTGATGTAGCCGTATTCAGCTTTTTTTCTTCTTCTTCTTTCTTCTTTTTCAAGTCTTTCTGCATTTCTTCTATATTTTAACTTTAAGTATTCCAAGTTTCAAGTTCCTCAATTAGTGACTTTTTTTAAATGTGTACAAAAATTATCTCTCTTGCGTATTAATATATAGATTCAAAATCAATAGTGTACCCAGTTCGGACACAAACAAAATCAAAGATTGATGAAATCTCTGACTATTTTAAAATATATTTTTTTTAAAGACCACTCCTGCATTAGGAATGACTCCTGTGTAGCGGGGGACTTTACAAACATACAAACAACACCCAGACTCGGGTGGGAATCGAACCCACGACCTATGGCTTAGCAGTCAGGGTCATTAACCACTAGGCCAATAGGCCAGTCAATATCAATGTCATATCTGTAATAATAAATAATTAGTTTAAATTATTATCATAATATAATGCTTTTTAACCAGATCACAATGTTATAGCTGCAGAATACTGATTTAAACTAGAAGTATTATGTCTACAGAGCCTTCAAGTAAAAAAAACCCTAATCCAATAAATTTGGAACACCGGATCCAATTCCGCAACAAATTGGAACTTTTAATTTGTCAGCACGAATCGGATCGTGCTAACTAATGGAGTGGCCGGCCGACGGACACATTCGAGACCATTTGACTGTCGACGTCAAGTCCCAATCTGTTTTTTTTTGTGTCACAAAGGCAGGTCTTTGCCGAGATTTTATCGGGAATGTGTACAATGTAGGTACAACTTAATTAAACGCTTTATCAAAAATACTGAAGCACTAAATCGTGTTACCAAAAGGGATGATATTCCAAGAATTTTTAATAATATCTGAAAATTGATCGCCTGTATACTAGATGGGCATATAGAGTTAGAATCCTATTTTTCTATAGGTCCCTCATGGTAATTAAAATGTTGCATTTACTACGTAAAACTTTCGCTACGTTCATAAATTCATATGATGATCGCGGTGCGTACAGACACGTTACAAATTTAAATCTTGTAAATATCCATACATAGGAAGTAGGTACTATGTATGGATACAGTATTGCATATTATTTAGCTGATGAAATTAATATTTTTTTTTTAGGATGATTTTTGACATATGTAATCGTAATGGTACCATAATTAGAGCATATTTGTATTATTGTCATCTTATATTTTTATCTTATTGCTTTGATTATGTACTTGACAAGTATATAATCAAAGTCTTATTGTTTTATTTCCCATTTGGCAATTTATTATTTCCAGATGGATAATTACTTTTGACATTTCATATTACTATATTCATTCTTAGATTTAAAATTGTTAACAGAATTGTTTCCCATTTCTTCTATTTTTTGTGTATTCTTAATTTTATATACCTTTTCATTTTTTTTTTCATTTGCACGCTGGTATGGAAACGGCTGAACACGATTGAACCAGAATTTATTTTAATAACTTGCATACTCATATATATATACATGTATTTATACAAATAAATATTATCCTATCTACTATGGAACTAATACCAACAACAACCTACTACCATACCATACCATAATTAACAACAAAGTGTAGGCACCACAGTGTGATTGTCTTTCGTCACATACTTTTTTCACCGCTTGTATGGTGTACATCAATTCCATAGATAACATTTAAAAAAAAAGAATAAAATTTTTGAAAACAACATCATATAAGATATCATATTTTATGTCTCAATGTACTTTAATTTAAAGAAAATAGATGCTCGTGGGACAGGATTCGGAAATGACGCAACAACACACAGAATATTATAAAAGGATTACAAGGGCGGACCCCACGAGATATGTTTTGTAGGTTCAGGAGAAGAAAATGAAAATGTTTATACACAGACTAGCTATTACTTTTATTTCAACCAAAACTGAGTTAGAAACAGTGAAGTTTTTTTTTAAATTATTTATATTTGTAATTTGGAGGAATTTTAATGTCACGGCTTTCAAACCATTACGAATAACTTTACTAAGTTACGCAACAATTTTCTTAATTTTTGAATAGTAAGAAGGCTACACTATATACTTAGCCGTTAATAATTGAAGATAATTGTGGTCCCACTGTTTTTGAAACTTAATACACATATCAATTCCACACCCCTTAAACATCTGTTCATATGAACCTATTAAAGTTACATTATAATATATATGTAAAAACCACAGATAGTCGATCATATTTCTTATGCGAGTTTAAGGTCTTGGAATCAAAGCTAACAATCCAATATATGCATGTGTCTGGAAATCGTTTGTTTAATTTTACAGAAAAAAAAATGAATTTATAGAAAAATAGAAATCAAACGAGTTTTTATCGAGAATATTACAAAGTTGTTGTTGTTGTCTCATTTAATAACTAATAAATATAATATTCATATGCATTAAAAACGGACGCAATTGCAATTTAGAACAGGCGTACGTAAATCAAAATGATGTATAATTTCGCTCAGGTGAGCTCCACCCGGCTCCCGGCATGTCTGTGCGAAACCCTTATTACCATACTAAGTGCGAGTGGTTGAAATATTAAATTATTTGTGTTCATTCAAACTGTACTCTTACAACAATTGTTTAAACCAGAAACATGAATAAATCTTTTACATTTTAATAGTTGATTTTTTCCCTCTTTGAGTAATAATTGTTACGATATAACTGTTGTAGCTTGTCACAGATTATATGTTAACTTATCATTGCAATGAATCACAAACGTACGCCTTTTTTAAATCGGTTGAATACAACTTTATGCTTTTACAGCACTTAATAACATAAAAAAATTATGCTACTAAATTCAAATTACTGGTATTTCAAAGACAGTCAAAACAGCATTTCAGCTGCACTAGCGATGACAGGCGAGAGCACTACTTCACAAAAACGCTATAAATGGCTTTACCCTAAGAAAAACGTAATTGAAGCTTTTCAAAGCTGAAGCTATTCAGGCTTCCCCGAAAAAAAAAACTAGTATTTATTATACATGGAACTTATTATTCTAATTCTAATGTCGATCAAAAGTAGTCAACAAATGTACCTACAATTTATTGACGTGTTTGTCGCCTAAGCTTAATCCCATTTTACGGATGGTCATTCTTACCATTTATGGGTGCTCAATGAAATATTTCCGAACCTCTTTTGAATTTCAAATTGAACGGCACAAAGAACCCGGATTTAGGATTCAATTTAATAGCATATTGTGGACTTCTGTTATTACCGTGTTTCATTGGTGGTCTACTTGTGCGCTAAATTAAAGGTATTTGGTATATAATGTGACGGCGACAATCGAGGCAAATGGGCTAAGTGCCAAAACATAAATATTGAGATATTGAAAAAAAAAGGTTAGTTTCTTATAAACCATTAATTTATACAAATTACTATGCAAAAAATTATTCAATAGCCACTTTCTACACATACACCTTTTAAAAACAAATTTTTGAATATTTGTAATGAGAAAAATAACATATTTATGAAATAAAAAAGAAATGATTTACTATGGAATATTTTTAACATTCATAAGGGGTAAGTATCATGACTATTGTAATTGGGGCTAAGTGCCTAATAGATATTTTAACTAATTTATTACACAATTTCCTGTAAAATTCTTGGCAGTCTTCTGGTGGATATTGAATCTAATCTTTCACACAGTCACACTAGTCACAAGTCTATGTAAGTCCAAATTTTTCGAATTTCGAATCTGTTTTTCCTCTATAGGTAGGTATATTAGATATTATGTTATCTGCAGCAGCTTGTGTGTTAAAAAAGCAATGTATTCTTTGCACAAGAAATAACTTTTTTATGTCTTGAGGAACATAACTTTTCATGGCCTTCTTTATTTTTTCTATTATTCTAAAGTCTCTGTCACATTGCACAAGAAACTGACCTGTTATAAGAAATTTTTGTTTAATAGATTTAAAATGAGGGTTTGACAGTTCCAAATATTATTAAAATTCAGAATAACAACGAAACTTTTTTAAATTGACACTACGATCGAGTACATAACCCATTTCTAAAGAAACAAGGTTAGGCACTTACTTGGAGCGCCATCTTTGATCAAAATCACAAAACTAGAAAAATATTGATAAGGCACTTAGCATCTTTGAAATGGAATGGCTACTCAATATGACACCTTTGATACGCAAAAGCTCAAACCATATTTTTTGGCACTTACCCCAATTGTAAATTCCATGACTCATTATCACAGTAAGGAAAATCTGATTAATCCGGATAGAAATGGTGGCTTACTGAAGTCGCGAAGAGGATTTGCTCGAATTACAATTTTTTTACTACCAGTAACGTGGGTGACACATTAACACTAGTCTTTTTAACGCCTCCAGCTAAATTAAATAATAATAATAATTCAGTTGTAGTTGGTACACATTATCACAGATCATATATAACATTAATTAGCTTAAAATATATGGGTGCCTGTACTAGGGAAAACCTGTGCCACAGGCGGTGAGTGCACTTACAGACTTTTACTACATTATGTAATTATTTAATCGTAACAAAATTTATCAAACATACATGTCTACAAATAGACATGTATGTTTAGATGTGTGTGTGTTAGAGAATTATTTATTTAACAACAGTAATTAAATCTTCAGTCTGGTTGTAGTCTAAACTTTTCAGATACTGACTGACAAGATTCTTTGCTTAAAAATGGTTGAGGTCGTATATGGATGTCTTTTTATTTATCCTGTTGTAAAGAAAAGGACCAAAAAATTCAAAAAATCTATTTGTGAATACAAATCTCCATTCCGAAAGTGTGGTACAGACAATATCTTTCCGTCTCTTTTATTTCGTTGGTAGCGTACTAGGTGGACATCAAACCCGCAAATCCTTGATTGTAAGTAGGTTCGATACAATAGCCGCTTCAAATCACTTCATAAGCAGACTTGTAATGACTTCCGCAACGTGAACGTACAATGTACTATCACTAATGTTTTAGTCACATAAAATGTTTTCTACACTTAAAAATAATATTTCAAACCCGCGACGAATAACGATGCCTTTCCTATGCCGATCGGGCTTCCAGAGTTTATCAGTGGATCTACAGTGGACTAGCCCTCGATACCCTCTGTTTGTCCTCGGTGTATCCCTCAATAAACCAGACTCTCCTTGGAGAAGTATTCGCCTTTAGCAGCAACACCTCAGTATTTAAAAAGCGGAGGAATTGCAGTTAAGAGAATAAATAATAAATAAAAAGTAAGACATCATAGTTTCTGTTACGAATTAGATACAACTTTAAACTAGAAAGCCATTTATTAATTATATCTTATGGGCGTTTTTTTTCTAAAGTCGCACACGTCACTCGGCCATGATATAGATGAGTTAAATATACATTAATATGTATGTTATTACGAGTACAAATCATAGCTTAGTTCACTAGTTTCAATAACACATTATCACCGTTTAACTATTCACTAACACTTCAAGAAATTCAATATTTTCTTACCATTGTCCGAAAGGCCGATGGAATCTTTTGATTTCTGGCATTCGGAAATTGAAATGTAAAATGTACCCTCGCTTTAAATGAAATATTAGCTATGTGTGGAGATTATACCCTTCGGCTAAGTTGTCCATATTTTGTTATAATAATAACTAATTCATTAGTTTATATTTAGATAGTGCAATGTAAATAATAATTGTGGTACATCCTACTAATCCTACTAATTTTATAAACGTGAAAGTTTGTGAGGATGATATGAATGTATGGAAGTTTGTTGCTCTTTCAAGCAAAATCTAATGAACCGATTGCGATGAAAGTTGGTATGTAGATAGCTAGACACCTGGATTACCACATAAGCTTACTTTTTATCCCGACATTTCCACGGCATCAGGACTTACGTGGGTGAAAGCACAGCTAGTAATACATATATAACATCGATAGACGGAATGAATTTTAAAAAGAAATTGATTACTCAAACTCAAAGAATATGCACTAAAGGGAAAATAATTAAAAGCAGAAGAAAGACACGGTAGTGCAGATCATTTATATTAATCAGAATGAAATCGTACTAATTTTTACACAATTGCTCACATTGTTTTTCTTTTATTTTATTTTTTCCCTAAAAATAAGGCAAAACATCACGGATGACAACGTAGATAACGTCACAGATAGAGCAAATTGCAAATTTAGCGGAAGACAACGTAACGTGGGGATTGAACGAAAATACCATAAAATACTACCTGTAACTCGACCTGACTGTTGGCGGGAAGTCATAGCCCTCTGACAGCCTCTAAGTAAACTCCATGTCAAGAATATAAATAAGTTGTGTACGCGCAGACCTCGCTACTTTCCTTATACACAAAATCAATATGATAAATCCTTGTACCACCACGTCTTACGTCTGACGCCAGTCATTTCATTTTTATTTGTATAAGGCTATCCAAAAGGAAGAATTTACCGAACCTTGTACAGTATTCTTTGTCAAGAGCAACACTGCACCTTTAGTTACGTGCTGGAAAATCGTGATGTGATTATAATATAAGGATTACTTGGTTTTCACCTACGCATTACGCGGTACTGAGAGGGATTGGCGGATAATTACAATTACTTTTATTTCAGTATATTATAATTTAGAAAAAACTAAAAAAACACGCTTTAATATTGAAACGAATTAAAAAGGTAACAAGGAGTTCTACTATCCGTGTCCTGTCTCCAACATCAGGCCATTGTTACCAAGTAAAATCTATTGGGTCAAAACGAACCGTATGGGCCTAAACTCGAAGGGTTCTATATTATAGTATTGTTATTCGAACTAAGTATATATACAAAGTTTCAGTTTGTTGCGACATTTAGAAGTACTTCCGTAACTTCCAACATTCGTTTACATTGTTAATAATTAGTTACAAGTGAGGTAATTAAAAGGTGTTCAAAATATTTTTGCATTTGCCAGGGATAAGAGTGAACTATGGAATCAAAAATGCTTAAGTTATTTTATTACTAAGCTCACAAATTTAATGCATATCAATCGTTCGGGCAGGCACACATTTTAATCGGCACTTTGGCCAAGCTCGAAGCGCACAAAGGACTCTACTCCTCTTTCACTATTGAAACACATTTAACAAATACAATTAATTGGTACATAAAGCGTTTTAAACATATTTTGTTTTACAACTTATAAAATCAATCAATTTAACATCACACACATTTTCCTCTTCTAACATCAAAGGTCTTTTTATAGTGTCTTAAATCCATTTTATTGTAAGACTTACCTCCGCTTAACCCCGCAAAAACCTCCTCTGTACCGATTGGGTATTTGACTAAGTTGCAAAATCTTTGTTTAAGATTATCCAAAATTCAACAGCTCTTAATCTTTTTCCGTCCACTTTTAATACGGGCATTATAGCGGTTCCGGACTTTGAAAATTAAATTTGTATAAGTATCCCTAAACTGACAAAATCTATTTCCTCTTCTACCTTCCTTATAAATTCAAACGAGACAAGGCGAGACTTAAAGGATTTAGGATTAGCGTCTCACTTTAATTCTAATTTAAACTTTATTATCCCAACTGCCAAAAAAATCAGTGTAGCCAATTAGAAGTGTTGCATTTCCTTCATTTAAAGCTATGATATTTAATATTGGAGTGACTTTCTGATTCACAGATTACAGAGAGAAAATTGTAACTCTGTGTCCAAGCTATTCTTATAATTATAATCTATTACGAACACAATCATGTACAAACAGTTGTGTCATATGCGAGAAGCGGCTAGAACAACATAAATGTGACGACCGGCTTAACATTTCGAGATTAAGAATCTATTTTCACTAATTATGCAAAAGCAAAAGTACCTGGTAAAAATTTCACTTAATTTTTATGGTTTAATTGAGATGCAAAGACTAAATAGTAAGTCATATTAGACTAAAATCACTGAATTGTGTAACAAATAAAAAGTTCTATTTCCCCCTTTAATTGATATTCAAACGAATGGAAATGTTACGCCACTTTGACTCATAAATTTAACCTTAAACCGATTCAAATGAATGTTGAATATAAACAGCTTTCCAATTTCAGAGTTTGAATACTGTGATTGAACAACCTACAAATAACCTTTATTTATTAACATAAAAAATGAGATTAAAAGTTTTTATCTAAAATACGGCACACAACGACCCCGATTTATTAAACCCAGATGGATTTATCATGAAATAAGATAACCGAGAAGCTTAACAATGTAAAAATACAATCAGGTCTAGAGTTTTCCAATTTTGTAGCAAAAAAATGTTCAAAGTTAAACCGGGTTTTTGAATAATTTTATCGCACACCCGACCTTTATCCGTTAATGTGTTAAATCTCTGTTCAAATGAAATTTGTTGTTCAAATGCCTTTAGTGGTAAATTGTGAAACTTTTTGTCTAGGATAAATATTTCACCCAGTTTTTGTATTTTGAAATACAACAACACTTAAGTCTATACATGGTTCCTTTTTACATCAGAAATGTGAAACAAGCCTAAATGGACCTAAGTCTGAAAATAAAAATTAATATTATTATTTATGTTGAATACAATATTCGAAGAATATAGCATGACAGAAATGTAAACCGCACTAGTCTAGCGTTGTAGTAATTTAAAAGGTATAAATTGAGTTTGGTAAGGTAATAAAAGGTTTTACTTACAACTGACAGCTCAAAATGTATCGGGCAAGACTTTTTTATTCTATTGGCCGGCTTTTGAATTGTACTATCGGTGACTACAGATCAAACTGGAACCGTAGATGTTAGATGTGCATTTATTTTCATCCCTATGTGACCGCGGATCAAACTAGAACCGAAGGTGTTTGGTGTGCCCTTCATCCCTACGTGATGGGGGATCTAACCGGAATCGTAGGTGTTAGATTTGCCCTTTATACGTGACCGCAGATCGAACTGGAACCGAAGGTGTTCGATGTGCCCTTCATCTCTACGTGACTGGGAATGAAACTATAACCATAGGTGGTTGGTGTGACGTGATGGGGGATCAAACCGGAATCGTAGGTGTTCGATTTTTCTTTATATATATAGTGGGTGGTTATAGTGGGCAAACGAGCAGACAGGTCACCTGATGGTAAATGACTTCCGCCGCCCATGGGCGCCTGAAACTCAAGAGTCACAAGTGCGTTGCCGGTCTTTAAGGTGGGAGTAGGAGAAAGGGGAAGAGGGGGAAGGGGAGGAGAGGGAAGGGTTAGGACCTCCGGTAACCTCACTCACTCACTCACGAAAAGTAATGCAAGCATTGCTTCACTGCCGGTTTTCTGTAATGCCGTGGTATCACTCCGGTCGAGCCGGCTCATACGTGCCGAAGCATGGCTCTCCCACCTTTGATTTGCCCTTTATACGTGACCGTGGATCAAACTGGAATCGTAAGTGTTAGTTACCTACGGTTATGAAGAAACTGATTTTAACTATGAAGATCTGATTACTGAATAGGCTAATTACTTAAAAGTTTGAATGATTTGTACTTGATAAAAGGCAATAAAAATAAATAAAAGAAAATATGATTTTCATTTATCGTGCATTTAAACTAAGCCATAAGGGTGAAACGTTGCTAAAATTTTCTAATTTTCTTTTACTTACCTCAAACACAGAGACAATCTTTGTTCTACATTAATAGGGTTGCGAAAATTATTATCCTGCGTTTTAATGTATGGTCGAAACAGATTTAACAATGCCAGTGTAATAGAACTGTACGTTGTTGTATATAAGTATTTGAATATAACTTTGCATAGAACTGACATTAGCAAATTTTAGTTGTTTTGAAAATATATTCAAAATAAAAATTAAAACAAAAAAATGCTATTAGAAAAATATTGTACATTGTCGATTTTTTACAGACAACCTTTCTTTCATAACATAACACAGTTCGGAACAAATTTCTCAACAACAACAAAAGTACTTAATAAAAAAAATATTAAAGCCATAAAGAACATTCGTGTTCTATGCGGGGACGGGCGTCATTTGCGCGCCAAATTAAACGTCACGCGGCCGTGATTGCCTGTGTCATTACAAATATTACGTGACCTAAATATGTATATTTATACCAAACAAGCTTTCGTTTCATCAGCTACTGTATGATAATGATATGCGTGTTTAGACCACTAGTGGAGTAATTGACAGTATGTCATAATTTAAGTGACATAAAGTTGTAGAAGAATAACTTTTAAAATTGGTATAATATTTAGTAATCATTTTTTTTGGCAAAAATAAACATAGAGCACGTGACAATCAGAAGCTACTGGCTACTAGAATCACTCTCAATAGTGCAACACTTATTAAAAACTTAAACGAGTTGCTCCTCTAAACGAAAGTCAGGATTCATCGAAGTTATTGCATAAATATATATGTATAGATTTTAGGATACATTTGACTGTCAAATTCAAGGCACTGCCCTGTGATAAATATATATTATACGAGTACAATTGAAACAGACTAAAAATGAGACGTGTATTATAATGTAATTATTTTGAACATAAATAATAATTAATCTATAAACGGATTCAAAAAGTTATTATTTTATTTGTTCTTAATTTATTTGAAACTAGCAGCGCTTCGCGGTTTCATCCGCGTAAGTCCCGACACCGTGGGAATATCAGGATAAAAAGTAACTTATGCATTAATCCAGGTCTCCAGCTATATACATACCAAGTTTCATCGCAATCGGTTCAGTGGTTTTTGCGTGAAACACTAACAAACATCCATCCATTCATCCATCCAAACTTTCACATTTATAATACTAGTGGGATTATTGTATGAGAACATGTCCACCATTTCTAATATGATTTTTCTTTCTTTTCATTTCAAATATAATTTTTCTTTCATTACCAGCGGAGTAAAACGTTGATGAAAACAGAATTGCAGTTATTTTTTAACACAAAGTGGGAATGGCGCCGTTATTTATTTTCAAAACCTTTCAAAAGCTTGTTATCAAACGTTTGTTTGTGTATCGCAATGTAGATTGCTATTCTGACACTTTTTCTGTCGAACACCATGAAATTTCGAAACAACCACACATTACTGTTAAGATCAAATGAGCTGTAAAGACTGCCAAAGCCAAAATTCAAGAAAAACCAATAAGGAAAATACGTCAAACAAGAAATTACTGCTTAAGAACTTGTCATGACTTGTTAAACAAATCGTTTGCACACTTAGCTTTAGGTATACAATAGAATATGTTTGCATGCTTGAAATCAGTATCTGTGGGTTAAGCATTTGAATTGATCAAAATAATAATATCTTGAGACACCTGACACACGGCCTACTGATCCCAAACTAGGCAAATCCTGTACTATGGTAATGAAACTGCTGATAAACATACTTATATATTTCTAAATACATACATATCATAGATAAATTACACCCAGACACAGAACAAATGATCATGCTCATCACACAATTATTTGTCTTGGATCGGAATGGAATCCACGACCTCTGGCTCAGCAATCAGGATCACCAACCATTAGACCAACAGGCCAGTCAATTAAAATGATTATTATCCTGGAACTCTACACATTTTTTAAAGTCTAGACATTATAGTATAATATTTACTATGTATTGAAGAAATAGGCATTTTTTTGGAACCAAACATTTCAATAAAATGCATATGTCCATATATAATGGTTATGAAATGCATATAACCATTATAATACAGCTAGGTCTTAAGCTATTTGTGTAGCTTAAGACCTACATGTATTTTAACTTCGCTCGTGTATACATATTTAAATATTTTGCTTGGAACCCTAATCTTTTTCCAAAATAAAAGTGGCCTAAGTTACTACTTATAACGTCCCAGTGTGAAAGTCCCATGGAAATCGGTCCACCCATTCCGGAGATTAGCCGGAACAAACAGACAGACAGACAAAAATAAAAAATCAACTGATTTTTGGCATAGGTATTGTGCAAATAACTGCATGAGCTTAAAAAACTATTATCTTGACATTACAAACAGACACTTCAATTTTATTTATTTGTATTAATTTGCCTATTTTTTCATTATTAATCTCCCACTTTGCTAAAGCCCTTCCTTAAATATGTTATTATCTTAAATAAACTTTGCAATAGAATTGGAAAATAATATTTACAATCCATTAAGCGAAAACCGAAATTTACATAGAAATATCACGGGGTTTGGAACCTCTTTCCTCAATCTAAGATTTGAAAAACATTTTTTGTTGATCACCTAGAGAAGACAAAACCTAGGTATCCAAACTAAGAAACAACATAAAACTTGTATGTAAGATCTTTAATGTATACTAAAAAAATGTTTTTTCGTACCGACGAGAAAGAAAAAGCAACAATATCACGCCAGACTGCTGCCAAATATAACGTGATATTTGCTACGTAATTACACGTCGAACAACCAGTTTGTGTAGACATAGAAACATATATTTAACGATCGTGATGCGACGCGCACAAAGATGGATTTTTAACAGCAGTGTACTAGCTGTGCCCCGCAGTTTCACCTACGTTTATGGCCACTGTTCCGCTCCGTGATATGTTATTGAATCAATGAATGAATATCTTTGTTGACATTTGTGATACAGTTATTTGAATACCTGGGCCCTCAGCGAGTATCAAACTGTATTAAAGGATTCAGTGTATCCCCCTTAACAAAATGTACAATCATGTCAACATTAAAATAACTAAATCATAAAATGTATATTAATATAAAGAAAAAAAGGAAATAATACAGAAAATTTAAATTTTTTTTTGTTAAATAGCCTATTCTCGAGAATTTAACTATTGAATGCATCTTAATCTACTTTTAATTATCGTATCGAAATTAATTATTAAATATTATTTAGTTATATTCTTTATCTCTACTTATTATCTCTATTTAGTTTGAAAAAAAATAACTTGTTTAGTGTAAAACAGAAGGGATTTCGTAAAAATAAATATATTGATATGGCCATTTTGACTTCCCACTCTTTATTACCTCTGGAATAGTTAAAAGACTACCGGCACTGGCTCTTTATATGGATTTGTCAAGGGCTTTTGACTACGTTCATCATGGAATCCTTCTCCATCACCTAAATTCCTATGGTATTAGAGGTATGGTATGGTAATATGCATAACCTCATTCATATTTGAAAAATAGACAGCAAGTTACACTAATTAAAAGATTCTGCAATTCCACTACAACTAAAGTTACGTATCAATCAGATCTCAGGACAATATCATACAGAGTACTGCAAGGCAGCGTTCTTGGGCCTGTATTGTTTCTAATTTATATTAACTTGTCAAATTTTTCTCAAGTGGTTAGCCTACGCGGATCAGACAAACTACGTCTAACATCTAGGAAAACCACATTGCATCACAGAAGCATATTTACCATAACCCCAAAAATATACAATCGGTACCTAAACATATAAAATTAACAGAGAGTCTATCAATGTTTAAAAAGAAACTGTTTTTATTTTTTATAGAAAAAACCTATTATTTAGTTGAATGTTTCTTTAATGATAAACTTAATTGACATTTAAAATGGCATATTAGTTATTGATAATTATTGACATTCTGCACTATTTATAATTATTATTTTTCTGAACAATACAATATAATGATAGAATAGTAAATGACATTATATATATTCATTTCAAATGTTAATTACATATTACATTTCTATTTTAATGTATGTATCTTTGCATTAATTTCTTTTGTTTTATAATTTGTACGCCATTAGTGGTAGGACATAGAGGTTTCATAGTTTACCTAAAAATTTAACACCTTTTGTAACCTCTGTTCACCAATTAATTGAATTGAACTTTTTTAATGCGACTTGTAGTTTAAGATCAGCGTGTTCCACCGAAAAAGCAAACTCTTCAGGTTTATTATATTATAGTATAGATAAATCTCTGTTAGAGGACATTGGTCTTTTTCGATTGAATTAATTTAAAATGTAACTAACTTTTGCCCGTGGTGTCGCTCACCTTAAAATTATTTTTCTTTCCCTCGGGAACAGTCCATTTTCGAACGAAGTTCCATAACGCAGGTTACACTTAAGACGCTCGGCGGATGAGGGCTTGCAGAAAAAAGTGTTAGCGCAACGAAAAATGCAAGACCGCAAGTTGATTTATTTTATTTTAACGCCATCAGTGGGTTCTGCGCGATACTACTGTAATAGCTTGTATACTATTTATACATGTATTAGTAGGGGCAACTTTTACAGATGGCGTAATTTTATTTCGATTTTTTACAATATTTACTAAATTTTGATAAAATTTATTCAATGCAATAAATATATTTATATGTAGCGAAAGGAACTTCGTTCCAACCGAGTATCCGAAAGACACCTCACGCGTTTTTTTTTTCTGGATTAAAGGTACCTTATGTCCATTTCTGTGCCCTTAACAACGTATATGCAACAATCATGATAATTGGTCGAGTAGTTACGGAGAGAAAGCATCACAAACAAAAAAAACTCATTTTCGCATATGTAATACTATCAGCGCCCCGCGGTTTGACCCGCGTAAGTCCCGATCCCGTGAGAATATCGGGATAAAAGTAAAAAGTAGCCTATGCGTTAATCCAGGTCTCCAGCTACCTACATACCAAGTTTCATCGCAATCGGTTCAGTGGCTTTTGCGTGAAAGAGTAACAAACATCCATTCATACATCCATCTATCCATCTATCCAAACTTTCACATTTATAATATTAGTGGGATTAGTTGGGAGAGCCATGCTTATCGTAGGAGAGCCATGCTTCGGCACGTATGGGCCGGCTCGACTAGAGGGATACCACGGGTTCACAAAAAACCGGCGGTGAAGCACAACCGGCGGTTTCCATGGGCGGCGGTAGTCATTTACCATCAGGTGACCCGTCTGCTCGTTTGCACCCTATACCAAAAAAAAAAAAAATCACAATGCTTAAGCTAGTTTTAGATTGTCAAATTGCACCCAAATTGATGTTTGTGTCATAGCAATGTCTTAGAGTCAATGTCTAATTTAGGTGTCTATCAATGACGGTTGGTTGCATAGAATAATAATAATGTCTCGAAACCTTATACACAAACCTTGACTGTCATTAACAATATATATTGTGGTTCTGGTTTTAAGTACTTTAACATTTATAGCATACAGGATAAATGACGATAAAAAGTGTATTCAAAGTAAAAGAAGTAAGGTCCAGATTTAATGGAAGCCCTCCACACTGGGGAATTCTCTCCCTCTCTCTCTCTGTCTATCCTACACAAAAATATCTTGTGTGAACTCCACTTGAGTTCTAAGGGTACTAGGGCAACTAATATAATGTATAATCATTTTATTTATTTATTTATATATTCTGCAAATATATTACGTAAGGCGGACTAAATGACTAAAGCATTTTTTCCATTCAACCTTTGGGTGATGCAGAGCCGTGTGTGACAGGTGTTTATTTAAAAGTCGTAAAATAAAGGAATAAAAAAATAATTAAATAAACCTACATACATACATGTACTAGATACACAACACGTATAGTTTACCTACACACATACAAATCAAGGATGTTACGGATTTGAAATGTCGGATCTGGATACGGATTCGGATATATAAATAATGTTATACCGGTATCGGATACGGTTACGGATATCAATTTTTTTCGGTTAATCCGATAGTTTCGAATAGTTTCAGTTACGTATATTAGATTTTTCAGGAGTTAAAACAGGAAAAAACAGAAAGGTAATCATTTGACATTATTTCTAGGTTATCATTTAGTAGTAAAATAACAATAAAAAGTAGCCCTATAAGCAATGGTCGGAATATGTCCATGTTATAAAGTATGTACTTGCATCTTGATGTATATATTATAGTAAAATCAATTACTTAGGCTCCACCTCTATCCGAAATTATTTGAAACTTTTTTATCGGGAACGGTTTACGGTTTCGGATAAATTTTTATATCAGATAGTTTCGGTTACGGTTACGGAGTTCCATAACATCCCATTTACAAATACATAAATAATAAAACTAAGATAATAATAATATTATATTTGTATTTTTATTCTAATTATTACTATAAGTATGTAAGGGTTTTAGAATACGTATAATAATAACTTCACACATATCACACACGGCTGTCTGATCCAAAACTAGGCAGAGCCTGTACTATGGTAACCAGACAACTAATAAACATATTTATATATTTCTAAATACGTACATATTATAAATAAATTACATCCAGACACAGAATAAATGATCATGCTCATCACACAATTATTTGTCCTAGGTGGGATTCGTACCCACGACCTTTGGTTCAGCAGTCAGGATCACTAACCACTAGACCAACAGGCCAGTCAAGCATACTTAGATACATTGGGAATTGTAGAAAAACCTGAGCAAATAGTAATCCATCCACACAAATATTTTCCCTCATTGTCGTGGTCGCCGTCGATCATGTCTTCATCATATTGAATCATTTTGCAGCGATAAAGATAACAAGCTCGTTCATTTTAATTAGGATTTAGTAATTTGTAGTTATATACAAATAGATATATATTCAGCCTGTTACAGAATGCTGTAAAATAATTGAGTTGAAAAAAGTCTCGAAACGTGCTTTAACTGGTGTAGGTGCACATTTCTACATAACATTATATTAAATTTTTATATGAAATTCAACGATTTTGTTGTTATTTTTTTAGGCGGCCATTTTAAGAAAAAATATAACGGACATCCATAAAAAAATATCAGGAATTTTCCCAAAAATTGTTAACGTGTTTCACCGGTTCTACTATTCGTCTTGTTTTTCTTTTTTGGGTGTCTTTCCAATTAAACTGCGTTATAATAACTTTGTATCGTATTCTTGTGATATTAAAAGGAAAAAAGTTAAAAGGATTCCATTATTTTAAACAGTTAGGCTCCATTGAGACTTCACTTAGTAGTCGGTGACTTAGTAACCAAACGCTTTATACCTACGTAAAAGAAATGTAGGTTGTGTTAAGAATATGAATTCTCTCACGTTTGGAAAAAATTATAATATTTGTATTGGTCTTCTCAACACAAAATCCTTATCAATTGACTTAAAATTCTACAAAATAAATTAAAAGCGAATGTTTAATACAATAATAAGACGATACAATTAATATATTCGGTTTATAAAATATAATAATATTTTTTTTATATAATGATGGAATAGAAATAAACTTATACGGCGAATATGAATTCTATTTACTAAGCAACTACAATAACATTCAAATTCCTATTAATCACGTAACCCCGCGGATGCTGCGCATTGACCACGAGATCGCCGCGAAAACTGCATTTCACTCTATCAATTAAAGTCTAGTTGCTAAAAGTATAATGTATTTTACTGTAACAACGTTGTGTCTAGACAGGCACGCGCGGTTGACGCGTGGCGAATGTGTTTGGTTTGCGTGAACATTTGTCTCATATAAACGCGCCCTTATACCTAATACCAATAAAAATTAACTTACAATGAATAAATCAGGTGCAACGGTGTAACAAAGCGCGGTCTTATCGATGAATGCAATTTTTTACAGGCAACCTTTCGATTGACAATAGGTACGGCTAATAGATGAAATCATGGGTAGTTTTGGTTGGAATCATAACGTAGTTCTAAAGCATACATCATTTAATATGGATAACAAAAAAAAAACATAATAGTAATTGAAATCAGTGTTTATACGGATCACATCAACCGTCATGTTTTCCTTTTCTTTTCAATTATTTTTTCCTTAATTTTCAGTTTTCCTATTTTCATAGCCTGATTATAGTTTAATTACTTTTAATTTTAATAACATGATAGCGCAAAACAAAAAGTGATGTACTTTCAATCATTTAATTCACTAAATGTTGTTAAACCTATCTGGTGATTTAAGAAAGCCGTGAGTTTGTTTGCCCGATTTCTTCTCACAAGGCTCAACTATTTGGAAACGTTTATAGATCGACATAGGCAGATACAGTGTTATCTGTTGTAATTTTTTTATCAATACAAATAAATAAAATTGAAGTGTCTGTTTGTAATGTCAAAATAATAGTTTATTTTTAAGCTCATACAGTTATTTGCATGATACCTATGCCTAAAAATCAGTTCTTAAATTGTTTGTCTGTCTTACTGTCTGTATGTCTGTCTGTTTGTTCCGGCTAATCTCCGGAACGGGTGTACCGATTTCACTTCACTGGCAGATAGCTGGTGTTTTAAGGAGTAACTTGACTACTTTTGTTTATATGTACACGCGAGTGAAGAAACGCGGGAACTGCTAGTTTTGTAATATGACATTTGACACACCTAGTAGGATACATTTTATGCAGACCTATACATTATAAGTTATCAGTTAAGTTATACTAATAATAGTATCCAGTTCTGTGAAACAAATTAAAAAAAAAAGCGCATCAATTGATATAGAAAAAAATCATCGTATTCAAATCATGTTGAAATGCGGTTACGCGTGTTACATTGACACCTGTTCGATGCCAGCTGATGTTATGAACGAATAACCTGCATGCACAATGGAATACTATTAGCTATTCTTATTCTGTGACAGTACATTAATTGTTTATATGATGCCTCCGAGGGCAAGCCTTTACTTGTTTTGTTTGTAAACATCAAGGATGAAATTTTAAGGTAAAAGTGAAGTAAGTGAAGTGTTCTATAGACTTATACTAGATATTAATTTAAAGAATATTTTTAAATACTACTGTTTAATTTTTTTATTTAAGTTTAAATAAAAAAATTAAACAGTAGTATTTATTAGCTTACATTTAAGGAAATTCATTCAGTAATGTTATTTTTAAGCATCATTTAGTGTTTAAAAGGTATATTATACGAGTATGAGACAGATTTAGACCATACAATTTATAAAAACAGACCGATGTCCACTTAAAACAACGTTTAACGTAGTTTCAATTTTATCATGAAAAAGCCAATACATTTCTCAAGTAGTAACATTAACCAACTCATTAAACTTCCTATCTATCCAATAAGAACAAGAAAATAAACTTAATCTTTTCCGCATGTTTGATAGGCCTAGTGGCTACTAATCTCAAGTCAATAACTAACAAAATAAATTAATTATTAATCATATTTTTTGGGGAACTTCAGAACAGACATCAGCATTTATCATAATGCAATGCGTATACAAAATTTCGAGCCTGTAGTGTAGACCATTGAAGATTGCCCTCGTCTAGTCAATTCTGTGTGCAAAATATCATAAAAATGCATTATCGTCGGAACTAAACCAACATAAAAAAATTCAACTTCATAGAATAAGAGCAAGTGGTTTTAATTCAGCTTTGAACCAAACTAAATAACATTGCAAGTTAAATAAAAGCTTGTAAAAATACACAAGGATAATATCATAATTATTCCAATATTTAAATAATTCACACTTACCAAATGCATAAGAAAGCAAATGCTCTTTCATGAATGTTAATTACAATACATTTTCTCAGGTAAACTTTGCAATAATAGTAGGCAAATCACGTATGTACACACAATGACAAGTCCTAATCGACCGATGTTACACAACCAATGATCCTCGGAGAGGAGGCCAATGTCGCGGTCCACTCGCATAGAATTTCGATCGTATTCGAAAAGATGACACATCCGGGGATCACGGAAATTTTGAAAACGCGAAACGTATAAAAGCGACGGGAGGTTTCAACGCAGCATCATTCGTCTCCAGTTACTCGAAGAAACAAGATAAACATGAAGGTTTTCGTTTGTGTTGTGTTGTTAGCTGTCGTGGTTTCAGCAGAGCCACCATTTAGACAGAGGTTCTATAGGTTTCAGAGACAAGAAATTGAAGCTGATGTAGAAAAACAAGAGCCTAACAACTTTGAAGAAGCTCCATATCCTCCAGCTGGCTTCAAACCTACTAAAGAATTCAATTTACCTTCACGCCAAGAAGTCGCTCCTCCATCTACGTCCTACGGTGTTCCTGATGATAGCTACAGTGCTCCAGTAATTTCTTACACCGTCCCTCAAGTATTATACGGCGTTCCTCAAACCGAATACGGTGTTCCAGAAAAAAAAGAAGAAGTTGAGGATAAAACAGAAAAACCCGAGAATGAAGCTGAAGAAAAAGAGGAAGAACAGAAGCCTGAAGAAGGGGAGACCGAAAAGGAAAAACTTACAGAGGAACCACAGAAAGACACCGAGGTAGTTAGTAATCAAGGGGTGTATTACGTCCTGCTACCTGACTCTCAGCTCCAGCGTGTACAGTTCCAGACAGAAAATGATTTCAGGAACATGGCGTATACCGCTCGTCTTCAATACAAGAATGAAGACCGTGCACCAGTGTACGTCTACACGACAGTCCCACAATACCAAACAGCAGCTTACGTACAATGGTAGTAATTTTCGGGATCCTTTTAAACAGTGATGTTGTCTTTAAACGTATGTAATTCAAATTTATAAGAACTTTGTAAGATCCGAAAAGTAAAAAAAGCTATTATAACTGAAAAAATACAATAATAATATTACCTTCCACCAACATCAATATTGTATATTACCGTTTGAGGTGCAGCCGCTCTGTAAATAAATGCCATTATTTCACTAATTGATTTGACTATTTTTAAGAGTTATTGAATTGCATTGAATTGAACATCAAAATGATTTGCTAACTAATTAACAGATTGCCTTTTAATTGCCATAATTTTTCTATTATTTACTACGAAGTATTGAGATTAGTTTGATAAATGTTGTACCATTATAATATCTAATAGGAGCATCTTAGTAACCAAACCCAATAATAACCCAAATGAACAAAAAAGATAGGTACTTAAAACCACATTCTCAATAAGGAGAGACGAATGTAATATTTTTACAAAGACGGTGATAAACAATCGATGCATATAGACGTAGCAAGTCGCCGAAATAATGATGATACTTTTTACAACGCAATTACCTTACCTACATCAAAATAATTGTGATTCAAAACTTTAAGGTGATCAAACCCTTAATCTTACACTAGTTTCTTGGGAACATTCCTCTTAGGTTTTACTCGAGAAGATGCAATAGACCTACTTGTGACTAAACAACCGATGAAAACAACTAGGTGGTTTTCATTCGTTTGATTCCTAGATACCACTTCATCGTTAGCGCCGGTGAGGTCATCACACATTTTGAATATTGAACACTGGCCATACTTCGAATATTGTGCTCGTTAAACACCAAGAACAGCAGATATCCAGTAAAATCAAAGAACATGAAGTAATAAAACACCCAGCTACTTTAGGCATCTTATTTTCAGTAATAATTTTGTAATAGTTGCTATATGTGAAAACAATCAACGGATACACTCTATTTATAAACATAAACATTTGACACGGTTGAATACATGTAATGAAACTAGTACATCAATTTAAGAAACCGTGGCAAAAAAAAACTACACAAAATATGGAATTATTTAAAACAAACACAAATTTTGACGAAACTTAGGAGTAATTAACATAACAAAAGATGTCCTGATTTGGTAATTACGCTCCGTTTTACTTTTTGTACAAAGTGTTAGTTATGACACAGTTATTACGTTAAACCTTATTGCAATACTGCTTTTACAAAATCGGTTTTATTTTTGAATTCTAGTTATCAATAAATAGGTCTACAAAGATATTTGCCTTTGTTAGTGACAAAATATGAAGAAGATGTAAAAATAGTGTGTTTGAGTACATACATACATACACGCGCGCTTGTACCCCCAAAGGGGTAGGCAAATGCGGAATGAACACTTAGATTTTGCCAACTACCTATAGTTCCCGTGGTCCCGTTTACGTTGGGAAAATTGAAATCATATTGAAAACGAAAGGTAGGTAAGAACGTAAGGCACTCAAAGGTAAGGGCTATTGCTTATAGTGTAAGCGGTTACTCGAGCAGGTTAGGGTCGCATGCCTGTTCCTCGAACTGGCTTGCCTGGAAGGTTGAGCCCATAACTCTCCGAGCCCTATAACTCTACGTTTGAGTAGTAGTTGTATTGACCTATCGTATTTTTAAGAATACTAGCAACATCGGTCCTTCATTACTAGTAGTACGTAGGAGACCGGTAGCTTTTTGCAAAATCAACATTTTTTTTTGATATTTTTTTTTGGAAAATTGCTTTTTTAGAGGAAATACAACTATGCAGTTGAAATTAAAATGCAAAACTGTATCTGTCTACAAAATTTCCTCATAATCGTTAGAGCCGTTGCCTAAATACCCAAAACATAAATAAATACATAAATAAATACATACATATAAGAATTGAATTGTAATAAGATTCTTGTTAATCCGTCCGGCTAAGCTAAGTGCTTGTGTTAGGAGTGGGTTCCCGCCCGGATGTGTAGACGCAGTATGGCACACCGTGTGGTTTTAGTCGGTTCGATTCCGACACACCGCCTCACCTAAAATCCCGATGGGGTGACGGCCCGAGGGGGCTTCCACACGCACGAAAATAAATAAAAAGGAGTGCACTGGGTGGGGTTCGAACTTACAACCACTTGATCGAAAGTCCGACGCCTTAGCCATTACGCTTTCGCTATACTAAAACAATGGAAATAAGATGATATTTTATTTAGAATATTGATACACTTAACAGTCAATACTTTAACGTTTATTATCTACAGTCAGACTCCTAAAATTCACTGTTAACAATTAACCCTAACATAATTTGGTGGTTTCTCGACATATACACAATAACCCTTAGAGCCAGAACATCATCTAACATACCTACTGCTTTGAACTCCCTTGTCTGCGGTTTTAACATGTACAAGATAATTGAAGCCGCTCCATTTCATTTCATAACTAGGCTACAGTCGAAAACTCAAGTTTAATTCAAAATGTTATTTGAGTCTTGATAATATGAATTATTTAAGGTTAATTTAATTTAGAATTTTCCACGACTTGAGCCAATTTTAGTTGGAAGCAACTGAGATGTTAAATAATCCCTTAACAATTTTTTTTTTAAATTTAGTCGTCGGATTAGTTCGGTCGTTTTCTAAGAGATGTTATGTATTTATCACTTTGCAAGCTTTCTGTAAATAATACACTTAAAAGAAAAATTTAAAACGACTTCAAAGAAAGTATAAGGTTTCTACTTTGTGGAGTTGTTATTTATTTGTGTGTAGCAATAAATTTTTATTGCGTAATCAGATTTTGATGATTTTTTTTAAGGAAGGAAGAGAATATTTAAATACTAGCCCATAACAATTACAGTAAATTAATGATTAACCATGTCTTGAAAGATTATCTTCCTAATCGTTTGCTGAGACACACACATACGACAAAAACCACAATACACAATAAAACAATTTGGTTATGCAATTAAATTGTCCTGTAAAATCATACTGTAGTGATAAAAGAGTTTAAACAAGTTACATCGTAATTTCCTAATTTTATAAACCTTTTTTGTTTATTACCGATCATAATTAAAGCCATGGAAATAATTACTAATTAAAGAGAAAACTTTCATAATCGAAAAACCTGTGACAAGAATTCCTGAAGGTAATGTTGAATTCAATGAACGATATTTTCCAGTTAGTAACTGCGTTCGCCTTATTGGTACTATCTGTCAACAACGCTTCACTATGTCACAATAACGGTACTATTGTGAGAATAAATATACGTAACTAGTGAAATAGGTGCTTAACAGAAGTCAATTAAGTCTCAGCGTTGTTTGTGCGAAATTTAATCAGCATCTGACGAAAATTGAAAATCTAATATTGGCAGATCTGGTTGAATACCTGAATATTCCATACATTTTATTTTGTCTTATTAAAATAACTACTTATTGTTACTAGAGGCTCCTATGTCTTTGATATAGGATGAATTGTAAACAATATGTCTCATGAAAGACTTATAAGCATTGGCAAGATATGACACTTGGATATTCTATCATGTGTAATAGTGTCAAAAGTAGCGTTTGAGATTGTGCAACTATAAAAACAATGAAAACGTATTAAAAATATATAACCAAAGCATTGGACATTAAATAGACACCTAGTAAAATAATAAAGGTTTAAAACTAGCAAACCTATCCACTAAGTACACTGTTGTCACAGCAGGCAACAACAGCAAAGTGTTGATGAGCAAAATATGCTTTTTCGCACGACTGTTTGTTGAATATATTGTGTTTATGTGTACTATATATGCTTGTTTCCATTATGGAAAAAAACAGTTGTTATGTCTCTCCAATACAAAGGAGACATTCTTCGAGAAGGCCACGGGATCGTGACTGGCGGACTGCGGCTAGGCAGTGCATGTTGGGATAACAATATATTACGCCGCGAACCTATCATTACGCGATGCAGGGTCACTAGTTCCTACTTAGTTCGACCGATCATTGCTAGATGGCGCTATAGTATGTTAGGCAATTATAGGACACTCATGTAATCATTGAAAGACAAAAAAGAAGTCGATTTCATTACCTTCACATATATAAAATATCGCCTCCCGGCAAAAAAAGTTCAACATTTTTATAGCATTGAATAGCAAATGTTGCACTTGGTCAGCTGTAAAAACATCGTTATTAGCTGAAAAAGGCAACTTTGTTCCCTTTTTCAATGAGCTGTTTTGTTCAATTCACAGGCATAAAAGTCTTCTCGAAATAGCTGTTTTTGTATTATGACACATTTTTTGCCGGGAGGCAACATAAACGCATTTAGATGCTTCAAGAACTACGATATAACTTTATACATAGATAATAAATTAAATAAATCTTTTGCTATCCTTAGTAAATAAATTCTTCAAATGGCGGCATGTTCATGACAAATGGTAATGCTTTCTCTTGAGCCACGAATACACCAACTGATCACTTGCGACATCAGTAGTGTCACTTGAGCGTTAATAACCCTATCTCCACATTGAACAACGGTAGAATATAACCACGAGCAGAGTAAAAAATAGATAAATAAAATTTACCTTTATTTTTTATAAGTTGACAACCTCACAGCTACCACCACATCAAACAAGTTGCGAAGAAAAGATAATGCAGGACTTTGAGTACCTGTAATATAAAAACTTCCTTTAATTCCTGTACGGTCGAAGAACACTGTAATGTCAATTCTTTTAATAATAAACAAAAATGGTATTTAGATGGAATGAGAAGCGTTTTTGTCATCGAGCAGCTTTTCAAAGCCCTAGAAAGAAGTCAGCTTCTGTCCTATAGGTCTTTGCATAGTATAATCCATCGTCGTTTAGGTAAATGTGGCCTTAATGAGCCAAGTGCTTCAATCGACTGACCTGTTGGCCTAGTAGTTAGTGACCCTGCTATGCCATATACCATTTGGTCGTGGGTTCGATTGCCACTCTCGATCACCCGGATCACCTCGCCTGGTCGGAGGATCTTCCCTTTGTTTTGGAAGTATTTATATACTACTACCCGTTCCTCCACAATGCTAATCATAGTGTCTACCAATTTCTAACAAAAATACAATCTTTAAAAATGTATAAAATACTAGCTGTGCCCGCGACTTCGTCCGCGTGGAATAGTGTCTTTGGGTAGAATTTTTAAGATACTTCCATACAACTTTTCATCCCCACTTTTCAAGCCCTTACACCCCTTTTTTCGCATTAAAAAGCCTATGTCCTTCCTCAGGCTCTAGATTACCTGTGTACCAAATTTCATTTAAATCGGTTAGATAGTTTTGGTGTGAAAGGGCGACAGACAAACAGAGTTACTTTCGCATGTCTAATATAAGTAAGGATAACGAAACTCGAAAATAAATAAAAACTTGCAAACACTACCCTGTGGTAAAGTATTCAAATATTCAAGATGCTAAGATGCGATCTTGAAATGTTCAGACCGATAAAAACACTTGAATTGATTGGCTAAATGCAAAGTAACTTTTACTCGAATTCCTTGGTGGCTGCTGACCTGAAAGCATGTGATCCGAGGCATTATAATATGTATTCTGTGCCAGAGATAAAGTTTAACAAAACCGGCCAAGTGCAAGTTGAGCTCGGAAGGGGTTCTGTACGATGAATGTACAAATGTAAGTTTGTACGCACAATGTTGAAGGATTTACCATGTTATTTTAAGACTATAGCCTTCGCATAGGTTTTCCTGTGATCTACAAATAAAGAACTGTTCTCTATTTTTTCAAAATCTTAGGCTCAGTAGTTTCGAAGATAAGGGGGCCGAATGGTCAATTTTTATGTATTTTCTTAAATTATTTCAAAACTATTTATCTTGAAATAAATATAGTATATATGTATATATTTGAGGAACTCACAATAAACCCTTTCATTTGATATTTGAAATAGTCCAGTTTGCATTTTTTTCTATTTGAATAAATCTTTTACAAATAGATGCCCTTTTAATCTTTTTCTTTGAACATTGAAGGGAGCTATTACTTTTTTTCAGGACTTGAGGTAGAACTCAAATCTTTTTCATAGACAATACTCTTAATTACCAAAAATCACCGTTTCCGCACTGAGAAATTAATGTCAATGAATAAGTGTCAAGCTTTCAAACTGTCAAACGTTATAATCGTTTTGTCAGTTTTGCAGACGATTTAAATATTTGGTGGGTTTGAGGATTGACTCGTACAAACTTAATTAATTAAGGCAAGTTTCAATTACTTTATTGCTAATTCAACATAATACTGTAAAGGATTAATTAGGAAATGTTTTCTTTTTCCTTTCGTTCTGATGCTGTACAAAATATTAGGTAACTAGTACTTCAAATCATTTAACAAGCAATGTGTGAAGCTGCCTGCTCTAAACGTGAAACTCAAAATATTCATAACAATTTGGCAACGACATTTAGCACCCTACACACTTCTTCGTTTCAACATTTAAAAAAAAAGTATAGATATACTAGATTTTAGATATTTTTGTTCGTCTGAAGTTGAAAACACGGCACGCGGCTTGCTCCGGTCGCAAGTTCGAGACTGTTGCGGTCATAATATATGATGATAAAAATAGATAACTCGAACCAATGACCCAATTTTAAGATATATTCTTAAACCGTTTCATAAACAATAGCACTATACCAAATTTCATATTTCTAATTGGCCTAGAAGAGGAGAAAACAGTCAGTCAAAAATGTATAATTATCAGACCTTAAATTCTCGTAAAATATTAATAAAATTTGATTTGAGCTTTAAAATTTGTCATGTTGTGTAATAACAAACGGCGTGTACAAAATTTTATTTCAATAGATTTATCCGATCCTGAGTTAGAGGTAGTGAGGTCTGAAAATGGTCCGAAATGGTTCGTGTAAATATAGGAGTGAGTGCGCATAGATATCTATTCCTTTGAAGCCTCAGTTTATTGCTGCTTTGATGCAATCGTATCAGGCCGCACTAAGTAACACAGATAAACACAAATTTTACATAAGGATCTACACTACTCACTGAAGACGTCTCAATAATTTAATCAAATCAGCCAGTCAACTGTGTTGTACGACAAGTACCCAGCAGTTGATTGGGTGTCACTGCTCGGCTCCTAAAGTAATACCGTGATGTTAACTGGCCGATAACCTAACTCAGGACTTGGCCTATCAAATGCAAAAGGATTTTTCTAAGCCGAATGTTAGCCCGAAAAAAATAAACACTTCAGGTATAAGTATTATATTAGTATAGGTAATTTAAAAGGTTTAAGTAATAAGTACTAAAATTAAATATTATTAGAAAATTTAAAAGATTAATTGAAACAGTTTATTATTTCACAGGGAAATAATACGGGCTCAATCATGTCGTTCTACTCAACTAGTTTTCAAGAGGGTGAATATATTCCCATGCTCCCGAAGAACAGGACAAAATGTATATTTATAGCAGACATTATAGTCATACAATGTAAGTGACTCTCTAGCTCTCCAATAGATAAGATTTTTTTTTTAAAACCCCACGGGTCATCACCTTAATGGAGCCAACAGTCTAAAATAACTCAAGAAAAACTTCTTCCTTCTATAAATTCATTCATTGTGTTTACTCTTTTGCCACTTCGGTTGGTCGGTGCAATTGGGTCGAAACGTCGGGTAAGAAAAAGGTATTGTACTTCATAATTACTATCGCGAGTAAGTAAGATTGAGAGTAAGTCAACACAGCAGATACATAAAGTTATAATTGAAGGTTTACAATAAAATTCTATCCAGTTCTGCAAATCAGTACTCATCATATCATCACTTGGCACATATTTAGCCTTTCAAAATTAAAGGTTGGGGCGGACAGCGGGCGGGGCGGCAAATTGTAATGTACTGGCACCGAGCGACGAGCGCCGTGTGACGTCTTCTATATTAAGTACTAAATTACAACCTGCTCACGCCTCGTTAAAAAAAAAAGTGTTTGTTATAGATATAATACAAGTACTTATAACTATTGTGTTTCTAGGTATAGGAGTTTTCATTGGGTCAACGACCATCCTAATTTGTGTTTGGACGCCCGACTCTGCTACAATGGACTATGACAAGCTAGCCCGTATTATGTACCTATTCGATTATTACGCTTGCGGGTACAAGCTAAAGCTATCGAAAGGCATGACAAATCTGCATTTCAGCAACGATACGAAAGGATTCAGCGATATTCTGCCTATCCAGTGGAAAGAGCTGGTTACTACAGTTTCTACTAGACTGACGCAGAAGACTAGATTGTAAATATATTTTACTTGTATTTAATATATCTATAAGCTAAACTGTGCGCAAGGCCACATGTGCCACACAACATTTATGCAAGAAACGTCCGGGATAATAGTGTAAAACGGCATTCACACGATACGATTTTATTACCTGATCAGATTAGTGATTGAATTGGCTTACGAACAGATTTTGCACCGACCGCATCGACACAAAACAACTTAATCGCCAATTTTCATTTGATTTTATTTTCTGTGCTAGACGGACGTTGGTAAGTAAGGTTACGGTAAGGAAGGGAAGGTAATATTTTTTGTTTTTGAAGAAATTCTGCCTGTATTGATCTAATAGGATAAATCATCTCATAAATATAACCACCGATCTGAAAACACGCCTTATCAATGCGTTATATGTAATACACACATTCTTTAAAAAAAAACAGAACACATCCACTCAGTATGCCGTCTGCAGGCAGACTAAATGATAAAATTGGCCGATTAGCGTCCAAACGAACCGATTTGATGTGAAGCGATTAAGTCAGGTGGTCCTGACCACCCAATGACCTTGAATTCGACCTAAGCCGTTTTTTGACATAAGCCTACTGAAAACATTATACTTTATCATAAAACACAACATTTTACAAAGCTCATACATACAGTAACATTTTCAGATTTCATTAAAGGAAACAGCCATTTTAAAAATATTATGTAAAACATAATTTGAAACCATTAAAGTTCTCTCTTGTAAAGTTACTAAAAATCTAATCCGTTGTTTTTCTACGACGACGATATTAAATAACTTCCAAATCTTATTGAAGTGAAAACTTCTTTAGCGGCGTTGAGCACTTTTTGGGATGGGTAAAAAATATTAAACTCGCGTCAGGACACGTGACCTGATCGAAAATTCGTAAGACGGAGCTGAGTTTCTTATATTTAAAAAAATATAACATTCGAAATTCTAACATTTATGAGCGGCCAGGAGCGCAGAACTTCCAGTATACCCTATGTATACATTTAGATATATTATTATCTACTTTTTATTTTTAACCTAATTATACATATACAGATGTGTGTGTGTGTGTTTGTTTATGCAAATACATTGTGAAGTTATGTTTTCACTTCTAATGTGCAGTCCTACGACTGACTGTTTTTATTTTTAATTATAAATCTTATTATTAATTTATAATTGAAAATAATATTTTAGTTTTTTGCTCTTTATTTCATTGTCAACTTTATTTTCAGGTACATAGAGCTGAGCTTAACTTTCCACTGCATATGGTTATTGATTGCTATCGTAACCAGATTTTTCTCCCAGAAAAGTATCCATCTCCGCTC
Organism: Euplagia quadripunctaria; assembly: GCA_963859945.1. Taxonomy (NCBI): domain Eukaryota; kingdom Metazoa; phylum Arthropoda; class Insecta; order Lepidoptera; family Erebidae; genus Euplagia; species Euplagia quadripunctaria. Next base: position 23,171,312 of record OY982569.1, on the reverse strand, counting down.
TCTGAAGGGTGTTTTAACCGTGTTCTTCTATAGCTGTATCTTTATGCTGATTTTTGATATATCGATGGCTCTTCTGTACATCTCTCACATCAAACAAAGCTTAAGCAAGGGCATGATCCTCAGGTACAGCGGATGGAGCGGCAATTTAAAACTAAATAGTTATGATGAATTTGCTGGTTGGCTTCCTCTCGTAGCTTCCTGCTGTTGGTTAAGAGGAATTATAATCCTTGTTTTAAATATCTACTGTACTAGATCACTTATGCTAATCAGGAGAAAAATTAGGAGACGAGAAATCAAAAGGAAATATGAAAATGAACGATATAGGGTGATTCCTGAGTCCAAGCCCATTCATTTTGCAACAAACGTCATTGTTTATCGAGAAGGGGAACGTGAACCTACACTTTTGTAATACGTTATTAGATTAAATATTATTATGTTAACATTAAGGTAGAATTTGCAGTATTTTGTTTAAACCGATTTACGTTTGTATTATGATGAACAACATGAAGATGTATCGTAGTTCTAAGCAAGTTATTGCAATATTTGTAGTATTCAGGTATGGTGGGCGGTGTAAACAGTGATCTCATAGTCAATACTACCAGTTGATACAAGATAGGTGCAAAGGAGGATTTGGTAACATTTTTATTTCACCACCTACCCAAGTGCGTACTATCAGGTTAAGGCTTAGATTGTAGTCTTTTAGCTGCAACTTTTAACTGGAAATATATTAAAAATAATTAAATTAAAATATTTCGTTTTATTTATATATTGCTACACTTTTATTTAATAAAAAACCAGACAAGTGCGGGTCTGATCCGCGCGCACCGAGGGTTTCATACAAACTTGTATGTACATACTTCGTCCTCTCGGGAATCGATTCTCGGAGACTTTTGCATTTTTGCTGGTTTTTCCGAGTATAGGTCATCACACACTATAACGGTACTGCACCGGTACAGATGCAGCACGGCACTGCCTGAAATTGAGGATACTGCTAGCCGCCAGCGAGCTTTATCACGTGCAAGCTAATTTTAGGCTTGCTGTCACCGCTAACACGCATTTGTGACTGAACCCGCCTAGAACTCGCTCGTCATCATGTGCGATACGACGCGAAACTTTTTCGCTGGCGGCTTGCAGTCGGCGCGCTGTAAGCACGCGGTCAGCTCGCTTACAACGCACGGTCCGGTCGATTACAGCACGCCGACTGCGAGTCGAGTTGTATGGTTACAGCAAGAGCGCTTACTGCCCGCCGTTGGCTTTTTTATATTGACATTATGAAATTTATTAACTATACCGTCGTTACCGTGACGGTAACTATACCGTCACGGTAACGGCACGGCTCCAACCCAGCAATTAAGTTGTCATTTAAATCTGAGCATTAAAACGTAGTCGTACAATAAATTTCATAATGTCAATATAAAAAAAGCCAACGGCGGGCAGTAAGCGCTCTTGTTGCAACCATACAACTCGACTCGTAGTCGGCGCGCTGTAATCGAGTGGACCGCGCGCTGTAAGTGAGCTGACCGCGTGCTTACAGCACGCCGGAGATTAAAAGTCATCACACACTAGTGTGATGACTTTTAATCTCCCCACAAAATTAGTCAAGTCAGATTTTGAAAAAATCTTAACTTTCTAAAAATAGATAACCCACATACATCGATATAAGTGTCATTCAATTTTCCAAGAGTACAATATAAGTATGTAATCATAAAAATAAGTAATCGTAATTTTAAGTGATATAAAAACAAACGAACGACTTTCAGATTTTTTCGATTAGTTTAATGAATAGTAAATTTAATTATTTTAGGTCAATGGTACCCTACCCTATGTTTGAATTTACTTGCGAAATGTGGAAATCCTTGAAACTATAGGACTTAAATAGCCGTATCTTTCGATTGAGTTGATTTAGAAGGTTGATTTTTTCCAGCTTCAAGGGCATTTTTTTAGCATCTACGGTAGACATAAGTATTTGATATTAATTTCAACTTGATATACCTCATCGCATTCTCGAGAAAATGGCAAATCTTGACATGCAGACAAATAAACAGGTCGAAAAACAGACAACGAAGTCCTTTTTAAGTATGGAACCCTAAAAACTCGACCCCTTTGGGACTGTAAAGTGGCAACATTGATTCTCTTGCAGAACACAGTTCGGAAAATTATTTCGAGGTGCTGTGCGCTGGGTTCGTCCTTTATAGACCTACTAGCAGCGCCCCGTGGTTTGCCCGCGTAAGTCCCGATTCCGTGGGAATAACGAGATAAAAAATAGCCTATGCGTTAATCCAGGTCTCCAGTTATCTACATAACAAGTTTCATCGCAATCGGTTCAGTAGTTTTTTGCGTGAAAGGTAACAAACATCCATCCATCCATCCATACATCCATCCAAACTTTCACTTTAATAATATTAGTGGGATAATGGGATTTAATTTTAATTTGTAAGCAAGCGCTAGCACAGTCCTCGTTGGTTCCCAAACAAGAAACAAACAAGAAAGATAAAAAAAGGTAATGAAATAGAGAACTATGAATTTCAATAGCAGAGTTATTAATATTAATGAGAAATTAAGTAAGTGGTCCTGTTCCTATGGGAGTTCAATTTAAAACGTCGCAGTCTTGGTGATTGGTATCATTATTTTTTCCATTATCACCTTGACGAAGGACTGTGCCATTAACTTTAGACCGTTGTTGTAATCAAAACATGGAATGAAGCAATTTTACAGCCAAATTGGTGCGCGGCCTACTTGAAATTCAGTTGCCCTTCTAGATTGCCTTGAAATCGTTTCGAAACTAGTAGGGTAAGTGTCTATTATTAAATAACCGCTGCAAAAAACAAGAGCAAAAATGAGTTATCTTGGTGTTTGGAGCATGTTACTGATATTATACCAAAGTAAGCATTATTTTACATTAAAAGCAATTACCTTTAGGCTCTGTTCCAAATATGGAAAAGTCCAATGTTAAATGCTTTAAAGCACCATCAGGGTGCATGTACTTGAGATATTACGTTCTTTTGTTTTTTCTGCATACTAAAGTTACTTGCTTTGCTTTATCTTTAAATTTATTTCTACTATTTGCTTAGAAGATATTCTGTGTTGCTTTGTTTCTTTTTAACAAAGTAGACATCTCACGGAAATGACGAGAACTCTTGTTTGAATATGCAAAAAGTTGACACTGACCCTGATCTTGTAGTTTGGGAAAAAAGTTTAAAAACAATGTACAAAATGGTGTCCGAAACGTGAGTATGACACATAGCTGTCTACGTCTAAGAGCAATAATTTGCTCTTAGGTCTACTTTGTTGTTTGCGTTTACTTTTTCTAACTTGTTCCAAAGATTAAAAATTGACAATTACTAAGAGTGAACTCTTTCAGCAATTTTGTGTGTCACGGTCAGCTGGTTGGTTCTTGGCTGTAAGTTTGCGCCTAAAAGTCTTGAACTCCACGAGGTGACAATGATGAAATTTCTCTATTTGTACGACCCTAAGTCTTGCGGAAGGATATATTTCTACAACATCACCAATGTCAGTGAAGATAAAGTTTACAGCAACGTCGTATGGTCGCTGCGGAATAAAGTTGCTACTTCTTTTAGAAGGTTAGTATGTATTTATATCGGTCGGTTAGAAGTCAAAATTCAATCGAAATTAATTAAATTATTTATAACACTAAAACTCCGTCGAAGGTGGAGGAAGAAGAAATCTATTTAACTTTTTTTATTGATAACACTACAGCTCATTACTAAACGAACAATAAATCGGTAGACAGAGCAGACAGTGCAAAGCCCTTCGGTGTGGTGGGCGTTAAATAGATAGATTACTAAGGGAAGGATTAAATATTAATTACTAGTGTTCGGCAACCTTCCGTTCAACCAATTTCACATTCGTAGTGTATTAGAATGGGATTATAAACCTGCAAGGCATCATAGTGTTTATATGGGCGAAACAAATCACCACATATGTTCATTCAGGTAACTTTCTTAATTAGATTGAGTCTAGTCATTTAGTTTAAATTATTTTACATACTTTAAGTTCACAAAAGTACACATCTTCAAAAAGATGGAAATGATAAAGTTACACCGTTGTAACTTTGCTTATCAAAACCAACCCTAACGATCGACCAATGCAAATTAATTATAATTTATAAATAATTCCAAGTATTGACAATAAAACATTATTAATTTTTAATATTGATGATTATTTTTAATTTATGAGCATAAAGGTACAAGATGTCAATATATCTTTTTATTTAAGTATATTATCGGTTTTATCTCAAAAGAAAAAGAATACAGTTATTTACAAACACGGGAATTCTTTTAAAGTTAAATTAAATAAACTATAAGAATTTATACGTAATCTAAATTTTTCGAAGATACCGTAATGTACAAATTTGAAAATTAATAAAAAAGACTGATGTGTGAAATTACTTTTTAATGTTATTATCTCCTTGCCTACACTTCATAATAATAATGAAGCATAAAATGGGAATAATCTGCAAGACTTTTTAAAATTAGTACAAAGCAAAATAAAATCTTTACAATTTTCATACTTTTAGCAGGTTTTTTTTTTTACCTAAATGGTCGATTTCTGCAAAAAACAATTAGGTACATGATCGAGCACGATTAGGCACGATGTACTTGAAATCTGTTTATTTCTGCTTTCGCTAAATATTCAATTAGATGAAGATCTAAAGTTATGTCAGTATAATGTAAATATAAAAATATAAATAGTAATATAAATTATAAAAACTTAGAAGAACTTATGGTGAATTAACTATTTTTATATGTGGAAAAATCATATCCTTATATGTATATTATATGAATGTTAAACATTATTTAATTTCTTACTTAAAGTAGATTCCTTTTTCGTGATCACCCCGGAGGTTATTGGTGAATGGTACGATCCTCTACAATAATGAATATTTGCGATCCTAATCATCTCGGATGCTGGCTTTTACTTTTTTGATGATTTGCAGGTTTTAACATTTTGCTTTGTTATTACTACTTATTAATACAGAAATATTCAGTATCAATCATTATTGTCTACCTCATTTTATCTTTGTTTTTTCCAGCAAAATTCAAGTTTGGCTATCGCTACACTTATTCTGGTTACTATTTGCAATCATCAACGTGACTCAAGGCGAGAGATCCTGTAGCTTTTATGCGACCCTTATGCCATTCACTCTCATTGGTATTTCGCTGCTCGTGGTGGACGTCGTTTATGCTTGTTTATTCGTTATAGATGCACAACACACTGGATCTGAAGGTTACTCGCTTTATTGTACTTTTTTGAGTAATTAAAATGTAGTTTTATGGTGGTGCGGGTGGCTAAAGTTTTATTCTCACCAACTAGTGCTCTCGAGTATTTTAGGTTCTGGCCAAATATAGAAAGATTGTTTGTCTGATTTCGAAATGTTTGTCTGGATGTCTTAGTAATTTTTTAAATGTAAATTAGTATCAGTAATTTGATTATGATCTCGAATGGAAGTGTCCCCCTTGTTTATTGCATGCTAAAATATTGCGTTAGAATGTGTTATGAGGGTTCGGTAAATAAAATCATACTTGTGATTGTACCAATAAATTAATTCACAAACAAAAGCAATATACATAGCACTAAAAACAAACACTTTTGTTTTTTAGGGGAAGTGTTGTTCTCCAAGCAGAATGATATGTATGTTCTGAAAAAGCAAGATTTATTTTAGGGCACTCAGTTTTTTCCCGATACTCCTCCAACTAGCACAGAGCAGATACAGTGACACGATAAGACGGGCTTGTTTACCTTCTAAAGGTTAAATACTCCATCTTTTCGAAGCTTGTGGCTGTAAGGAATGTCACTCTTTTCGTAAAATGATGCATGGAGTGGAATGTCTCTAAATAACATTATAATTATAGCAGATCTTGGTGCTTACTATTTTGTATTATTTGAACGATACTGGTTTCCATGATATATAATTATGTAAACGATATTTTTTTTCCGATTTGCAATCAAAATTTCTTAGACAATATTGTAATTCTATATATTTCCTTTCAAATGTCTTTGAGATGCTCTTTTACCATCAGTCGCTAAGCCTCGGTGCCAATCAAATAGTTTTCTGACTTCAGGTGTTCTCTTAATTGTCCAACATTATTATCTCAAACAACAATTTACCTCGACCCAGTACTATAATTAATCTAAGATATAGAACAGTATTTTCTCTCAGCCTCGAATTCAAACCTACACAAACAACTTGTTACGCTCAAACTTATAACCAGCAACTACATATGTTTACTCAGTTCAAACAATGATACAATGTTGTGACAGATCCCATTAATCAAATAACCGTTTGATTCGATTATGGCTAGCACTTAACTCTATCGTCCATCCATTATGCCACAACCAAATTACGGGAAAACATACACAGTACATAGTTCAATCAGTAGGCTATGTACTTTACACGAAAGGAAGAAATTTTTCATCATATTACAAATTTTTCATTTACAAAATTGGGTATGGCTTATATTCAACAGTAGTCATATGATAGTGACGATGTTTTTTTTGAATAGTATAATGATAATGTTGATTGTGGTGGTGGTGACACTGATATAGTCCATATAAGGTGTATAGTAATAAATTCATTTAGCTACGGTACCGTTTCGATTAACGAAGTTTCTTTTGTCACAACATAAGGCAGTAACTGTAAGGTATAAACTACACTATAATTATTATGATATATACATGCAGACACTTACAAAGGTTGAAAAGTAGATTTATTGTACTTTCTGACACATATGACAAAATAAACATCGCATGTAGCATGACAAACATGAAAGAGAAGCTTCAAAAACTTAATTGCTTCTAAGTAATGTGGAAAACGTAAACGCAGAGTAGAATTAATTAAAATCTTGCCTATGAAATTGCCGATGTTTATTACTGGCTAGTAGAAAAAAACATCGATGTCTCTCATTCTACTAAGAATTATAAATTCAAATCAAATTTATAATGTAATTAAGCAATCTGTTATCTCACAAAGCTGTTTACAAATACAGCTTTATCAGCAGAGACTTGTTTTCAAACAAAACGCGCAATTTCGCTTACTCCTGACTAATTAAATAACTAATTAGAGTATTTTTTATGTATTCTACCCTTTCTTTTTACTACATTTTTATGTTCTTGTTTTTATTTTATTTTATTTCTAATAAAATAAAATATTTTTATTGTTTCTTGTTAAAATTTAAGTGTTTGTGTGTGTAATTGTGTACCACAATGTGCTAACAATAAATCTTTTTCTTCTTCTGCTTCTATTTAAACCAACAACTATTTTTTCAGCTGCAATCCTCGGGTATGTATCTCAGAAAGGCCACCTCCGCGTCATAAATGAGCGGCCCCTCGCCCTACGACGCAAGGACCCTGTCGATACATCTTGGATAGCCTTGCTGTTAGCCTTTGTGAGTCTTCGAGGCATTGTCCAGTGGATTATCAACTACTGGATGGTCAAAGATAATTATTTCGAAGGCCTCGAGCGCTTCAGTACGTATATATCTTTCTTTCTTTTTTCTCTTTCCATATTATTAATTATATTAGATTAGTACTGTGCATGTTTGGAACTTATATTGTATTTTTAAACTGTCTAATTAAATGGTAAGATAAGCAGCAGAATTATCTCTGAAAGAGGTAATAATAAATAATGTGAGACATTATTACACATTGCCATCTAGACCTGAACTTAGCTATTACTACTGTATTACGTATGATAAAAATGTTTGCGGGCATCGAACCTGACTCTCGACGTTGTAGTTGAATGGGCCACCTTAGTTTTTTCTCGATAATAGTCATTTATACCTACCCAGTAATCTGGTAGAAGTAATGACACAATATTAAGTATAAATAAACTGGGCGATGATCTCTTAATTGGTCATTGTAAGCTTATTATTATTAGTCTCAATACACAACTATGTATGTCACCTCAATAACAGCGACCCCAATAACATATAGTTTCCGTATTATTTATCCCACTAATATTATAAATGTGAAAGTTTGGATGGATGTTTGTTACTCTTTCACGCAAAAACCGCTGAACCGATTGTGATGAAACTTTTTATGTAGATAGCTGGAGATCTGGATTAACGCATAGGCTACTTTTTATCCCGATATTCCCACAGGATAGGTACTTACGTGGGTAAAACCGCGGGGCGCTGCTAGTTTTTAATATTTTTAATAGTCAGTTAAATCTCTGTTTGAATGTATGTATAGATGCTAGCTCACACAAGATTAATATTAGACTATAAATAGTAACACAATTTACTAACAAGGAGAGTATTAAAGTTGTATCTACATACAAGTTTGTTTACTTACGGAACCCTCGGTCCACGAGTCAGACTCGCACTTGCCCGGTTTCTTCTATAAAAATGTCCTTTAAGTAAATTATATTCGTAGCAATATATTAAAATAAATGTGAAACCATATCTGGTTTTCGCTCAATTTTATTTATGAAAACGACAATAGAAGCGATTGAAAAATCTTAATAAAAAAAATTAAATGATTTTTTCAATGATTGCTGATGTTAGGTAAATGTATTTAATTTTAAATATTACAGTAAATTGATAAAGATTCAGAAAGTTCCAGAATTTACAATTGACAATTAAATAGTTATGTAGATATGAAATGGGTCGATCTCCTTTATATTGCTATACCCTATTAGGATCATAATTATGATACTACTTATAAATTATTAATATCTTTAATGTGACATATATGATTGCAATAAATGATTGAATATTGAATATATTAGATATAAACTATGTTAGATAACCTATAAAAAATAAGTTATTGCCCCGTGTGTTATTATTATTATTATTGTTTGAGTGCTTAGTGCCACCTCGACCATTTCTGGTCTTTTGTAGCGCACTTTTTACTTTACAGCTCACTGCTCAGACTTATGGCTTCGAGAAACCTCCAGATCCTTTCAGCAGTGACTGTTTGTATTTCCTGCGGTTGCATGATGTGCAACCTTAGGTTAATACTTCGGTGCCGCATTAGTGGGCCACAAGAGCATAGAATATGCATTGCAGTTTCCTCTGCCTCTTGACAGAATCTGCATGTTGTGTTCTCGCCCAATTTTAGGGTGAACATATGTTTGTTCAGTTTGCAGTGTCCGGTTAGGACTCTTGTTACTGCACAGGTTTTGTATCTTTTGAGCTCCAAAAGTTCTTTGGATACTTTATTATTATAGCCCTTTATAAAGGTTTTAGAATGTCTTAGACCAGTCGTGGTCTTCCATCTCTTAATAGCCAATGATGTATATTGGGCATTTATGATTGAATATGCTCGCTGTTTGCTGATGCCGCAGAATGGTTCTGGGCCATGCTGTCGGTTGGCTGCACCGGCTTTAGCGAGTTCATCGGCTATTTCGTTGCCATCGATTCCTGAATGGCCTGGTACCCATCTTAATGTAATTTCGTTTGATTGCCCCAGTGTGTTCAGGTTTTCCTTGCAATTTTGTATTAGCTTTGAGCTAGTCTCAAAATTGTATAGTGCCAATAGCGCGCTTGGCTGTCTGAGTTGATGTAGGTGTGTTGATTTTTTACTCTTCTCTCAAGGTTGATCTCCACGCATCTATTTAATGCAAAGAGCTCAGCCTGAAAGACGGAGGCCTCTGCTCCCAGATTGGCGCCCCATCTGAATTTTGGCCTCTCTCCGTAAATTCCACTCCCTACATCAGGGCCTTTTTTAGACCCATCGGTGTACCACTCGTGACTACCATTTTTGTTGGATTGGAAACCTTCCAGCCATGTATCCCTCTGTGGTATGTCTACTGTGTACCTTCTCACGAAGTCAATCTCTATTTGCATGTCATCCGCTGGCATGTTTAGAGCTTTTATTCCGAAAACCGACTCTTTTAGTGAGTTTAGTGTTCGTGATTGCCACTTTGGTTTCGTTTGTGTACATATTCTGTATATGCTTTTGCTAGCTTCTTTTTGCACATAGATGCTGAGCGGGGTCAGGCTTAGTAGTGCATTTAGAGCTTCCCCTGGCGTCGACGATAGTCCACCAGTGGCTATTAAACAAGCCGTACGTAGTAGGCTGTCTAATTTGCTTGAGGTAGTCGTTTGGCTTACTTTACGGCACCAGACGGCAGCTCCGTACGTTACGATTGGCCTTGCTATCGCCGTGTATAGCCATAGGGCAATCTTGGACTGAAGTTCCCATCTGGCGCCAGCCATGCGACAGCTCATCCATGCCATTTTTGCTTTATGGACTATGTTTATGATGTGTGAGTTCCAGGTTAACATTTGGTCCAATGTGACCCCTAGGTACTTAACTTCACTAGAGAAAGAAAGGATTTTGCCGTACCGGATTTTTTGATATGAACGAGAAAGAGAAACGGGCCCAATATCGATCCCTGCGGGACGCCCATTTTAATTTTTGACTCTAATGAGTTAACACCATTTATCTGAACCTACTGTTTTCTATCACTCAGGTCGGATTTTAGCAAACCGAGGGCTTGTTTACGAAGTCCGTAATGCTTAAGTTTTAAAGTACTGGTTCAGGAGTAGTAATAGTATTGTTAAATAGAAAAATAATGAATATGTATTTGCAGGATATCAACAGTATTTATCAAGACCTAAAGAAAAGTCTCAGAAATCTCTCGTCTGAATCAAGTATGAGGGTGAACAGTATCTGAAGAGATCCAATAGCTTGTAAGATCTTTACATTGGCAAATAAAAATGAGCATTAGCACCTCAGTAATATGTTTTCTTCTTCTTAATATTTATTAATTAATAAAATAAATTATTTACTTTGGACCATGATTATATAACACAAAAGTTTGAGACTTGGTACTTTCGACTGTGGCCCCAGGTATGTAAATGCAGGAACTGCTCTGTAGTCCTATAGCCCTTAGAATGCTATTGGCACTCTTCCTCAAGAAGTTTAATCGATTAAAATCATACTGTTTTCAGTCAAGGATAGCTTTATTGCTGCCCGGGTATCCCCTAGTGGAAAAAAAAGTAAGAGAACTTTGGGCACGCTTCAGTCAAAAAAACTAGATACCTTAGCATTCTTAGTTGTCCATATTTTCAGATATCTTTATGTGCCCCGGATTAATTGCTCTCAGCTTGACCCGCGTTAACGATTATAATGTGAACATGATGTGAAAAATAATAGCCTATAACATTCCTCAAGACTTGTTTATCAAATGTATTCGTATAGGCAGATAGAATATTAATTTAAATATTATAATATGTATGTTCTTTAATAATAATATACATTTGCTGAGCGACCGAACTTATAAACAAAATATACTTAGTAATATTAATAGCTCAGAGATGTTAATATGAGTTAATAAGTGATCCGCTTGTCTAAATCACGTATATAATCATTATTCGAGCATATCCTAGCATATCATTCTTTTGTTATTGTATTACTCACGGTTTCGAAGGGCGAGAGCCTAACAGCCGTCATATTTAAGCCAATAAATATATTTCCATCAGCCAACTACCTTTTTTATCTGTGTTTAAAGACATACCGGTCATAATCACCACCGGTATTTTTAGTGGGACGGCGTGGTGGCACCGAACCAACTTAAACAACACAATGTGCCATATTGCGCCATTAAATAATAGGGAGCTGCCAACGTCTGTTTTAACTCATCAGCGGTCCCTCAGCACCTGTCCGCAAAAGTTTGGGTAGCCTCTATCGGCAACTCTCTAAATAGGCAGACACGCACAGACGTCGCTCATTTGCGGATGGCCACTATGAGGGATGGAAGGGAAAAGCCATCCCGTTTACCCGCGGAGACACTGAAAGCAGCATAAAGCGGCTTTACGCTTCATGCTGCTTTGAGTCCGCTCCTCTCAGCTGACCGGTTCGCCAATGAATCGCATCTGAATGGAGAAATTTCTCCCGGACCCGCTCCGCCACCTCTATCAGTGAGAAGAAGGATGCGATAAAACTACCATGGAGCGTATCAGCCAACTGGGACAACCGGAGGACCCATTTCGAATAGGAACCGTTTGAGTAGTTGCACACGGTGTATGTATTGCGGTGGTTGCATTTAAGCACTGTGTGTGACCACTGATGACCTACGATACCAGAAATATACCAGAATCTCATGGTAAATAGCGAAAACAAAATTCGTAGTGTACGAATTGGATTGAACGATTTTGACACTGATTATAATTTTTTATATGTAATTATTTAACAATAAGTAGTGTGTTTTAGTTGGTCATTTAAATATAATAGTCCACGAGCCAGGTACAAATTTCGTCAGTCATTTCATGGTTGTTGTCAAAGTTGTTTCATAAAGCCTCGTGAACGTCAGCTACGGTTCTGTCGGGGGGTTGACAAGCAGCAACCTCCCGCGCACGTAGAAAAAAATATTATTTTTAGTCATTTCCTCCCGATCGAGAATTGTGTCAAATTATAGCTAACCCAATATCTTGAAGAAAAAAAAAAGTCTTTTTTTTTTCTTCAAGACTGTAGATACGTCATATCCTCTAGCATAAAAATTCGTAAGCTACTTGTAAATATAAACTTGTAACACGAGGTGGTCGACATGTGGGATATGAATTCGGCAATCATTGTGCCGATAGTCATATCAGCCCATGGGTTGATAGCGAAGAGCCTCGACCAACACCTTCAGAGGCTCACGTTACGCAGCTGGATTAAGGGCCTGATGCAGAAGGCGGTCCTTCTTGACACGGCACGTATTGTGAGGAGGTTTCTGTCTCTGGAACCCTAACCACCGGTAGCTTGGTCCCTGTACTCGGTGTCGGTGGGACACTATTTTTTATATTTTTAAATATAATTTTTTTTATATAATAATGTATTTAAAAATGTAATTTATATGTTTTATAAATGTTAATAAAGAGAATAATAATAATAATAATAATTGTTAGGCAAATTGCCATCACCACCCTTATGGATAGGGTGAATAATCGCTCTTTTTAACGATGTGGGGAATACAGCGGTGTCGAAACAGAGATTAAAAATGTAGGAGAGTATAGGAGCTAGTAGAACGGAGTATCTCTTTAGAATTATAGGTGAGATACTATCCCAACCGGTAGCAGCGTTCAACCTGAGAGATTTGATAACAAGGGTAATTTCATTAGGCGAGAACAAAAGATGATGCGGTTTTGGAATTATGTGTCATTTGTGAAGGTGAGATTGGCCTATTGTGCAAGATATTGTCGGCTAGGTTTTTGCCGATATTGGCGAAGAAGGAATTTACATTATTGCACGATTCGATAGGAGATGGAGAGGAATTTAGTAATTGAGTAGATGGATTCTTAGGTTTATTTGTATATGTGAGCCTTTTAATAGTGTCTCCCATAGTGTTTTTGAATTATTACTAGCTTGTGGTAATTCTTGTTTGTCAAATGCCCTTTTTTTGTTTTTTTTAAATAGTAGTACAGAAATTTCTATATCGTTTATATGTGGTTTTAAGTATATCGTTATCCGGCGATTGTTTAAGTTTCCTGTGTAGTGCATGCAAAAAGAAAATACCTATACATTCATTGTTAATTCCATTCTGTTTGTATTACAAGTTATATCATATTCATAGTCTGTCTAAACTCCACAGCATATTATTATAATTGTTTTTGTAATAATTATTGTAATTTATTTATTGAGATATCCAGTTAAATCAATGTCAAGTGCTATTAATGATATGTCAAGTGTCGTAAAAATTGTTATAAAAATCGAGGTCATTAATCAAATAAATAAATTAACAATATAGATAGAAGCTACCGAAAAATATATATATATATATACGAGTCTAGACTGCCTCAAGCTCTTTATCCTTCAAAAGTGTTTCGCAATTTTTTTTTAAATAGTGTGAAAGGTAATTCTTTCCAACTCTTAGGTATTTTATTGTAAATGACCGAAGCCATGCAGTAGATACTTTTATGCATTAGCTCTGTCTTGTGGGGCATTAATTGATTGAAAAAATAATGGGGGATTATACGTCAGCTGCTCATATAACCTTGTATAAAAATTATTTAGAAGGAGTTTCAACGAAGACACAGGTTTGCACGTTCACCGCCTAAAATATACCATTTGTCGTATCACCTAGCTTTGAGAGCACTTCCCTAACTGCCACAACCAACATAGGAATATCTGGTGTCAATATATCGAGCGAAGTCCAGTTTCGCGGTCTCTTTTAGGGTAAGGCCAACTTAGCCTCGAAGAAGCTTTTGGTGTGCTGAACAGGTTGAGACTGTAAATTTTTACCTCACACAAACAACCTCTGGAACAAATAGTCGCCTGCGGTATTTCCGGACCGATACGACTTCAAACCTTCAAGAAAAGAGCGTACTCACATCTCAAAAGCAGGCAACGCACTTGTGTGCAACGGTAGTCACTTACCATCAGGTGACCCATCTGCTCGTTTGCCATTTTATAATATAAAAAAACAAAAATAAAAAACAATATAATATGAAAAATCATCTTAGGAGAAATAATAAAAACAAATGTCGGCTATTGTTTCAATGGTTGCAAGGCCGTCAGCAGAGAGAGCGTTTATTGGTGCTCAATGGGGGTAAAAACGGCAGCTGAGAGTTTAGTGGTGCTCAATGCGGGCAAGGCCGTTAGCTGAGGGTTTATTGATGCTCAATGGGAGCAAGACCGTCAGCTGAGAGTTTAGTGGTGCTCAATGCGGGCAAGGCCGTTAGCTGAGGGTTTATTGGTGCTCAATGGGAGCAAGACCGTCAGCTGAGGGTTTATTGGTGCTTAATGGGTAAGACCGTCAGCTAAGGGTTTATAGGTACTCAAAAGGGGCAAGACCGTCAGCTGAGGGTTTATTGATACTCAATGGGGGCAAGACTGTCAGCTGAAGGTTTATTGATGCTCAATGGGGTAAGACTGTCAGTTAAGGGTTTATAGGTGCTCAAAGGTGGAAAGACCGTCAGCTGAGGATTTATTGGTACTAAGTCTTAGCTCCCTTTTTGCAAATAGCTGACGCACATTTTTACTTAATATGGTGTTTAAATAATGTACTCTAAAAATTACAAGTTACCTGAAATTAATTAAAACTAAAACTCGTGGGTTTAAACAATTTTACATAACACACAATTTTCTTTCAATTAATAGGCTTACGATGATCTTTCCCCTTTTATGTTAATAACTGACGTACACGTTCACTTGATATATGGCTTAAATAATCTATCCAAAAAATAAATTTAACTGAATCTTTTGAATTTATTTAGGTATGTTAATGCATATATTTTGTGGTTATGTCTTTTTAATGTAGTCTTGTACGTTGAGAATTCGTTGCTGACAATTTAATCTTAAAACTCGAAATGACAACCTGAACTGTTGATACTTAATAATAATGTAACGTAATGTAATTTATGTTTAGACCTCCTGCATCTTGAAAATTAATACGTCACTATGTCCTGTAATAATTTTTATTTTTTTGTCGAGGTGGAAGATCCTACACGGATATACTCCGCCTTGGGGAGGCAAAGGGGTCTGTCGGAATCTTACCTAAAAACCACCCTGATGTTCCACTACTTGCCTATGACCAGGGGAGCGAGAATCTCTATTGCATTCTTCCGCAACCCAAATAATACAAACACTTTTTCCCACGATTACTTTTTTTATTTCTTCTCTCACTTTCCCCATTTATACTTTGTCGGTTTATTTAATTTTTTTTCCCAGTTTATCAATTTTTTTTCAATACCGTCGTCGGTAAGCGACTATCATCAGATGGGCTCCTAAATTTTCACATACTACGCTATTAAGTCCGCCTAGTATTTGGAGGTAATATAATAAAATAAGTTTTAGTCAACTTCGTTGTATAGAAATACAAGTGTAGGTACTGTGTAATTATATTATGGGTTTTCATACATTCTTCTTGTTCATAAGTGAGTGGAGCCCTATATTTAGCAAGTACATCATCGGAAGGGCCGTATGCTTCTTTGCCATCTTAGTATTATAAAAATAAATCCTTTTTTCGTGTTTGATTATGTAGTAGTAGTAGTATTTCAAATGACAAATATAGGAAGTGGTCTAACAATACAAAAGTTTAAAGAAATATTTAGTTTTCTGTTCATCTGGTAACAGACAATGGTACATTTTTACCAGTCACGAATTTCAAACTTTCTGTAAAATAACAGGTATTAGGCATATTTTTACACCACCTCATCATCCAGCTACAAATGGTGCAGCTGAAAGATTGGTAGAGACATTTAAATCAAACATTACAAAAATTGCTGAAAGTGGTAAATCACTTGACTATGCCATAAGCATATTCTTAGCTGGTTATAGGGCCACTCCACATGAACCCACTGGGGATTTTCCAGCTCGTCTGATGTTGGGGAGAGAAATAAGAAACAGAATTTCCTTGCTAAGAACACCTCCGATATTTCAAGATTTATTATTAAAACAAAATAAGAATATAGTCTCATGAAGGCTCAAGAAATGTAGTTTTTAAAGTTGGTCAAACTGTTATGATACGGGACTACAGAAAGGGCCATAAGCCCTGGACTGTTGGTTCAATCGTAGGTAAATTCATTCCAAGTGTTACATATTACACACATGTCGGCGGTCTACAATGGAAACGACATGTAAATCAAATAAATGAATGTTTGCTGTAATAGTAAATATTTTATTAAATCAACACTTTAGCAGAGGCTGTTACTTAATTGCAGCCTCTGATCCCAAGACACTATCGTAGGGCTAATGATGTTGTGCAATGTTTTCTTTGTTACTTACTTGTTATTTTAATGTTAAAGTTAATAAGTAAATCTTTTGTTTCTTTTTGTTACCTAATTAACCGCTTTTAAATTTAAAATTTTAACTTTTAAAATTTAAACGCTATTAGGTTTATGTTTGTGAAAACAAAATTTAAACTGATTTGAAAGTTTTTTTTGAGAAAACTTCTTTAGCGGCATTGGGCACTTTTTGAGATGATTAAAAAATGTTAAACTCGCGTCAGAATTCAGGGTCACATGGACCCTGATCGAAAATGTATTGAAAATGTGTTCGATTGTAATATGGTCACGTGGATCCTGATTGAAAATGTATGGAAATTGTGTCAGAGTGTAATATATTTAAAAAAAATATTTTTATGACGAGATCGAAAATGGAGGAGGGAGGGAGAGTGGGAGAGGGAGAGGGAGGGAGAGTGGGGAGAGCGAGGAGAGTGAGTGAGTGAGTGTCAGTCAGTCAGTCAGTCAGTCAATCAGTCAGTCAGTCGGAGAGAGAAAGAGACGCTAATAATACATATAAAGATCCACTAGAGGGTGCTAATCTAAACATTGAGTTGTGTCTCTTTATTAATTTATGTCACCAACCTGTTAATGTGCCGTTTTAAATTCGTCGTATCGTTTAAGTTTGCACTTCTGTCGGCAGCCCCATGACTGCCTCTTTTTTTATGTAAGTGAGGGAGTGTTATATGTTACTTATATAACTATTATTATTATATTATTCATTCTTTCTTATCAAAGATTTCACTATCGCTATATTGATTTAGGTCTGGACTCGGGTAGACATCTTTGTGTTTGCTCTAAGCTTTAATAATATAATAAATCAAAGTTACTTGATTAAAAGTGCATTAATTAATTGCTACTCCACAATTAAGTACTTACCAAGCTAAATACAACAATACCTAATGATTAAAGTGATCTGCTTCTACATTTTAGCCGGAAGATTAACCAGGTTTTTGTTATTCTTTTGTTGTTATCTTTTTAATAATTTAACTCATTATCATGGCACTAACTGATAAAATATATATATATACATATATAAAATAAACTGATTTAAATGTATGTCGATGGCCGCACTACATGTCGCTTCTACAGTGCGGCCACTGACATACATTTATATCAGTTTGTTTTCACGAAATCGCCCTCGCGGCGCAGATGCCTTAGCAGTACGGTCACGGCCTAACAAAGATAAGCTTAACTCGGAAGTGAGTTTATTTAAGGAAGAAACGTAAGAAAAGGCCATGGTAGGTGAACAACTTTTTGGAAAAGAGAAAAAAAAATTGCAAAAGTTATAAACAATTAAAGAAAAAAATGAAATGGCATTTCGTTTTTTGCCAATATTTATTTTATAAAAAATAATCAATACCTTAAATAAATTAATTAATGTGTCGTACTCGCTTTTGACGCCGCGCGCGCAACCTAAAAATATAGCGCGGAGACCCATTTTCAGCGTTAAATTAAAATTATAAATAATGGAGATAGAGTTCCGGAAGCTGGAAGTTTTTTATTGGAAATTTCCTCCTCTTTCAGAATCTTTTTTTGAAATTTCTTAAACATTGATAGTTTATGAAATATTGGCAAAAAACGAAATGCCATTTTTTTCATCTTTAATTGTTTAAAACTTTTGCAATGTAATGTATTGCAATTGCATAATGTGCAAAATATTGTTGAATTTCTCAATTACGCTGGTGGTGTATCTTTTGGTTATTGCACACAGAAATTTGCAAAGCAGTGCCTTCAAGTTCTGAAACTCCTTCTAAGGAAGCTTCGATTTCAGACACAAGTTTGGATCGACCCTCAGTGACGTTTTCCCGAGAAATGTTAGCGCAGCCGGTATACAAGGCATCACTCGTGCTATCATCGGCATAGCAATGGGTGATAGCACACAGCCTTGTGGGACACCAGCATACACCAACTTAAAGTCGGAGCATATTGCACAATTTCAATAATTTAAACATTAACTGCCCTATAAACAAATCCATTGCATCTGTCCATCTAAAGGTTGTCTGTAAGAAATCGCAACTAGCGATAAGACCGCCGTTTGTATCATGCCTTGTTTTTATTTTTTATAATATTGTAAATTGGTTTATGGTGTACAATAAAGAATATTGTGTTGTATTGTATTGTAATTTCTCGAGAAGCCCATAACTTATAAAATCCCAATAGCGTAATGTTGTCTGTTGATTGTATTTTATATTTCACTAGCAACCCTACAAATTATACACCTAAACTTTCCTCATGAATCACTCTGTCTATTAGTGAAAACCGCATGAAAATCCGTTCATTCGTTTTTCAGTTTATCGCGAACAGACAGACGCGGCAGGGGACTTTGTTTTATAATATGTAGTCATGTATGCATTTGTATATGGCCAGTGTGGTCAGTTTTTCCTGAAACCATTTTGGATGTCGTCAAAAATGTGATATTTTGCACAAAATGAATTTATACAAGTACTTATACATCGCTTTTCCAAATATTTTGACCGAGGTTAGGAGAACTGCGATTGGTCTAAAATTATTGCGATTGGATCTGTGATGTAGAAAGTGTGTGTTTTTTCTTGAATAAATCCCTTTTCACTTCAAAATTATTGTTTGAATTTTTTAAACCTTTTTAAATAAATAACGCATGTTAGCCTAAAAGCGAGAACAGATTAAATGTCAAGTCAAATGTCATATTAAGTACGATTGCTTGCTCTATATATGTGACAGATTATTATGTACTGAATTTGGTACTGATAATTATACTGCGAAACGACTTATAATTGACTAGCTTTTGCTCGCGACTTCGTCCGCGTGGAGGCGGACATCAGCCGTCGTAGA
Source organism: Euplagia quadripunctaria (assembly GCA_963859945.1). Lineage (NCBI taxonomy): Eukaryota > Metazoa > Arthropoda > Insecta > Lepidoptera > Erebidae > Euplagia > Euplagia quadripunctaria. The sequence goes on along the minus strand of OY982569.1, from coordinate 23,151,828 downwards.
GTGTAGGTAAACTAACTTAGGGTACACCAGAAGCTCCGGCCATAAGACCCGGTGACGGAACACGGTGTGGTTTTATTCGGTTCGAGTCCGACATACCACCGTGTTGTTTGACCGGTGTGGTGATGGCCCGTGGGAGTTAGATAGTAATTAAGGAGGGAAAACCCACCAGTCAGCTTTGGTCTGTAGACCTAAATGATGTCGTCGAGAACAGAGGCGAGGATAAAGCTCAACGAATTGCCATAGAAATATTTTTACATTGCTGCCGAATATTCCCGGGGATGCCCTGCGGCCCCGTTAAGAGGCAAAACACTGGTCGAACTATTATTACATGCCAGCAGAAGATTGCAATTTAAGGCTTAAGGCTTTCGAAGCACTTACTACGCCTGGTAAGTATATCTCACTGTGGAAGGTGTTCAGTTTAGATTCTCTGTCTATGGCAATTCGTTGAGGCTAATGTCTGTTTCTTTCTCCGGATCCCGAAAACTTCATCGAATATGCTTCTGCAAAAAAATACTATGAATCGCTTAAAAAGAGCTAAAGTGCTTGATGATTGAAGAGAGTTGGAGCAGTGGCTCTAAGTCCCTTTTCCTAAAACCCATTCTACTACAACCAACCTGATTATAGTTGCACAAGACTGATTGCAGGTTCAATTCAATTCAATTGCAAATATATATATTTATATATAACATATATATTTTATTTATTATAACGCCATTTGTTATTACCCACATTATTTTTTATGCTGTAAAACAATAGGTATGCTAATTATTTTTTACTATCTTGCAATATTTTTTTCGCAAAGTTCTGAACACACACAGTCATTAAATTATAATTATATATATTGTGTATATAGTAGCATAGTTTCTTATAAAGCCATCTATTATGAAAGTCTTATATTTTAACGCCATGTACCTCACTTGTCGCATGATGGATGTCTTGGCTTTTAGTGTCAACTTAAAGTTGATCAGGCCAAGTAAACATGTGTTGCCATACTAACTTTGCCACCCCTTTTCAAGCCCTCTGTGGTGGAATTTTCGAAAATCTTTTCTTATCGGATACCTACGTCATACAAAGAACACAAGTTTCAGGTCTCGACGATCAGCGGTAGGTCGTATTTAGGTCGTGCGTTGGTCCGTCAGTCAGTCATTCAGGATAAAGCATTTTATATGTATAGATAACACGATGTTTACTTTTCGACAATTTTATTGTTACTAAATTCATTATAACGGGTGTTTTTAGAAGCTTTATTAAAAAAAAGAATCAATAAAAATAATATGCACTTGATGTTGGCTTTATTTAAGAAACAATTTTATGTCCTTAGTGTTATAATAGAACTTCGGGAGTACGGGCGTCAAGCTCGACTGAAGCGCGATGATTTGCAGCAGGATTTGTTAGAGCCAAGAAAACTTATATAACCTTTTGTATCACATACAAAAGGTATCGTACCTACCTTAGTAAGTCCCGAAAGTTTAAAAATCATAAATAATGATAAATTGTAATAAGCTGTCTTCTTCATCCCTTCCCACTCTTGGAGGTAAAATATTTTCTTCAAATTTAAATAGGATCAATCTTTAGTGCAAACAATTTATTAGAAAACAACAGTATTGAAATCGGCTGACAAATGGCGAAGATCGCGTAACATACACACAAGAAGAAAAGATAAAAATATTCAGTCGAATGAAGAACGACTGAGTCGAATTAAGATGGCGGACATTGTTTTAACTATGACTGGATTATTAGAAAATATTTCTGGAGAGTTTTTTCAGTAATTGCATTATTCCCAATCACTGCCTGCAATATTATTTTACATATCACAAAATATAAATATTTTGATGTTTGTCGCAAGTATCTTTTTATACCAAGATCCCAAAGCCGCCAGACCTTACTTATTTTCTGAAAAAAGTTATTTATTCTTTGGAAAGCTTACAGACTAATATTACATGATATGAAATTACACTATGCAGTATTTATTGCTATTAATAAGGTTCCACTAATTAACATCAATTCAATGTACTTTAGCTATTTTTATATATAAAGTATTACAGAGTGATACATACGTGGGTCACACTGAAAGTTTTTAGAATAGACCTGTAAGAAAAGTAGCCGATGAAAAATTTACTAAAATTACGAACTGTATATATTTAATGATTTCATGTGTCATTTGTTTTTACAAACTGGCGGCAATTTAAAAAGTGTCTGTCGTGCATCGAAATGGATTTGACTAGAGCAAATTTTCGCTCAGTGATTTATTACGACTTTCGTTGCGGTTTTACTCAACAACAATGTTACGATAAAATTCGATTGTCATTTCATTACGAAGCCGAAGGAGACGGTTCTGCCATTGTCTGCAACTGGTTCAATGAATTTAAACGTGGTCGAAGCAAACTCACTGATGATTCTCGGGAAGGACTACCTTCTACAGCGACTACTGACGATAACGTGAGTGCTGTGGGTCTAATGATAGAATCTGATAGAAGGGTGACATATTAACAGATTTGGGCAGCTTTAGGCATTGCTATGAGTCAAGTACAAAAAGTCTTACATGAACATTTAGGCGTCAGAATGTCTCATAATTTGAGGGAAGATCAAAAACGCCGTCCTTTGGATTGAATGCTTTGTATATGATAACCTCATAAATCTGACTATCGTATTCATATACAAAAAGAATTTTTCGAATCGGACTGTCAGTTCTAGAGATTAGCGCGTTTGAACAACACAAAGCAAAAAAAAAACAGCTTTCAGCTTTATTATATTAGTATAGCTAAGCAACAAAAGTGGCCGCACGACGCTTATTAGACTATTTGATCGGTTACAATTTGTTCTTAGTTATTTTACAGCTCAGACACAAAGAACTGTTAAAGTGTTCAAAATCCATTTTTTTGACGTTAAATCAACAATTTGTCGGCTACACATAAAATTTCACGACACCCAACATTATAACAACCTGTATATACCGTATGCAGAGAGTTAAGAATAAGAAAATATATGTCAAATAAAGTGGTTGATATCTTATTTATATTGTAGAGAGTAAAATTTGCGATGTATTTATATCTGCATTTTGATCTGCAAACGAGGCAGATCATATCGTTTGTTTGTGAGGTACTAATGTACACTTTAATTTAATTATCAGAATTTTGTTTCTTTGGTAAGTTACTATTTTAAATAAATTTTAATAAAAAAGGCTATCAATTAGGCTGATTTATTTGTACTCATTGTCGCCCAGAAGTCGAAATTCAAATTATTTACATAAAAACTCCGTCGAAAGTATGGAAAAACCTTGATCGTATTTTTCTATTGTTATTTTGTAAGCTAAAGCTCGTCTATTAAATAGCTACTAAACAAAAGAAAAAGAAAATCGGTTGACGCACAAACTTTTTACGTAGTACCTATGCAAATATTAGGCGATGGCTCAACCGTAAGTGAATTGAATTTTAATATTGTTATTACATGAACTATATTTCAACAGCGAAAATAAAATAATATTACGTAATTTATAAAAACATACTTAAGTGTGAAAAATAGATATGGTACGCGCTGCATTTATGATGGTGATTTCAAGTTGCTTAATTTTGTATAGTCTATAGCATAGAGATAGCTAGCAATGGGAACAAGCTGCCAGACTCGTAGCGAACCTGGATGTGACACGATGTTAGTTATGTCAAAAAATTGTTTCCAAAAATAATTTCAGGTCGTTTGAAAATTTGCACATCAAATGTTTGTAAAAAAAGTGTTGAAGTTTTGATATATTACAAAGGAAAATAAACTGGTATTGGTACAAAGTAGATTTATTGTACGATACAACTTTTACAGACTTAACACAGCTATCTTGAGGCCGGTGAGCGCGAGAGACGCCATGACAGAGAACATTTTTTAAAAGGAGGGGGTAAGGATGTGTAACAAAAAAAGGATCAAAGAGTATGATATTTACCACAGATTACAACACACCTCCTTAAATTTATAATCTTGATCCTTTACATAAACAATACTGTTATAAACATATCCTGTGTATACTAAATTAATCCTAACCCCAATCTATTTCTCAAAAACTTGGTACTATTTAAAGTTTTAGTTAACATGTCGGCTAAGTTAAATTTTGAATCAATTTTTACAATGTCGATTATACCCTTTTCATAATTTTCATTTATATAATGATACTGTACTTCGATGTGCTTTGAATTCTTTGTAAAATTGCCATATTTAGCAATCGAAATTGCACCTGAATTATCTTCATACAATTTTATTGACTTATCAAATTTTACATTGAATGATTCACTTAACAAGTTTCTAATGAAAAGTACTTCTGTCATTGCTTCTGACATAGCAGTATATTCTGCAAAGGTTGAACACTTAGTTACTGTACTTTGTTTATGTGTTTTCCGAAAAATTAAGTTTTCAAATAATCTAATTACAAAACCTGTTGTAGATTTTCTATCTACATTATCTCCTGCATAGTCAGAGTCGACCATACAATCTAATATTTCAGTGTTTACATTATCATAGTATGTTAACTTTAAATCCTTGGTCTTATACAAATCGTTCGGTCATAACAACTTTGATATCGACTTAAGTAGTTAACACTGTATGCTATATCTGGCCTAGTGCCTGTAATATACAATAATTCGCCTATTATATTTCTATACTTTATACTATCATCTACTTCTCTAGCTTGTTCTAATTTTAAGTTTGTTTCCATTGAAGTATCATATAACTTAGTATTTTCCAGATTATATTTTACAGCCAAAGATTCAATATATTTTGTTTGACTTAATGTCATTCTCTTTCTATCATCACTATAATCAATATCTATGCCAATATAGCTTTTAATTTTTCCTAGGTCTTTTATTGCAAATCTTTCCATTAAACTAGTTTTTACCTTTTTTATTTTATCTTTATCTTTACAACAGATTAGGAGATCATCAACGAATATTAGTATATATATTGGATCCTTGCTTGCACTATTTACATATAAACAGTAATCATAGTTACTTCTAAAAAAATTCAATCTTTCAATACATTTATTGAAACAATCATACCACACTCTAGGGCATTCTTTGAGGCCATAGAGTGCTTTTTGCAATTTGTAAACTTTATTATCCCCAGTTTCATAACCTTTCGGTTGATTTATAAACACTTCTGACTTTACATGACCATTTAAAAACGCTGTCTCAACATCCATTTGTTCTATGAATAAATTATTTTTACAACTGTATGATAATAAAATTTTCAATGTTTGCATTTTTCCTACTGGTGAATAAACATTATCAAGATATTCCTTTTGCTGGAATCCTCGTACAACTAATCTAGCCTTATAAACATTATTACTTTTCTTTTTAAAGACCCACTTGACATCAATCACCTTTTTATTGTTTGGCCGTTCAACAATTTGCCATGTGTTATTTTTGTTTAAGCTATTTATTTCTGAGTCCATAGCCATTTGCCATTGTTTATAATCGTGGGAGTTTATCGCCTCCTCAAATGTATTTGGTACATTTGCATCAATGTAATTAACATAAATAAAATGTGATACTGGATTACCATGTCTAGAAATTGGAGCTATCTTTCTTTTTGACCTTTTTTGCATTACAAGATTGTCTCTATTTTTACTTAAATTATCATCATTAACAATATCCTTTACAGAATGATTAGAACTACTTTCATTTGCATCTACATACTCTTCATCAGAGTCGGTTACAAACATTAAATTTTTTATAAATGAAGTTTTGTTATCTTGAAAATCCCTGTCCTTTTCATTATCAACTTTTTCTAAACAAATTAACTGAGTATTTTCTTCGACTACCTGTACATGTCTAGCGTTAATTATTCTATTATTTAATAAAACTCTATAGCCATTTTCATTATAACCTACTAACACTCCTAGTTGGGCTTTATCATCCCATTTACTTTTTCTTAAAACTTCTGGAACCTATGGAAGTGGAGTTTATGTCATAAACTCTACTTCCAAAAATCTTTAAATGCTCTACATTTGGTTTAATACCGAAAAATATTTCATAAGGAGTTTTATTCTCTATTGTATTAGCAATTGTCCGATTTTTTAAGCATGCTGCTGTTTTTATAACTTAGGGCCAATACCTTCTGTGTATTTTAGCTTCTCTCATTAAGCACCTGCCTATGTCCATAGCAGATCTATTATATCTTTCCGCTACTCAATTTAATTCATGGACGTAGGGTGGACATGGTAATAACTCAATTCCCTTTTGTCTAATGAAATTATAAATATTTATTTGCCATTATCGCACTGTAATTTCTTTACTCTTTTATTAAATTTATTCTCTACTAAATTAACAAACTCTATAAAACAATTTGCAGTTTCTGCTTTGCTTTTAATACAAAAAATTCTTGTACACTTACTATAGCCAGTTGTGCTATGTGGACCGTTTAAGTCAGTATGAATCAGTTCTTAAACTTCAGTAGTCTTAGTTCTATTATTTTCAAAAGGTACATTAGCCATTTTGCTTTCAATACAATTTGAACATTTCATTTCTATGCTTTCAATCTTATCTGGCAAACCTTCTACTAATTTATTATTTATCAACTTATTTAAATATTGAAAATTAACATGACCAAGTGCCCTATGCCATTTCTCTTTATCAGTTAATTTTATTGTGTTTACATACATTTTATTGTTATCAATTTTTGAAACAAAACTATTTATATAATACAAATTATCTATTTTATTAGCAACAACTACTAATTCTCTTGACTGATTATAAATTTTTGCATTTTCATTTCTTGCTACTATTGTGCAACTTTTGGTTATTTTTGAAAAACTTAACAAATTTTGCTTAATACCTTTTACAAAATCAACATTTTTTAGATCAATATGTTTTTCATTATAATAATTTTTGAAGTAGACTTTGACAGTACCTACTTTGGTTGCTTTTAACGTTTTATCATCTGGCAGTTTCACATCAATAGGAATGGTTAATTCTACATAATTATAAAAAAATGTATCATTCTTTATAATATGATCTGTACACCCACTATCTAACAGCCAATTTATTTCATTAATATTATCATATCTCCCCTCGCTATACCTCATTACCTGATTTACTTCCGGATAATATACTTGAGCTGTCCATGACTCTGCTGCAAAGCCGTCTTGCTGTGTGTTTGACGACTCACCTCTGGGATGACGATGATCTTGACCGCTGCCTCTGCCATGACCTCGGTAAAATCCACCTCTGTTGTAACCTCTCTGTAGTCCTGGCTGACGTTGACTGTTTGAATGTCTTCCTTGGTAGCTTTGTTGTCCTTGGCCATTTTTGTGGCTGTGCAACAGTCCTTTCTGAGATGGCCGGTCTTTCCACAGATAAAACATTGTGCTTTAGTTTTGGTTGCGAACGTACTCATATCACTTTTCTTGTCTGTGTCACTAGTAGTCATATTCTTTTCTTTTATTTTAGACTTTACATAATCTACTGTTCTTTGTTCTTCTGGAATTACATCAATAAAATCCCCAATATAACTATAACTTGGAGGTAAAGCTCTGAGCAAGTATCTCATCTTCTGGGGTTCATCTATATTTCCACCAGCCGCTTTGAAATCATTAATGGTTTTCTCGAAATCAACAAAAAAATCTTCTATTGTATTGTAATTGTTTAACTTAATCTCTTCAATTTTTCCTCTGCATATTATTTGCATAGCAGTAGACTGTGTTAAATACATCTTGTCAAACTTTTTCATCATTTCATAAGCTGTTGAACATAAACTAACATATTCTAATTGTTTATCTGAAATTGTGTTCATTATTATAGTCATAGCTTTTAAATCCATTTTCTGCCAATCCGTCTGTAGATTTTCATATTTAGCAGGCATCACTCTAATGGCGGGCTCGTTGCATTTTTTGTATTCTAGTAAAGTTACTAACCTTAATTTCCAGCTTGAATAATTTACACCAATTTCTTCACCTTCAACTTCTTTCACCGATTTCAAAAATGGGCATCATTATATCTTCTATCCTTGCTTGTTTAGGCATTTTGGTAACGGTTTTAAATAATATTCTTGACTGGTTAATTTACACGAGGCGTACTTGCACGTGGCCTTTTTTATTTTTGATCTCACTGTATTTTACTTATAAACCACGCTCTGCTACCATGTTGAAGTTTTGATATATTACAAAGGAAAATAGACTGGTATTGGTACAAAGTAGATTTATTGTACGATACAACTTTTACAGACTTAACACAGCTATCTTGAGGCCGGTGAGCGTGAGAGACGCCATGACAGAGAACATTTTTTAAAAGGAGGGGAGTAGGGATGTGTAACAAAAAAAGGATCAAAGAGTATGATATTTACCACAGATTACAACAAAAAGAGTCAGCTGAAAAAATAATGAGGAATTATAGGTCAGCTGCTCATATAGCCTTGTATAAAATGATTTATGAAAATCATTTCAGGTAAAATAATAAAAATAAACGTCAGCTATTCTTTCAACGGGGGCAAGACCGTCACCTGAGGGTTTATAGGTGCTCAATGGGGGCAAGACCGTCAGGGTTTGTTGGTACCAAGTCTTAGCTCCCTTTTTGCACGTACACTTTTACTTAATATAGTGTTTAAACCTGAAATTAATTTTAACTAAAATTTTTGGACTTAATCAATTTTACATTACACACATCATTTTCTTTCAATTAATAGGCTTACGACGATCTTGCCCTTTTTATGTAAATAACTGACGTACATTTTCACTTGATATATGGCTTAAATAACCTATCCAAAACAAAAATTAACTGAATCTTAATGATGGATTTTGTTACGTTAATGTATATAATTTTTGTTGTTATGTCTTTTTAATGTACCTAGTCTTGTACGTTGAGAACTCGTTGCCGACAATATAATCTTAAAACCCGAAAGGAAAACTAAATGTGCCTACACAGTTTGCAATAAATGTCTTAGTCTTTGTCTATCACAATATTGTCATTTGAAGTAATTTCGTCTGTCCATAACCTCAAAGTAATATTTAAAAAACCGGACAAGTGCGAGTCTGATTAGCGCACCGAGGCTTCCGTAAGCAAACAAACTTGTATGTAGATACTGCGTTTTCCAACAGAGAAGAAGACGAACTTGACTTTGCAGTTCTAAAAATTCTGCCCTATACATCGATGTACAAAGTCAACTTTCCAACCGCAAAATATAAGTTTGTAATCACAAAAATCATTATATTTTTATGTGATATAATAACAAATTAACGACTTTTGGATTTTTCCCTTACTTGCGCTGTGAGACCTTGCTTCTTATGAAATTTAATGATCCTAGTTCAAAAGGAAGTACCCTATAGGTTTTGATTTACGTGCAAAATGTTCAAATTTGTTAAAATCTAAGACTTCAGGCCTTGCTTCTTAACAAATTTCATGATTCTAGGTCAATGGGAAGCACCTTATAGGTTTTGATTTACTAGCAAAATGATCAAATTTGGTCAAATCCTAGGTAAACCTAGGCCATATCTTTTGATTGCGTTGACTTGGAAGCTTGATTTTTTTCCAGCTTCAAGGGACCGCAGACATAAGCATCAAGTTGATGCGTCTACGGGTTCCTGAGATAAGGGTGTTGATAGACAGGCAGATCGAAGAAACCCTCAGGTTAAGTGCACCAACTGTTTATCGGATTCTTCACGACCATTTGAAAGTGCGGAAACATTGTTCACTCTGGGTACAGCACTTGATAACTGATGCGCTGAGGGAACAGCGTGTGACTTGGTCCAGTGATATGTTAAATAAACGACCAATCTAACTACGTGAGCTCGACAGTTACATGTGATGAAACCTGGCTGTATTATTTCGACATTGCTACTAAATCCCAGAATAAAGTGTGGGTTCTTAAAGATCAACCACCGCCGATCTGTAAAAAATGTCCCGATCCGTAAAGAAAAAAATGATTGCTGTAGTTTTTACTAAGAAAGGAATATTGGCTACGATTGTGCTTGATAAACCTAACAAAGCCTCACAATAAACCGGCGTGAAGCAATGCTGTTTTTTTTTATGGTATAGGTGGCAAATGAGCAGAAGAAGAGCGTTCATGGGCACCTGTAACTCGAGAGTAACAAGTGCGTTGCCGCCCTTTGAGGTGGGAGTAGGAGAAGAGGGGGAGGGAGGGGAGGGGGAAGGGTAAAGGCCTCGGGTAACCTCACTCACGCGGCGCGGCATTGAAATCATTGCTTCACTGCCGGTTTTCTGGTATCGAGCGGAGTCGAGCCGGCCCATACGTGCCGAAGCATGCCTCTCCCACATTGTTGTGTATCGCCGAGCGAGTGAGGTTACCCTCACTCTCATCTAATTACATTTTAAATGGTTTTAAATTATAATTAATATATGATATTAATATGCACAAAGAGAATGATAATAATAAAAACGATTATTTTTCACCATAAACCAAAAAATACCAACAATGGTAAATGCAAAAATATAGTTAAAAGACAATTTCTATGGGTTTCTATAGGGAAAACCTATAGGTAGTAAGTTATATAATCCTTCTTCTTCCTTCCGATGCTTGATCTAGGATCGTGAACACACCTCCCTCCCCCCCACCACACAGCACAAGTTAAGGGAAATATCCGAAAGTCGTTAATTCCTTGTTACATCCGTTTAAAAAATATTTTTGCGATTACTAATTCATATTTTGTTGTTGGAAAATTGAATGTGACCTATATCAATGTCTGGCAGAGTATTTTAAGAAAGGCAAAGTTCATACCCGAGATGGACGAATGATCTACATACAAGTTTACGAGACCCCCTTTTTTACTTATGCATTGCGCGTCTTAAAGTGAGATAGGAATAGTTCACTGTGGTGAGAGTTGGCAGGTGGCCGCCGCCGCCGGCTGGCTTTGAAGTATCAACCATAACATAAACTTTTGATATTGCACGGAACTATTGAATACCTATACAAAAATATTATATTTCTGTCTGTAGAATCAATGATTAATTGTGTTCATCTGCTGTGTTGTGCCGTGTGCCTAGGACAACTGTAATGAGGTAAGAAAAAATTAAATCACATTATTTTTTATTCTCATATTATTATCTCGTTATGTTTATCTGTGTTCTAGTGTTATAGTTTGGGTCTAGATAGCGATGTTTAATGTCCCAGGTTATGATTATTATTTTATGTATTCATTTCAAGGACGTATATTTGATTAATTACATTTTTACATAACTTTTGTACATAAAAACGAAATAGAACAGGTATAAAAATTGTATATTTGTGAGGACTTTGCATACATTCACATTATAACAAAATGAAACTGTTCTCTTTTAGATGCGTTGATGGAAGATCCTATGTACAATTTGCCTTTGGTCATCAAAAGAATCCCTAATAGAACAGTTTATGGTAAGTAGATCACTCGTTTCAAAATAATTTTATACTTATTGTGTTTTTACACTCAACTATATTCAAGTAAACAATGTTATTATGTGGTTATATTATTACATACCATAAGTTAATTCATACAAAAATTTAAATGTTTTCAGACGAATCACAAGTAACTCTTGACTACGACAGCGACGATTCTGTTAATGATAAAAATTGTGTCCTTAACAAAGATGACAATTATTCAAGCTGTAATGAAATTATCAACTCTTCCACACAAACTATTGTAAATGGAGTAATAAGACGCATTTCTTCGGAAAAAAAAACACTCCAGAAAAGTTACGGATTACCTGTGAAATGGCACATATCATCACTTAATGTAACTGAAGCTCCAGTTTATTTAGAAAATCATTCTGAATGAATAATATACGAAGATCTTGATACAGAATAAATCAAAAAATATTTTAAAATTTGTGATGTCTCTGATAGTAAATTTTTTTTTGCCACCTACAAAGAAGCCTTGTCTGGAAGAGTCATCGTTAACGTTAATAAAAACGGATATTTGAGTGGTAATTCCGACATCAAAGAAGATTTAGTTCTCTATAAACCAAATAACAATTATAATTTATTTTTTTTATATTTTAAAACCTTTTTTTTGTTATGATGATTTGTAATTTTAAAGTTTATTAAATAATTCTTAATTTTTGTTTTATTTTTGTAATTTTTTAGCAATTTCAACCTTTTATCTGATGATAATCTAATAAATTGATTTAGAAGTTGCGAAGAATATTCAAATCACATCAGTCCTTTACCATCGTTTAAAAGTTAAAATCATAATGCCACATTTTCATATTAAATAACAGTTTAACCAAAAAAATTGCAAGCACAAAGTCGGATGTACACATAACGTACCCTAATTTTTCATAAACTATAATTATTTAAGCCATAAGGTCGGATGTAAGCAATAAAACAGAAAAATAAACAATAATAACCATTAAATTTAACGTTTATTGAAGTGCAGGGCACTGACGGTTTACCACAGATTAAAACAAGACTGTTACAATATTACGTAATTTAAAAAATATTGTCAAAAATGTTTATCAATTTTATTTTCGCTCTCCTGAAAACCTGCGAGTTTGCAGATCCGACTTTATGCCTTTCATGTCCAGAAATATTTTTACAAACAGGAATCTCTAAAAAAAAACATTATTCACTCCCCTGCGATCTGTTTGATTTTTTGTGACTACAATAGTCACAGCATCTCATTTATTTACAGAAACTTTAACAATGACTTCTCTATCATTTCTAGGACTGCATATGGTGTTTCTAAGGTTGACATTAAAATTCAAGTAAAGCAAGGCTTCTTAGAAGGTGAAAAAGTACAGACAGTCCTTGGCGATTATTATTATAGTTTCAAAGGCATCCCATTTGCCAAACCACCCGTGGGAGAACTACGATTTAAGGTAAATTAAATAACTGTTGGCATCAATTTAAATTTAAAAAACATCTAAACAGCATGGCTTTGTACCGATTTTTATCGTAGTGTTAACAAAAAGATTTGGGTACGTAATAAAAAATTTCAATACAGTCTTCAAAATAAAACGGTTGTTACTAGTTTAATATTCGAAAATTCAAAACACCTATCTCTTCCAGACCCCTCAAGAACCTACATCATGGGATGGAGTTAGAAATGCTAAAGCACATGGACTTGGGTGCCCACAAGTACAAACATATACGAACGTATACTATCCTGGCAGTGAGGACTGTCTTTTTCTCAATATATATACAGCTAGTCTGATACCTGACACGCCTTTACCAGTTATTGTTGTATTTCCTGCAGGCGTTTACAAATATGGTTCAGGAAACGTAGATATCTATGGACCGGACTTTTTGGTTTCAAACAATATTATTGTTGTTACTGTAAATTATAGAGTAGATGCGTTAGGTTTTCTTAGTTTGGGTACTCCTGAAGTGCCTGGTAATGCTGCATTAAAAGATCAAGTTGCTGCATTAAAATGGATACAAAACAATATTCAATACTTCCGAGGCGATCCTACAAAAGTTACGCTTTATGGAGAAAGCTCTGCTGCAGCATCCATCGGTTACCACATGCTTTCACCAATGTCCAACGGTTTATTTCATAGAGCAATAGTAATGAGTGGATCACCTTATTGTGACTGGAGTACTCCCTATGAACCTGAAAAAAGAGCCTTTAAACTTGGTCAATCGTTAGGCTTCAAAACAAATGACAAATCTCAGTTACTAAAATATTTAGGGAGTGTCTCTTCTGAAAAACTTGTGAACACAAGCTGTGAACTTTTAAGAACAGAGTTAGAAAATAACTCATATAAAATGGTACAGTTCCCACCCGTAGTTGAAGCACCAGATTCACAGGAAAATTTTCTACCCGAAGATCCTGCAGCAATAATTAAATCCGGCAAAGTTAACAAAGTTGACGTTTTATTTGGTCACGCGGGCAAAGAGGCAGTTGTGGGACTAGGTTTCTATGAGCACTATTTATTAGAATATTATAAAACATACAGAGAAATGTTTGTTCCTACTAAAATATTACTAAACTCATCGCCAGAAAAAGTTCTACGTTTAACTGACAAAATTATCAAACACTTCTTCGGCAACAAAACAATCAGCAAAGAAAATATGGTTGAATTTCTCAATTACGCCGGTGGTGCATCTTTTGGTTATTGCACACAGAAATTTGCAAGGCAGTGGCCTCAAGTCAGAAACGTATTTTTTATGAAATTTTCCAGTTTCTCTAGTAGGAACCACTATGGAATACAAGGAGTCCCCTATGGTATAAAAGAAGCTACGCATGGCGATCAGTTAATGTACTTATTCGATCCAAAATCTTTTAATCTCCCGCTAACGAAAAACAGCAGAGAATACAAACTCGTGAAGCAAACAGTTACTCCGATTACAAATTTTGTCAAGTATGGGTGAGTACTGTGATAACAATAATATTAAAATTATATAATAAAGATAACAACGGAAGAAGTAAGTTAATTATATATAAAGTAAAAAACTATATATAAAGCGATCATGAAATAGGTATTACATACCTCTGAATTGCCTTACGTTTCGATCAAGTTTCACTGGCCGCAGTCACAGACTGACTGGCTCAGTGGTGCACGCCCTCCGTAATCGTGTCCGTGAGGTAGAAGGTTCTTCAGCCAGCCACGGCCAGTGGAATCTGGTCGAAACGTCAGGCAATTCTGAGGCATGTAATATCTATTTCGTGATCGCTTTGGTGCCGGTATATATACATTAAATTATGGAACGCGAAAGTTTAAATGTTAGAATAATGAATATTAATATATATGTAGTTGACCAATTCTGACCTCAGCCTTGTATATAATTTGTAATAACACTTAATACTCAATCATTTATTGCAATTTATTTATTTAATGGTTCAGCCTCAACTGTTACACTTTTTCTTCATATGTGCAATCAGCAATCATATATGTCACATTTAAGATGTTGATAATTTACATATTTAGTTTATAGCAATGTATAGGAAACCGACCTATTTCATAAATATTTAATAGTAGCCCAGCCAAGGAACTAAAATACCTAAATTTTGGATTACCACGCATTTAAATTTTTTAGATACATATTAAAAAAATGCGCTGATTAAGAATTTCGATACCCGCAATCTGGACAAGTGGGGCGTTATTATTTTTTTACAATTTAACGATAAAAATTGTCTTTTTTTACATTTCGTGTGATATCACGTTTCAAGTACGGTTTTCGTCAAATGTGTCTAAAGCTTTTTGGTCTCCATTGAATTACCTACAAAATGAGACTTGTACAATGTCGTTAATTGCTTTTGTTTAACCTTAAAAATTTTAACAGGCTCATAAACTTAGATGGTTTCCTGAATTTTCGAATCTGGTCGAACTAGTTTTGGTAATTTTGAGGTATACCTTTCTTGCAACGCATAAAAAGTAAAAAAGTATACCTCAAAATATCGTTATAAAATTGGTTTAAATCAATATATCTTAAAAATTCTAACGGGCTCATAAACTTAAATGGATTTTTGAATTTTCTAAACTGGTCCGACCAATTTTAAAAGTTTAGAAAAAAATGACGTAGTTTGTAATTAAGGCTAAAAAAAGTAAAAATGATCGTTAATAAATTAAAAAGTTCAAAACCGACCTCGCTGAAATTTATAGCACTTTTTAATATCATCCCAAGCTACAATTTCAGAAAGTTTCAGACTTCTACGTACGTTCCTTTCAAAGTTATTAAATGTAAAAAAACGCTATTTTTAACTTTGACCTTCATTTGCTGTTATACAAAATCACTTAGCGACTTAACAAGTCTCATTTTGTAGGTAATTTAATGGAGAACAAAAAACTATATGTACATATAAAGAACGAAGAACGTACTGGAAACGAGATATATGATACGAAATATAAAAAAAAAAAAAAAAACGTTTTATTGTTAAATAAAAAAATGACGCCCCACTTGTCCAGACTGCGGGTATCGAAATTCGTAATCAGCGCATTTTTTTACTATTTATCCAAAAATAAAAATGCGTGGTAATCGAAATATCCATTTTTTATCATAAAACAGCTAGGTTGACTGGGTTATAGGGATGTTGACACTCATCACAAATTAATGTTATTACTTACTCCATTAAGTTTTTAATTACAAACAGGGCGTATATGACAATGGAAAACATACTTAAATCACTGAAAGGGCATGAACTCAAGCATGCAGTTCGATCAACTCGTCTATTGTGTAAAAACACTCACCAATAAAACATTTTTTCAATTCTGGACAAAATGTATTTATGAATTGTTCTACTATCGCGTTGTTACCTCCATTCGGCCCCAAAATGAGATCCGTACAAATCCGCCAAAAAGAGGTACTTAAATGTTTGCTGTATCTAGACGTGAATAAGGCCTGCAGAACAGATGGCCGAGTTGTCTCCTGTTCTGACACGCCTATGTCGATACATTCTCATTAGAAACTGGAAAAGCTCCAAGATCCTGGAAGCTTACTAACGTTCAACCTATACCCAAAAGAGGAAAGCCGTGCAGATCCAGCCAATTATCGGCCATTTGCAATCACCTCCATAATATACAAGATTGAGGAGCATGTATTGAACAACCGTCTTCAGGCATACCTAGAAAGCAATGAGCTCCTCAATCACAACCAATAATGTTTTCGCAGAGGACGGTCAACGGGGGATCTCTTGGATGGAGCGAGATCTTGGAAGGCCAGGGTGAGGCAATAGCCGTAAAAGGATACGTACATCTCTAAGGCTTTTGACCGGGTCTGGCACGAGGCCCTTTTAAGTAAACTTCCAGCGTACGGCATATCAACTGAACTCTGCGACTGGATATTTGATTTCCTGAGGGAACTCAGATATCAGTTGCAGTTCAACTGAACCAAGTAACTTTAGGCCAATCTCAATCTTCCCGGCTATTAGTAAAATTTTTGAAAAAGTTATTTTGCACAACTAGAAAGCCATTTTAATCAAAATAATTTATTTCGCAAAGAACAATTTGGCTTTACAAAGGGTCATTCAACAATTGATGCTGGTGCAACTCTTTTGAGACATATATTTAATGCATGGGAGAATTTGCAAGATGCGATAGGTGTATTTTGCGATCTCTCAAAAGCTTTTGACTGTGTAGATGTCAACGGTGCAAGGTTTTCTGGATTGTCTGTTACTATGGGCGTTCCTCAGGGCTCTATACTGGGTCCTGTACTTTTTCTCATATATATAAACGATCTAACTTATTATTTAAAAGATATCTGTGATATAGTTCTATTTGCTGATGATACGTCACTTATTTTTAAAGTCGATCGTAAGAAAACAGTTTTTGACGATGTGAATAGGGCACTAAATGATGTATTGTATTGGTTTTCAACTAACAATCTCCTACTGAACTCAAATAAAACAAAGTGTGTGAGATTTACTATGCCAAATGAAAAACAGCTAGGCACTAATCTAACTTTAAATAACGAAATGATAATTTTTGTAGACTCAACAGTATCCTTGGGAATTACGTTAGATTCTAAACTACAATAGGGAGCCTAGATAGACAGCCTTGCAGGTAGGCTTAGTTTGGCAGGTTATGCAGTATGGAAGGTACGTCAGCTCACTGATACGGACATAGCTAGGCTAGTTTATTTTAGTTACTTTCACAGCGTCATATCCTATGGTATCCTACTTTGAGGCAAGGCGGTTAATGTTGAAACGATTTTCATTCTTCAAAAACGAGCCATCCGCTCAATACACAGTTTAGGTGCTAGAGTCTCTCTTCGAGAGTTGTTTAAGGATATGAGTATTTTAACTGTTGCATCACAGTATATATTTGCAAATATTATGTTTGTTAGGCACAACATCCATGACCATAAGAAAAACAGTGATATACACAATATTTATACAAGAAACAAGTCTAAACTCGTTGGTACCTATCATCGCTTACATGTGTGTCAGGTGAGTTAGAAGACAAACGTGTAATCGGGTGGTAACATGGTTAAGTTCATTTATCATGGATTCCAGATCTTGTGGTGATTCTCAGAATATTACTATATCGTCTGCGAAACTAAGACTGCTAAGGTAGTTTCCGTTGATGTTTATTCCTCTTTTGTTCCAGGGTAGGTCTTTCATGATGTACTTTAATACTGCTATAAATAGTTTAGATGACAGAGGATCTCCTTGTTTTACACCCCGCTAGATTTTTATTTCTGGTCCGGTACGATCAAGTTTCACTCGGCTCGTACTTTGTTCATGTATATTTTTTAGGATGTCTATGTATGTATGTACTCTTTGGTATTTTAGAGCATTCCATATAGTCCCATGTTCTATTGAGTTAAAGGCTTTCGCGTAATATATTTAATGCAAGGTATAAAGGTTGTCTAAACTCTATATATTTTTCTATGCCATTGTCTAAAAGTGTAAATATGATCTATAATGCTGAAGCCTTTGCGAAAGCCGGCTTGCTCCACAAGTTGGTGTTTTTCTATTTGACCAGTGATACGTTTCTCAAACCACGATGCCAAAAGTTTATATATTGCAGGTAGCAGGCTAATAGGACGATAGTTACCGACATCTGTCGAGTCTCCTTTTTTAAATAATAAATAAAAGTAAATAATATACCAAAGTCTAACGTAAATTTCAGCTCTGCGGGTTTGTGTTTTATTGCCCTACAACTTAGTAAACCTATTTTTTTTATTCTAAGATACTTGCAACCTTAATTAATATCTATGGAATACAAATTTAGCTATTTTTTTTACACTATAACGAATTGTCAGTCTGCTCGTTTGCCCCCTAAAATAAAAAAAAACGTAATACTAGAACTAACTTTCTACAACAAAATTTATAGAAACCCGACTCCTGATTCATCGCTGGGCGTGATCTGGCCGAAGTTTAACACCTCTACTCTCGCATACATGCACTTCACCGATAACTTGACAGTTGAATACGCTCCCGACGAAGACATGTATCAATTCTGGGATGGTATATTTGAAGAAGCTGGATTTCCGTTCTAAGAAGAAGAGAAAAAAGTAATTTCTTTCTAACTAGAATCTATCTATTTTAAGTATTAGTATAATATATCTATTCTAAGTAGAAAAACAATAAAAATATAAGTATATATTTAAACTAGATACTTATTAGGGTTCAATGCAAAAGCGGAACCCCTTTACTTAGTCAACACCATCAATCCATCTGTCTCAGGACTGTATCTTTCGATCCGTAAGGGGTTATCAGTTGAAACTTCCACAAGATATCTCGTAACAGTAGTAGTTTAGAAACACAGAACTAATGAATTTAGATCTGCCTTGTGACAGCTTAATGTAATACTAAAAATGTCTTTCAAAGGAAGAAGTAAATATTTTATGATAAGTGTAATCCTCATAATACTACTAATCGTTTGTATCATTCCCACTGATAATAGATTGAGTATGGTCGGTCTAACAATGTTAATAAAAGTTACATTTAAAACTTCTTTAACTACACTAAAATTTAATTTCTATTAGTTCATATCCCGGAGAAGTCCAGACCTTTTTATAACTGAAAATAACAATTGTGACTTAACTGTGCTGAAATAATATAAAATAAAGTTGTATAATTTTAGAACCGTGCAGTATTATTTGTATTTGTGCCTCTAATAATGTATAAAATTGTAAATTTGGGTAGCATGTGATGCTTGGCGAGACAACCTGAGTGCGCTGCAACGGTTCTTTTAGTTGTGGGAACGAACTGTAACAAGAGGTCTTCCTTGCAGATAAGTTTCCGATAGATTAGCTTGGGGCGCGTTTGCTGTTTTTGCATTCGTTCGAAGTTAGTACTCACCTCTCTGTAACATTCTATAATCCTGGTAGGAAACAGGTAGGAAAGGTCGCTCTTTGGGGATGTAAAAAAGAAACCAAATGTCACGCAATTCACGGAAGATGGCGTCCTTTTATGTGTATTGATCTAGCGGGGCTACTCGAGCTAGACCGAAAAAACTAGTGGAAATGTTTTTGTTCAATGTACCTCACAAATTTATTAACAAGATCGATTTTCTTTTATGTTATAAATCTTGTGTTCGAAATAAAGATTTATTATTATTATTATTCTCTTTATTCACCGTAAAACTTATTAATTACACTTTTTTATAAAACAAAATATATATTTAAAAATATAAAAAATAGTATACCACCGACATCGGGTACAGGGACCAAGACACCGGTGGTTAGAGCTCCAAAGACAGGAACCTCCTCACTATACGGGCCGTGTCGAGGAGAACTGTCTTCTGCATCAGTCCCTTGATCCAGCCGTCTAACGCGAGCCTCTTAAGGTGTTGATCGAGGCTTTTGGCTATCAATCCATGAGCAGATATGACGATCGGAACAATGATCGCCGAATCGACATTCCACAAATCGACAATCTCGTGAAACAAATCCAAATATTTGATTTCTTTTTCTTTTTCAACTTTTACGAGATTCTCGTCATGAGGAACAGCGATATCGACAGTCATTGCGCGGCGCTCTGATCGATCTGTCACCACTATGTCAGGTTTATTGGCAACAATAGTTCTGTCAGTGATGATAGATCGATCCCAATACAATGTGGCACGACAATTTTCGAGAACTGGGTCGGGCACATACCTGTAATATGGCACCTCTGAATGTACAAGATTGTATCTAAGGGCAAGTTGTTAATGCACAATCCTGGCTACTTGGTTTTGTCTGTGCAAATATTCACCATTAGCAAGACGAGAACAACCAGAAATAATATGCCTGATAGATTCACCAGGACGGTGGCATGCCCGACAGATGTCCAGCGTACCATTTTTCAGGATATATTTCGGATAGTTATTCGTCATAATAACTTCGTCCATAATTGCAAAGACAAAACCTTCGGTTTCACCAAAAAGATCACCAAACCGTAGCCAAGGTCCATTTAAGGCCCGATAAAAACGACCATGGAGCTCTTTGCCCTTCCATACCTCCCTGCGATCATTAGTACTAGGTATTACAGGCTTGCGCTAGTTCCCTTTAGCCAAAGCGTGCGGAGTGAGTCCATTGTTCACTGCGAATACATTACAATGCACTCCCACATCAGTATGCAGAAAATAGCAGATTGTGTAGGGTCTTAATGTTTAAGAGTCCACGACCCCCAAAGATATACAACCTCATATTATTATTAATTAAAGTATATATTGCAGTGTTTCATTCGCTGGTGACAATCACGCAATAGCAATAGTTTATCATACCTACCCTCATTGCGGGAAATATGTTATTAATAAATTCGAGAGTGTTATCGCCACATTAAACTCTCATTTATTTTATTAAAAGTAGTAGTAGGGACAAACTATAATAGATGATAACACAGTTCACTATTTAATAAAAATAAGTTAATAGACATTATTTTGACTGGTTATACCGGTAACGCAATGCTATTGATCGATTGACAAATATTAATGAATAGTGGAGTTATAAAAGGGTAGAGTTCAGAACTATCACTTGAGTGCGAATAGAGGTACGAACAACTTGGCAGATACTGTTAGTTAGTGATTTTCATAGTTTATATCAGTGGTTGTGAGACTGTTTCTTACACGAGGTATATTGAACAAACAAAGCATTGCCACTAGGTTTATTGGTCTACCTCGAGTGGGCCCGCTAGATCAATACACATCGTCCTTTTTGCTTTCATATTGTAAACCTGTATTTTATTATCGAATTTACAAAGTATTTATGAATTAAAACACAAAATTTTCATAAAATGGAAAACAATATTACAAATAATAAACAGTGTAAGTAGGTATGTTGGCAAAATTAACCGAAACGATTTAAGCACTTATTTTTGTGATCGATGGTGAAATCCTGGGTTAGATTCTCGGATCTGGAAAATTCTAGCTGGGTTTGTTTAAAACTTCTCAAAAAAGTACAAGGTAAGCAGCATCTATTTATTTTCTACAGCCGTGACAGATAAAAAACATCCCATTCCATAAATTTGAGCTAACATATGTAACTGCACTCTTTATAAACTTTTTCTTTAAATATCATAATTCAATTTATTACACAACAACGCCATCTAAAGGCCTGATTTAATAACGATGAAAAGAGGATGACTCGATGTTGACGCAGTCTTTTGCAGCTCGTAATCTCGTAGCTAAGTAAATTCACTATTTATATATTATATATTCACTATTATATATATTATTACTGGTAATAAGGTAATGCTCGAAAGGACAATGTTCATCTGACATACATTATTGGCCTAAGAACCAGACCACATAAGAAAAGGCTTACCGTGTGGTTAATGAACACTTAATAATGCTTAATAAACATGCTATTTAAATTAAATGAAAGCCTATTGAAAATACTTTCAGATTTTGAGATTTTTAAAGATATATAATGTAAAAGGTTATTTTCTAACCTTGTATTTTAGCTTTACAAACCATTGCAAATTCATTCTACAAAATTAATGACTACCTAATATAATAAATGGTTAGTGTTGACTACTTATCAGCCTTTTTGTTTTGTGTTAGACTTCAATATCATGTTAAATAAATTAATTAATGTGTCGTACTCGCTTTTGACGCCGCGCGCGCAACCTAAAAATGTAGCGCGGAGACCCATTTTCAGCGTTTAATTAAAATTATAAATAATGGAGTAGAGTTTCGGGATCTAGGAGTTTTTTATTGGAAATTTCCTCCTCTTTCATAATTTTTTTTTGAAATTTCTCAAATATTAATAGTTTATGAACTTTTTCATCTTTAATTGTTTATAACTTTTGCAATGTAATGTATTGCAATTGCATAATGTGCAAAATATTGTTGAATTTCTCAATTACGCTGGTGGTGTATCTTTTGGTTATTTTGGCACACAGAAATTTGCAAAGCAGTGCCTTCAAGTTCTGAAACTCCTTCTAAGGAATCTTCGATTTCAGACACAAGTTTGGATCGATTCTCAGTGACGTTTTCCCGAGAAATGTTAGCGCAGCGATGATAGCACGAGTGATGCCTTGTATACCGGATACAAGGCATCACTCGTGCTATCATCGGCATAGCAATGAATGCTGCTGATTTGCTGCATATCATATGCATACGAAACAGGGTGGGTGGGTGGCACACAGCCTTGTGGGACACCAGCATACACCAACTTAAAGTCGGAGCATATTGCACAATTTCAATAATTTAAACATTAACTGCCCTATAAACAAATCCATTGCATCTGTCCATCTAAAGGTTATCTGTAAGAAATCGCAACTAGCGATAAGACCGCCGTTTGTATGATGCCTTGTTTTTTATTTTTTATAATATTGTAAATTGGTTTATGGTGTACAATAAAGAATATTGTGTTGTATTGTATTGTAATTTCTCGAGAAGCCCATAACTTATAAAATCCCAATAGCGCAATGTTGTCTGTTGATTGTATTTTATATTTCACTAGCAACCCTACAAATTATACACCTAAACTTTCCTCATGAATCACTCTGTCTATTAGTGAAAACCGCATGAAAATCCGTTCATTCGTTTTTCAGTTTATCGCGAACAGACAGACAGACAGACGCGGCAGGGGACTTTGTTTTATAATATGTAGTCATGTATGCATTTGTATATGGCCAGTGTGGTCAGTTTTTCCTGAAACCATTTTGGATGTCGTCAAAAATGTGATATTTTGCACAAAATGAATTTATACAAGTACTTATACATCGCTTTTCCAAATATTTTGACCGAGGTTAGGAGAACTGCGATTGGTCTAAAATTATTGCGATTGGATCTGTGATGTAGAAAGTGTGTGTTTTTTCTTGAATAAATCCCTTTTCACTTCAAAATTATTGTTTGAATTTTTTAAACCTTTTTAAATAAATAACGCATGTTAGCCTAAAAGCGAGAACAGATTAAATGTCAAGTCAAATGTCATATTAAGTACGATTGCTTGCTCTATATATGTGACAGATTATTATGTACTGAATTTGGTACTGATAATTATACTGCGAAACGACTTATAATTGACTAGCTTTTGCTCGCGACTTCGTCCGCGTGGAGGCGGACATCAGCCGTCGTAGAGTGTAGGTAAACTAACTTAGGGTACACCAGAAGCTCCGGCCATAAGACCCGGTGACGGAACACGGTGTGGTTTTATTCGGTTCGAGTCCGACATACCACCGTGTTGTTTGACCGGTGTGGTGATGGCCCGTGGGAGTTAGATAGTAATTAAGGAGGGAAAACCCACCAGTCAGCTTTGGTCTGTAGACCTAAATGATGTCGTCGAGAACAGAGGCGAGGATAAAGCTCAACGAATTGCCATAGAAATATTTTTACATTGCTGCCGAATATTCCCGGGGATGCCCTGCGGCCCCGTTAAGAGGCAAAACACTGGTCGAACTATTATTACATGCCAGCAGAAGATTGCAATTTAAGGCTTAAGGCTTTCGAAGCACTTACTACGCCTGGTAAGTATATCTCACTGTGGAAGGTGTTCAGTTTAGATTCTCTGTCTATGGCAATTCGTTGAGGCTAATGTCTGTTTCTTTCTCCGGATCCCGAAAACTTCATCGAATATGCTTCTGCAAAAAAATACTATGAATCGCTTAAAAAGAGCTAAAGTGCTTGATGATTGAAGAGAGTTGGAGCAGTGGCTCTAAGTCCCTTTTCCTAAAACCCATTCTACTACAACCAACCTGATTATAGTTGCACAAGACTGATTGCAGGTTCAATTCAATTCAATTGCAAATATATATATTTATATATAACATATATATTTTATTTATTATAACGCCATTTGTTATTACCCACATTATTTTTTATGCTGTAAAACAATAGGTATGCTAATTATTTTTTACTATCTTGCAATATTTTTTTCGCAAAGTTCTGAACACACACAGTCATTAAATTATAATTATATATATTGTGTATATAGTAGCATAGTTTCTTATAAAGCCATCTATTATGAAAGTCTTATATTTTAACGCCATGTACCTCACTTGTCGCATGATGGATGTCTTGGCTTTTAGTGTCAACTTAAAGTTGATCAGGCCAAGTAAACACTTGTTCCCATACTAACTTTGCCACCCCTTTTCAAGCCCTCTGTGGTGGAATTTTCGAAAATCCTTTCTTATCGGATACCTACGTCATACAAAGAACACAAGTTTCAGGTCTCGACGATCAGCGGTAGGTCGTATTTAGGTCGTGCGTTGATCCGTCAGTCAGTCATTCAGGATAAAGCATTTAATATGTATAGATAGCACGATGTTTACGGTTCGACACTTTTATTGTTACTAAATTCATTATAACGGGTGTGTTTTTAGAAGTTTTATTAAAAAAAAGAATCAATAAACATAATATGCACTTGATGTTGGCTTTATTTAAGAAACAATTTTATTTCCTTAGTGTTATAATAGAACTTCGGGAGTACGGGCGTCAAGCTTGACTGAAGCGCGATGATTTGCAGCAGGATTTGTTAGCGCCAAGAAAACTTATATAACCTTTTGTATCATATACAAAAGGTATCGTACCTACCTTAGTAAGTCCCGAAAGTTTAAAAATCATAAATAATGATAAATTGTAATAAGCTGTCTTCTTCATCCCTTCCCACTCTTGGAGGTAAAATATTTTCTTCAAATTTAAATAGGATCAATCTTGAGTGCAAACAATTTATTAGAAAAAAACAGTATTGAAATCGGCTGACAAATGGCGAAGATCGCGTAACATACACACAAGAAGAAAAGATAAAAATATTCAGTCGAATGGAGAACGACTGGGTCGAATTAAGATGGCCGACATTGTTTTAACTATGACTGGATTATTAGAAAATATTTCTGGAGAGTTTTTCCAGTAATTGCATTATTCCCAATCACTGCCTGCAATATTATTTTACATATCACAAAATATAAATATTTTGATGTTTGTCGCAAGTATCTTTTTAGACCAAGATCCCAAAGCCGCCAGACCTTACTTATTTTCTGAACAAAAGTTATTTATTTTATTTATTTATTCCTTGGAAAGCTTACAGACTAATATTACATGATATGAAATTACACTATGCAGTATTTATTGCTATTAATAAGGTTCCACAAATTAACATCAATTCAATGTACCTTAGCTATTTTTATATATTAAGTATTACAGAGTGATACATACGTGGGTCACACTGAAAGTTTTTAGAATAGACCAGTAAGAAAAGTAGCCGATGAAAAATTTACTAAAATTACGAACTGTATATATTTAATGATTTCATATGTCATTTGTTTTTACAAACTTCATTACGAAGCCCCGTCTCGTGCCACTGTTTACAACTGGATTAATGACTTTAAACGTGGTCGAAGCAAACTCACTGATGATTCTCGAGAAGGACGTCCTTCTACAGCGACTACGTTATCTTAACGTGAGTGCTGTGTGGCCAATGACAGAATTTGATAGAAGGGTGACATATTAACAGATTTGGGCAAATTCAAATTCAAAATTTAGGCAGCTTTAGGCATTGACATGAGTTAAGTACAAATAGTCTTACATGAACATTTAGGCGTCAGAAAGTCTCATAGTTTGACGAAAGATCAAAAACGCCGTCTTTTGGATTGGTGCCCCTGAATGCTTGAAAAGTATGACGGAGGTGACTCGAATTCTGTATATGACATCGTCACAAGTGATTGTGTGAGTGAGTAATTGTTACGAACCCGAACTCAAAAGACAATTGATGTGGGAGAGCCATGCTTCGGCACGTATGGGCCGGCTCGACTCCACTCGATACCACGGCCTCACAGAAAAACGGGTTGCATTGCATTTCGCCGCGTGAGTGAGGTTACCGGAGGCCCTAACCCTTACATTTCCCTTATTCCCGTCCTTCCCCTCTCCTTCCTCTTCCCACTCTTCCCCTCCTTCCCCTCTTCTCCTACTCTCACCTTAAAAGGCGGCAACGCACTTGTAACTCTCGAGTTGCAGGTGCCCATGGGCGGCGGTAGTCATTTATCATCAGGTGACCCGTCTGCTCGTTTGCCCCCTATACAATAAAAAAAAAAAAAGACAATCTGCGCAATGGATACATTCGAAGATTTGCCAACAAAAGTAAAAAAGGGTAGAAATCAAGGGAAAAAGACGATTGCCTCATTCTTTGGATGGACGGGTCATTTCGCAACAATCATTCTAGAAGATAAAAGGACGTTGCTGCATAATATTGGTATGTCAGTTATTGTTTACCAGTTGTCTTGAAAAATGTTAGACAGCAACGCCCAAGTTGCGCTCCGTACGCAATTGTGTGGCTGCCTACTGTTTAAGTGGTGGCTAAGGGCAGCCGGGGTTCTTGGGGTCTTCCTCACTAGGTATACCCGAGTCCCTTGCAATAGACTCACTTGTGAAGGAACACCGTGTGGTTTTAGTCGGCTCGATTTCGACGTACCACTACACTGCTAGCCTCGGTGAGCTTTTAGCCGTGTGTACAAGTTAAAAAAAATGGTGATGCATCACACGGCTCGTGCGCCTTACTGCTACTATGTTATTGTGAGCCGAGGATTGAATTATTCTAACTTTCCATTAGCTCTCCTAAGCAATGCGTCCAAATAACATGCTATAAAGGACAAAGTTTATCTTCATACAATCGTCTTGACTATGAAGTACATTTTGTTCGTAAGGATTAATAATGCTCCATGCCTAATAATAATGCTCGTAAACCACTTTTTAATTTTCAATGTTTTGTTTGTCGCAAAATAGCTTATTGTGGCTTAAGAGATAGGTATATAGTATCGCGGACTTTTTCTTAGATGTACTAAGGACCAATATTTTTGTAGAACATTGGATTTACGTATCACTAACTATTACGACAGCGTACGCGGATAAACCAGTTCGGGAGTGCTTTTTCTTCCGATTTACTGAATAAAAATCAGAATTTAAGACTGACCTGATGCTAGATAGCCTATAGTCTAGTTTCGAAAAACCTTTTTGTATATGATAGCCTCATAAATCTGACTATCGTATTCATATACAAAAATAATTTTTCGAATCCTACTGGCAGTTGCAGAACAAACAACCTAGCAAACAAAAAACTTTCAGCTTTATTTTATTAGTATAGATAAGCAACAAAAGTGGCCGCACGATGCTTGTTAGAGCATTATTTGACCGATTACAATTTCTTCTTAGTTATTTTGCAGCTCAGACCCAAATGCCGTATTTATATACAGACACTATACCTAAAAACTGTTAAAGTGTAAACTATGCCATCGTACTCTGAATTAAACTTTGAACTCAAAAATCTAGATCTAGAAATTTGTAAAATAAGTCATCCCAGTCAGTTTGACGAATATAAACCCATTGAGGACAATAAATCGCAACTATATTTTCAATTCGTCTGCAGTTAAAAATCTTAACATGTAATACTTGAATATCATCGTTACTAAGTACAACTCGACATATCTGGGCTTTAATAGATTTGTGTGTTATGATACTAACCCCCCCATAATTGTCTTCACGATCCATTCTAAAAATATTGAAATTGCTAATTTTGATTCTACTATTTTGATCAAGCCAAGTTTCACTAACGACTGCAATATGTATCTTATTTTGTATTAATAGGTTTTCAAATAAATCTTTGGTCGCAAACTTTGCGCGTTCCACTGTAAGATATGGATAACGGTATTACTATTAACATTATTAGTACTAGCCATTTTGTGTATCACAAGCGATGCCAAACGTTTTCTTAAGTAAAGACAAATCTGTAATGTTAGTTATAATAGTCCATAAAAGTCATTTTAAAATTATATTGACAGTTAAACTAATATTTTTGAACCAGTCGTACCTTTCAGAAAATATTATCCTTTTAATTTTGCTTAATGAGGGGTTAAAATTACAAGAGTAATTCCTGTGATATTTTCTAAACTGAATAATTTTGCTAATGCAAACTGCTTATGTAACTTTTGTGTACTAGAAATACTTATGTCAATCTTCTCAATTCTTCTTCTTTTCTCATTATTACCAACTATTGTCCAGTTTTCGTTATCATCCACCTCCTGTTCTTCTGTAATGTGAATATTCTCCTCATTGTAGTGTTGTTGGTTCTCACCCTGGATTAAGTCATCTCCATCCACACTACTTCCTCCCATACTAATGTTATCCATAACTTCTCTATTCTCTTCCAATGCACCCTCACTCATGTTGTACAAGAATTAATATTCGACCGCCCGTGATCCATCGACAGCGCGCGAGCGCGCCGGCGGTAGGCAGGTAGGTAATAGTACCGATAACCGCACAGTTAATAGCTAGCTGTAAACACGTCCTAATCGCTCGGTGAGAGAATGGACACTGTTTTATTTTTCATGTTAAATCAACTATTTGTCGGCTACATATAAAATTTGAACACACTCTTCTGTAACAACCTGTATATACCGTATGCAGAGAGATAAGAATAAGAAATAAATGTCAAATAATGTGATTGATATGTTATTTATATTGTAGAAAAAATTTACGATGTTCAAAATGGTTATATAAATATATATAAGCACTTTGATCTAAAAACGAGGCAGATCATATCGTTCGTTCGTGAGGTTCTAATGTATAGACTAGTTTACTAATGTATAGATCCAAATAGACTTACGACCACGAAAATTTGTGAACATGTTTGGTTTAATTATCAGAATTTTGTTTCTTTGGTAAGTTACTATTTTAAATAAATGTTATTAAAAAAGGTTATCAATTAGGCTGATTTATTTGTACTCATTGTCGCCCAGAAGTCGAAATTCAAATTATTTATATAAAAACTCCTTCGAAATTAGGGGAAAAAACTTTAAGCTAAAGCTCGTCAAATAAATAACTACTAAACAAAAGAAAAAGAAAATCGGTTGACGCACAAATAGATAAAGGTACTGCTTTCTTTTGTCTTTACCTTTTTACGTAGTGCCTATTCAAATGTTAGGCGATGGCTCACCCGTAGGTGAATTGAATTTTAATATTGTTATTACATGAACTTTTAGGGTATTTTTATAGAACAATGAAAACAGCAATGGCAGACTAACTCATATACGAGGGCTACACTGAAAATTTCGGGAATCAAGGAAGTGACACAACATTACTATTTAAACATGTATTTATTGCTTTTCGAAGTATTCTCCGCGAAATTTGACACATTTTTCCATACGATGGAACCAATCATTGAAGCAACCATTCCATTCGGAAGTTGGGGTCTCCAAAATGGCCGTTTTGTAGGCGTCCACAGCTTCTTCAGGTGATGAAAATCTCTGACCACGCAATTTATTCTTTATTTTAGGGAAAGTATAGAAATCATTAGGGCTTAGGTCGGGACTGTACGGTGGATGGTCTAATAATTCTATGTTTTCTTGCTCTAAAAACTCTTTTGTTCTGTGCGCGGTGTGAGAACTCGCATTGTCGTGATGGAGGATGATGCGGCGGTTGCAGTTCTCTTTACGGAGTTCGGAAACGACCTGTGGCAAACAAATGCTAGCATACCATTCTGCATTAACCGTTCTTTGTCCCTCAAGAGGAATAGTCGCAACATGGCCGGTTTTGGAGACAAACGTGGCCACCATTTTTTTTTGCAACACTCCGTGAACGAACAATTTTAGTTGGCTTTAACTCATTTTCGAACACCCAAACTCGTGACTGGTTTTTTGTTTCGGGTTACGTATATCCAGGATTCGTCACCTGATACAATGTTGTATACAGCATTTGAGGATCCTGCGTGGAATCTTTCGAGAGTTCTGACGCACAAAGTAACGCGAGCCGCTTTTTGCTCTTCACAGAGCGCAAATGCGGTATCCACCGGGAAAACAACTTTTTTACACCTAATTGTTCATGCAAGATTATTTGTATTTGACTCATGCGTTTGTCTAAATTTGCCTGAATTTCACGGTATGTCACATGTCGATCTTCCTCAATCAGCTTACGCACAGCATCAACGTTTTCTTGGGTGACTGCAGTTTTTGAACGACCTTGACGGGGATCATCACTGAGCTTAACACGTCCACGTTGAAATTCAGCAAACCAGCGATAAATTGTGGTTTTGGATGGGGCTTCATCACCAAATGCAGAAAGCATCCGGTCAACACACTGTTTTTGTGTTAAACGGCTTCAAAAGTTATAATAAATCATCGCAATTGAATTTTCTCGAGTAAATTCCATTTTCTCAACGACTAAACAAGTTTGAGAAGACCTTGTGAGAAGACCGAGAATCTTTTTTTAAATAAATAAATGGTATTCCATTTTTAAAACCAAGGAGTTTTCAATTA
Organism: Euplagia quadripunctaria; assembly: GCA_963859945.1. NCBI lineage: Eukaryota > Metazoa > Arthropoda > Insecta > Lepidoptera > Erebidae > Euplagia > Euplagia quadripunctaria. Next base: position 23,120,813 of record OY982569.1, on the reverse strand, counting down.
AAAAGATTTCAATATGATAGGAATAGTGGAAATATTCCATTCCCGATACTTTTAGTGCAGCCTATGTATTATTACGTTGGTTCTTTTATACATAGATTTTTTACAAAAAATAAATAGGGTAAAATTCGAAAAAGATCGCACGATGTTAGAGTGAGACGTTTACTATCTCTGTCTGGTGCCAAGGAATGTCATTGTCGACGCAGCGATCGGCGGCGCCCCCTCCAGGGCCTCCGTATGAATCATCTTTTCTTCGATTCTTATCCTTGGCAATTGGTTTGATCTACGAGCAGATTCTTCCCCTGTTTCGTCAGGTTCAACCGGGTTGCCATCGGATCTTTTACACTTTAATTTACCAGACGAGTTCCAGCAGTAATACGCGAGAAATATAATAAAGACTAATGTTAGCATAATTGTAATTATAGCAAAACTAATATGTGTTGTAAAGTGATTGTTTTTGATGTTAAGGTTTTCAAGATGTTTTTCTGTTTGATCAGTTAATGTTTTAAGATTTTTTAAACCTTGCAGATCAGTGTTGGAAATCGTAATATTTTGTAAATCAATTTTTTATTTTTTGATTATGTTATCCTTAGATGTAATTTAAACTTATGATTATGTAATACTAACCTAACCTGTTCCTAGTCCATTACTCTTTTTCTCCTGTAAACTTACTTTTATTAACAAACCATTGTTAGTTGAAAGTAATGCGTGACGATTATTATGGTAATTTTGACTAGTAGTGATTTTTATCAGTATCTCGACTATGGCTCGTCATGCTCACTAAAATGTCTTTGCTTGCGGCGTCGTCATGGGGCGGGTCGTTTCTTTCCCTCTGATATGGCGAAGGAGACGATGGCTGGTCCATGGACGATGGTGGCTTGGTGTTTTCACCTAATTTACCTCGACAATCCAGTACATGCTGTGGCGTCTATTTGCGTCGATCTATGATTTTTAACAGTAGCTTCAATTTAATGTTCATAAATGTCACTTAGTGTCTTAATTGAATAAATGATTTTGAATTTGAATTTGAATTTAAGGGTAAGTTTACTCTTGGCCGGGGAGGTGTTACGCCGGACAACCCTAACACATTTGTCTACCTAGCCCTATAGTTTGGCTCTTATGGGACGAATTATAATTCGTCCCATAAGAGCCAAACGAGCGTATCACCAAAATATCGAAAAATTTTTTTTTTCATAATAACTTTGTCTAAGTGGTCCTACACCATTTGCCAAAAGGACTAATTCGTTTAGTCAATAGTTTCAGAGTTCCATTTTAACGTAACAGAAAAAAGTATATTTCTTTACGACGATAACAGCTTAACTTGCGATTGGTGTATGTCAATGTTATCCGTTTCATTTTTAGGTAGTTCAAAATCAAAATCAAAAATCATTTATTTCAATTAAACCATTATAGGTATTTTTGAATTGACAGGAGTAGTAGTCAGTCAGACTAAGTCAGTTATGAAGCTAATTGCCTGTTCCAATAAGTAGATCCTGTGGAGAAGAACAGGCAAGAAACTCCAAAGAAACTCTTTTTCAACATATTTTTTGCAACTTTTTGGTTACATTGCTTAAATGCGCAAATTAAATGTAAGGATAATGTAACGTATTGTTCTAAGCTATAAGCAGACGAGCAAACCACTGCTGTATGTAAGTAATAGCAGTTCGGAGATGACCAGCCCCAACCAACGGCACTCGTTCACGAGCATGACGCACGCGCCAGCCATCGTCCACTTCAACCATATCAAAGATAGCTGAACGACGCGACACATACGCCACCATCGGCGTTCAAAATGAACGTATTTGTTTACGAGTTTATTTGATACTGAAATTTTTCCTAATTGACAATTTCTAACCAACCATAAAAACGTAACAACTTATACGTTCCTATAGTTTAAAAAAAAAAGCGAGTTTGAAGTTATAATTAAGAGCCATTTGAACGTATAAAAGTTTACGTCAGTTTGAAACTTATTTCGAATTGATTATCTTTTATTTAACTGATTGCCAATACCACGTTAAATCAATTACGTTACTTTGGCAGTAACATTAACGTATTATACTCAGGTCTTAGGTAGATTTTGATTGCAATTACGTTACGCCCTTAAAAGTTAAGGTACCCCCGGTAATTACTTGAATTCGACAGCGCGGGGAGTTCCGAAATTTAGTGATAAAGGACGATTATTGATTTGTTTTTTGAAACATTTAATTGAAATTTAGTGATAAAGGACCATTATAGTTCTTTCAACATGAAAAGAAACAGCTGAACATGGAAGATTCTGGAATCTTTAAACCAGCAGGTGAGTTTATTTCATACATAAGTTCCTAATTATTATTATAATACGTTAACTAATGAAATTAAATCTAATCACAGTTCTTTAGCATAAATAAAGTCAAATTTACAACTATTGTGTTAATGATTACATATTTTAAACGGTTCTATTACCTATATTATACATTTCGTTGATACGTAATATTTAGGTATTTGAGCAGAAATAACTGTGATTTGACGTGGTCCGTTTCAGCTAAAACATTAATTTAAATTCTCCATAAATTATGTTATATCTATATATTAACTATTTTAACAAAGGTTCGTTTCTGATTAAACTCTTGTAGATATTGACTTTTGACTAACAGCCGATCACGATAATGAACCTACCAAAAGTTTTTCTCGGATAAAGTTAACCAAAAATAGATCAGTTTTGTAGGGGGATTCCTATGTATCTCCGTTTATTTAGAACGAAGCTAGATAGGATTTCCCCTCCGCAACTGATCTATCCTTGGTTAACATTATCCTAGCTGTTTAATATGAGGAGCTCATTCATCTGTGCGTACTACCGCGTACTAACCTCAACGCAAAGCGTTTCATCAGATGGTACCTTCTTTATTGAATACAATAATACGTATATTATAGCTAGCTAGCTAATTAAAGTTAATTTACCGTAAATAAATGTTGTTTAGGGTAAATTAACTTAATTGGCCTGTAGTCAAGTGGTTAGTGACCCTGACTGTTAAATTGAACCCACGACGGGTTCGATTCCCACCCCGGACAAATCTTGTGATGAGGATGGTTGCTTATTCTGCATCTGTGGTTTGCTTAGTTGGCGATTATGGTGTGATTGGTGAGGAAGATATTAAAGATCACTATTTTGAAAAACATATCAGTGTGTTTTTTTTTTCAGGGTCCAGTGAATTCATTTGATGCTAACTCAAATGCTAATGACATTCTCAACGTTGAAATTCCTTGTCTGCAACCATGTACAGTAACGACAGAACATATTATAGATAGCTTAGAAGCAGAATGTACGTTCTAAGACTCTATTGGTCTCCCAAATTCTTCAGTATTGACATCATTACAAAACGTTTCCCTTATTGATCTGTTGAATGAAGATTTACATCTATCTTCGAGTAATGATTATTTACCTCAACCAGATGAATGTATTATATCGTCTACTGATTGTACCATTTCCGAAATAACAAATAATAATACGAACAATTCGAGTACATTATCTAAAAGTATTCTTACTACCGAAAATATCCACCACTTAATCGATGAAAATGTATTGATCAATATTACTGATACAACTGAGGTTCAATCTATTATTCCTGGACATCAAAACCGCAAACGCAAACGTAGAGATCAAGCTGATCCTAATGAATGGAAGAAGAATATAAGAAAGAATAAGCGACTAAAAGGAGAGCCTTACTTATCAGTTAAGGGTGGCTTGAAACCTGGAAAATCATTGCTGGAAAGTAAATGTATGGGAACATGTAACCAAAAATGTGCTAACAATTACAGCAAGGATGAAAGACTAGAAATTTTTTCCTGCTTTTGGAACATTAATAGCGTTGATCAGAAGAGACAGTACATTGTAAGCTTAGTAGACCGTTACCGTATACCAACAATAAGAACACTAAATGAAAAAGAAAGCAGAAGGAAGATGACTTACAATTATTATTTGAAAATAATCTGAAGTATTATCAGGAAAGTTAAAAGTATGCCAAAAATTCTTTTTATCAGCATTAAATATTTCGGAAACATACGTCAGAAATTGTTTGAAGAAGTGTAATGAAACCGATGTTGTAAAAACTGACCAGAGAGGCCACCACGTACCACATAATAAAATACCAAAGGAAGAAAAACAATTCATACGAGACCATGTTAATTTATTTCCGCGAACACCGGCCCACTACGTAAGACAAAAATCTAAGAAAGAATACCTAGACCAAGGCCTGAATGTCACCAAAATGTATGAACTTTATAAAAGTAAATGCGAAGATGAAGATAGACAGCCAGTGATATCGTACTATCGTAAGATAATTAACACAGATTTTAATATCGGTTTCCATAAACAACCAAATGTTTTATTTTTAATAATTTAAGTGAAGAAGACAAAGAGAAAGAAAAAACAGAATACGAGGAGCATTTAAAAAGAAAAGTCACTGCCCGAAAACATCGTGATGAAGCGAAAATATTGGCTGAGTCTGGCGAAATACAGTTCGTTCAATATGACTTGGAGGCAATTTGCAATTGTCCATCTTCCTCGTCCAAATTAATTTATTATAAACGCAGAATTCCTGTTTATAATTTTTCCATGTTAGACTTTGGCAAGAAAAACCGCAAAGTCTATTGTTACTGTTGGCATGAAGGTATTGGACGAAAAGGAGCCATTGAGATTTGTTCTTGCCTAATTAAATTCCTCAAAAATAAATCCAGTCACTTTTATGTCAGATACTTGCGCCAGTCAATGTAGAAACATGTACATTTCTGCTCTGTTACTATATTGTGTTGAAGGTTTTGAAAGTCCAGAGATCAATCAAAAATATTTTGAGCCTGGACATAGCCAGATGGAGGCAGATAATATACATGCCACTATCGAACAGGCTAAAAAAATATTTCAATCTTTCATCCTTCCGGTTTTTATACTATGATAAGGACAGCTTCCCGAAAATCTCCGTATGAAGTCTTCTAAATGGAAAATGAAGATTTTATTGATAAAAAAGACCTAAAAAATACCTTAGTTAAGAATGCCAAGATAGATACTGAAGGAAACCCTGTAAACTGGCTTAAAATAAAGTGGTTGCAATATAGAAAGGCAGACACCAAACATATATATTTCAAATATGACTACGATGACTCTGATTTAAAAAAAATAAAAGTATTCATACGAGGTAAGAGGATGGCTGTGGATAAAATCGTACTAAAAAATGCATATAGTGGGCCATTGCCAATTTCGGCTGAAAAGTATGCAGATTTGCAAGACTTATGCAGACAGGGAATCATTCCCACACAATACCACGATTTTTATCGCAGTTTTAAAGTTGGTTCTACGGATGATGAAGAACTTGATAATATGTAGACGCTACTTAACAACTACTTACTTAATAATTCCTGTGCCATTCTTGATTTAATAAAGATTTTTAAACGTACCTATTATTTTTTTATTTCCTCTTCCCAAAAATGCATTAAAGTTAGCTAAACTAGGTTTAGATATATAGTTAGGCTAGGGTTACGTTTTTTTATTTTTATTATTTTCAAATTTAATTGAAAATAATAAGAGCCAAAAAAACGTTAGCCTGGCACTTTTTGAAAAACCATAAATATTTAATATATATCAAAACATCATCAATTAGTTTTTTTGCTATGTTAACTCTCTAATAACTAGTCCATATTTAGGCATTTTTTCTTTCTCGTTAACCTGTTATATAATGTATAATAAAGTACTCCAGAGTTCAGAATAGTGGTATTTGCACAGTTTTTTGGCTCTCCTGTAAAGTTGTCAAAATGGCGATACGCTCGTTTGGCTCTTATGGGACTAATTAATCCCATATTCAAATATTCCCATGGCTTAGGCCACATCTCCACCTCAGTTCTCCTCAGACCTCCTTGCCTCTCGTTTCGGACCTAATTTTATATGCTAAATCAGTGTACTCATTCTAATATCTATCGAAAAAGTTATTGAAGGTCGTCTCAAATCTTTTTTTTTTATACTGAGTTCGGTCAGCACCTATAACAGTACACACGCGGACTATATGAAAGTGCAGACACGTCCGTAGCTGTGCATTGGATCCACCGCAATTCAGTTAATTCAAAGTTCGGTGCGTGCTCATACGCTGCGCGGTCCGTGGTCATCCATTTGAACATAGACAACCATGCCAAAACTTCTGCTAAATATACCATAAGAGCCGCAATTGCAGCTATATGTTCTTAGCTGACTTTACATTTAGGAACGAGAAAATGGCTTGGAATCTCAAGGCTGACACAAACCGTTGGAAGAGTCTTGGTGCGTTGCTGTCCGTGGTCATCGGCCGTGAAAGATAAATAACAGACTCACGGACCATAGAAAGTCACTTTTAGGGTACATCCTAAAGGTGTATACATATTGGACTGTAAAGTTATATCAAAGATGTTGTTGCAGCTTGGTTTTTGTTTTAGAGCATATTGTATAGCACAGCCTTTCCTAGACTCAAAGTAAGCATAGCTTGTACTATTGGTTTCAGAACACGGATAAACATACTTAGATATTTTCTATTTTGTAAATACATTTGTGTTTTACATAGAAACGACAAAGATACATACAGCGATATCTATGGATTTCGAGACGACAGTAATCTTTAACAATGACTTCTCTCTTATTACTAGGACTGCATATGGTGTTTATGGCATTGACATAAAGATACAAGTGAAGCAAGGTCTGTTAGAAGGTGAAAGAGTACAAACAATCCTTGGTGATTATTACTACAGCTTCAAAGGTATCCCATTTGCCAAGCCACCTGTGGGAGAACTGCGATTCAAGGTATATAACTGTTGACTTTAATTTAGACTTAAAAACCTCAAATACAGCTTCGCTATGCACCAGTTTTGATCCTAGTGTTAACAAATGGATTTTTATAAGTAGCGAAAAATTTCAATGGAGGCCCCAAAAGAAATAGTTATTACCAACTAGTTTTCTAGTCAATAATTTAAATCTTCTACCTCTTCCAGACCCCTCAAGATCCTCAACCATGGGATGGAGTTAGAAATGCTAAAGCACATGGACTCAGATGTCCTCAAGTAGAAACATATACGAACGTATACTATCCCGGCAGTGAGGACTGTCTTTTTCTGAATGTATACACAGCTAATCTGACACCTGACACACCTTTACCAGTTATAGTTGTAGTTCCTGCAGGCGTTTTCGAATATGGTTCAGGGAATGAAGACATGTATGGACCAGATTTTTTGGTTTCAAGCAATATTATTGTTGTCACTATAAATTATAGAGTAGATGTGTTAGGTTTTATTAGCTTGGGTACTTCTGAAGTGCCTGGTAACGCTGCATTAAAAGATCAAGTTGCTGCATTAAAATGGATACAAAACAATATTCAATACTTCGGAGGAGATCCTACAAAAGTTACGCTTTATGGAGAAAGCTCTTCTTCAGCATGCGTCGGTTTTCACATGCTTTCACCTATGTCCAAAGGTTTATTTCATAGAGCAATAGTAATGAGTGGATCACCTTATTGTGACTGGAATACTGCCTATAAACCTAAAAAAAGAGCCTTTAAACTAGGTGAAACATTAGGCTTCAAAACAAAAGACAAATCCCAGTTACAAATTTTTTTACAAAGTGTCCCTTCTGAGAAACTGGTAAACACAAGCTGTAAACTTTTAAGAACAGACATAGAAAGAAACTTCTTTAAAATAATAAAGTTCCCTCCCGTAGTTGAAGGACCAGATTCACAGGCAAATTTCCTTCCCGAAGATCCTGCAGCAATAATTAAATCCGGCAAAGTTAACAAAGTTGACGTCCTTTTTGGTCAAGCAGGCCAAGAAGCAGTGTTAGCAATTGATATATGGGAGTCATATTTATTGGAATATTATAATAGATACAAAGAAATGTTTGTTCCTACTAAAATATTACTTAACTCATCGCCAGAAAAAGTTCAACTTTTAGCCGACAAAATTATCAAACACTTCTTCGGCAATAAAACAATCAGCAAAGAAAATATGATTGATTTTCTTAATTACGCCCATGGTGCAGTTTATGGTTATTGCACACAGAAATTTTCAAGGCAATGGCCTCAAGTCGGAAACGTATATTTTATGAAATTTTCCAGTTTCTCTAATAGGAACTACTACGGAATAAAAGGAGTCCCCTATGGTATAAAAGAAGCAACGCATGGCGATCAGATACTGTACTTATTTGACCCAAAATCCTTTAATCTTACCCTAATGAAGAACAGCAGAGAATACAAACTCATACAGCAAATGGTTATTCCGATTACAAATTTCGTCAAGTATGGGTAAGTGTTATGATGATAATAATATTAAAATTATATATATATAGAAAGAAGATACAAAAAGAAGAAAGATTTTAATTCGGGAAATTAAATTTTAATAGACAGTTCGCCTATTCCGTTTGCAGTCTTGTAATATAAATATATTACTTATAGTATAAATTATATAAATATATATATATATACATAATTTATATTACAATATATCTATTGTAAAAAATATTGCTCTTTCCATAAAAATAATGACAAAGCCGTAAAATATGAATTTAATGTTATTCCAACCTAAAAATTTTGCAATCCTTTCCCGTGCAATTTGTGGTATATCACACTGATATAAATTATACATAACTACTAGAACTAACTTACTTCAATTAAATGTACAGGAACCCTACTCCTGACTCATCGCTGGGAGTGATCTGGCCGAAGTTCAACACCTCCAGTCTCGCATACATGCACTTCACTGACAACTTGACAGTTAAATACGCTCCCGAGGAAGACATGTATCAGTTCTGGGATAATATATTTGAAGAAGCTGGATTTCCGTTCTAAGAAGAGGAGAAAAAAGTTATTTCGTTCTAAGTAGAATCTATCTGTTTTAAGTATTAGTATAATATATCTATTCTAAGTAGAAATACAATAAAAATGTAAGTACATTTAATCTAGATCCTAATTAGGATCCTTCCTTACTAGATATACGCTCTTGTCAAAGACATGTACCAATTCTGGGATGGTATATTTTAAGAAGCTGGATTTCCGTTCTCGGAAAAATAGGTAAACCCGATTTCATTCTAAGAAGAAGAGAATAAACATGGAAGTATAGTCAAACTAGATTCGTATTAAGATTCCATGTCCAATGGGAACCATATTACTCAGACAACGCTCTCATTCCACCTTTCTAGCAAAGAACTGTACCTATTTTTAAAACTCTATCAGGTGAATAGATGTAGATCTTTTCTCATAATACTATATACTAACCATTTGTTACATTTACCGGGTGTCAATGCTCTCTTCACTCGCAGCTTCAGAAACTCTTGTGCTAACAAAAGCCAAGGAGCTTTTGAAAGTGGTCTAGGTTACGGGATTAGCCATAAAACCGACGGGTTTTATATGTTATACCAGACAATAATAATAATAATAAAGTTTATTTCAGGCATAGTTAACCCATATTTTCATTACCTACAATGTAAGGTGTCATATCATTATAAATTAAGATTATAAGTAATACAAAATTAACTTAAAAATTTATTTGTATTAACTAGAATTCTTAAATGTAACAATTACATACTTGGTCAAGTATGGTACTTTAATCAATTGTAAATAAAATAAATTAAAATATGCAATTTTATTAAATTTCCAAATTTCAAGTTCATAAATATGTTAATACACAGTGCGAATTATCTTATTCTTAGGAAAATACAAGCGTTCATGAAACGAGGCTTTTAGCCTGTTTAACAGTTCCGGCATGTTTTTAACCCTGTTCTCCTCGAACATGCCAGACGCGCTACACCGCCAAGCCGGGCCGAGCATCACTCTGAGAGCGTTGTTGTACTGTACACGGAGGGTGTTGTAGGCACCCTTCGTGTAGTTGCTCCATAGTTGGCTGGTGTAGAATGCCTGACAGTACGCCTGGAACAGGGTCAGCTTCGTCTGATTGGAGCAGTGCGTGAACTTCCTTGCTAGCATGTTCCTGTGAGCCGAGAGGGCACGCTGTCTTTCAATATCATCATTATCGTTTAGGGTACTGTTGACATAGTGTCCTAGATGTTTAAATTTAGAAACTATACTTAAGGATCTGTTACAAAGACTGAAGATGGGTATCTTCTCCGGACCCCGTCTGGATTTAATCCGTCTTTTTTGCATTATATGTAAGACCGTGTGCGTATGCGTATTATTCACAAATGTTTATTATTTTGCGAAGCCCAGGCGGGGAGGGGCTCAGGAGCACCATGACGTCAGCATAGCTCAAATTATTGACACATACGTCACCAACATGGCAGCCGACCCTCATGCTGCTGAGCTCCTTTACTTATAATCTATCTATCTCTGTGCCAAATTAAGATCCATCTAAATCCGTTCAGCCATTTTTGTTAAAACATTCATCCATCCATCCTCACAAACTTTCTCCTTTATAATATTAATTAGATATTAAATGAATGTACAACCGCCTAGCGAGTTTGATTGCCGCATGCGACTCCCTAGTTCACTTCTGCGTTGATACCTAACAGTATCTTAACAAAAACAAGTAAGAGGAGAAATAAATAACTATACAATCGGACAGACCTGTTATGCTATCACGATAATCGTCGGTTGATCTTATGATGTATGAACATTATGCATTTGCAGCAGAAATAGACATATCCACTAAAAGCTTTCCAAGTGTCTCGTGGACTCCGTCTGACACTGTGACACACAAATATTAGTTACTGAATTTTAGGTTCAGTCAATAAGAGCTTATATTAGACATATGGAGGGATTTCGTAAAAATAAAATAAAATCATACTATCAATACGTTGTGTAAATCGCTTTCATCAAATTGCACTGACTGTTTTATGTTGGGCTGGTAAAAATAAGTTAGATCTGGATATTTGTTAAAACGTGGACTGTATTTTTATAGGTTTTGTTCACATAATTATTATAAATATTATTATGTTAGGTTTATCGATGGCGACAGCTAGTAGAAAAAAGGATAGCTCCTTGGGCAGTGTGGCAGTAAAACACGGTGACATGACAGCACGTTGACAGGTGTCATTGTCATTGACATTTTTGTGACATTCGAACACCGACCGTGGTCACGGGTCCACCCTTTACCTTGATAAGTTCAATTCGATCGAAACGTCGGATAAACGAAATAGTATTGTAGCGCTGTCTTGTATACTGAGAGGATTTTCAACAAGAAAGTGGTGTATTTGACAGGAGAAGATAAATTTTACTGTAACATCTGTAAATAATGATTCACTTCATATCAGATCAATCATAACAATGTTGTTTTTTATTTATTTATTGATTGGAAACAACAGCTTTTTACCATTATACATGAATCACTTCGATTATATTTTTAAGCTAAATACAGAGTTCACGACTATATAAAACTAAAAAATACAGAGTATTATATATTAAACTAAATAAATAAAACATAATGAAAAAATTCCAAAACAAAAAAATAACTTTAAAAATTTGAAATTTTGATAACAAATTCACTTATAAGGTGGTCGACATTATTTATATTATCTATGACGGGATTATGGGAATGTGTAGAGAAAAGGTCTTCCAGTAATTATTGTAGTTTTCCCAGTATTTCTATTGAATAGTACTATGATACAACTATTGGGAAGAATACTAAGGAATGTGGCGTTAGTTTACTGCATAGAATTAAATGACTTATAACAAAATGTTAATTAATTTATTATAAATATCCCATATTCATTAAATTACTTGAAACAAGTTTACTATCTATACTCATAGTAAAAGTGTAACAGGTATAATTCTGTACATTTAAGATATTTTGAAAAAAATTTTTGAGGCACTCTATGATCGATACAGAAGCTAAAATTATTATTTTCATTTTTGTCTGTCTGTCTGTATCATGACCTCGCATCACACTGAAACTTGGCATGATTTTAGGTCATACTGCGAGGAAGGACATAAGATACTTTTATCTCGAAATTCAGGACGGTTTCCTTGAAAGGCGGCATGAAATTCAAAATTTGTACTTCATTGTAATTCATTAACGCGTAGTCCGATTGCAGACATTATTTTTTTGTTGGAATTTTGGAAATAAGAAACTTTGTAGATTGTCACGTAATCTTCTTTCTTCTATATCCATATGTATAATAAATCTGCAGACGTGGAGTTTCTCTGTTTGGTGGCTTTACGTAAAAAGTACAAAATAATCGCGAAAACGTATTATGCACAAGTATTGTGTGTAAACATTTAGTATTTGATTGATCACAATGAGTTCTCTCTATACATAGAAAAAAGAATTAAAATTTTCAAGAAAAATGTAAACAACATGCAACGGTACCTGCAGGTCTCAAGTAATGCTATTACAAATAATACTAGTATGCATACAATACTTATACCATTAAATGATCTTTATTTTTTAGATATTTTATTAGTATACGTGGGGTACACTGAAAGTTTTGCGAAACTCACTTATAAAACAATTTGCATGTAAAGTAATATATTTACTGTTTTTCGAAGTTTTCTTCATTACATTTTAAACACTTTTTCATTCCGTCAAAAACATTTTTGAAAACATAAGGACCATTGGTCTAAGGACATGTTTTTCACGTGCTGGGTGAAAGCTATCATGGCCTCTTCCGGCCCCGTAAATGTCATACCTCTCATCAAATCTTAAATTTTTGGTAAAGTAAAGAAATCGCATAGTTCCAGGTCTGGACTATGTGCGGGATGAGTTACTAGCTCTACCTTTTCAGAAGCCAAAAATTACTTTGCCTTGTTCCCGGTGTGCGCAGAAGTCGTTTTTCCTTAACTTTTTCAAAGACACTGGGCAAACAACCATTCGTTTGCCCAGTGTCTTTGAAAAAGTTAAGGTAGTACCTACGCCTTACGGTGCTCAAATAAGGTGCTTCCCTTTGGGAGACGAGCAGTGCAGTCTTGCGGAGTCAGTGAACTTTTAAAATGATAAAAATCATCGCGTTAATTCCATTTTTGCAACGAATGACGAACTTCAACTTGTGATAAAAAACAATTGACACTCGATATCCCGCAATTTTTTTTAATCAATGATTGAGTTTCTTATATTTAAAAAAAAATATATCATTCGAAATTCAAACATTTATAAGCGGCCAGGAGCGCAGAACTTTCAATGTGCCCTATGTCGAAGTTTAGTTTAGTTTATTTATTCAGAAACAATAATATAATTGTGTTTGAATACATAACACTTAATAATATTACAATACATTTAAAATTAAAAATACAATTAAATTAAAAATGTAAAATAGCATAATAATCAAAAATAAGTTAATAAGATTTTACAATATGTCATGCACAATACAAAAGAAAAAACAATTAAGCCATTTCATAATTTACAATATTAAACACTATGTTTACCAAAAATTTAATTGCATCTATTTGAATTGATAAATTCATTGATGAAATAATAATTATTTTCCAATAGGAAGGCTTTACACTTTCTTTTAAATAAAGAAGTTCTGTAAATAACGCTTTTTGTCTCTTCTGGTAAACAATTATAAAGTTTAATGGATTGATATTGAACACAGTGCCGAGCTATATTCAATCTAGGGCTTATTGTATGTTTTAGATGTTTTTTCCGCGTACTCTCTCTAACTAACCTTTCTTCGTGGGTTTCAATTTCGTGTATATATTTGGATAAATAACACAATGTTGTTAATTAATACAAACAAGGCACCGTTAACACTCCAAGACTTTTGAAATGTTCTCGACAAGATTATATTTGGGGAATGCGGACTATAGTTCTTATTGCTCTTTTTTGTAATACGAACGCCCACTTTATATTATATCCGTAACTACAGTTGTATACTATATCTCAACCTTGACTCCATCAGCGTATGGTAAACGGATTGCAGGATATCACTTCTACTTCTTCTCGAAGGCTCCTTGCATAGCTCTAAATTGCATAGCACGCTGAAGAGATTGAGGCATCGATAGATTTTATTTTTTATTTCCAATTCAACAGTGCATCAATATGAACCTCTAAGAATTTGACAGAATTTACGAGTTCTAATTTCTCTCCATTTGTAAGCTACAAACCAATCTTAAAAAGTTCCTAGTGCTTCACTTTTTTTTAAATTTAAAGAATTTAGATTACTTGCACTTATTACAGCGTTTGTGTCATCTGCAAACACCACGAGTTTAACATCCGGTTTTTTACGCTTATGTAGTTTAGGAAGTCATTTGTGAAAAGAATGAATAAAATAGGCTCTAATATGGAACCTTGCGGTACGCCCTTTGTGACATTTAAAAGTTGCGATTTGTATACTTGTTGACAATTGCTTTTATCTGCTTCCTTAATTTCTACATACATATTTCTATTTTTTAAATATGATTTAAATGACTTTAATACCTTGCCTGCCTACCTTGTAATCCCGGTGAGCAGTAAAACTGTCTGGATTTATTGTCCATTTTGTTCTATGGCGGTGACCAGTAGAACTGCCTAGATTTTTTTTGTCCATTTTGTTCTATCGTAGAACTTATAGTAGAACTAGATGGATAAGCTCCTGTAAATGCAAAGAATAATTATTTTAAGATCTATTAATTCAATTCCAGAACATTCAATTATGTTTGTTATAGACATTTTGGTGATTTCTTTAAGTGGTTTACACTGATAGTAATTTCTTACTAAAATACAGGATCCTCCATGTCTGCTGGATCTCATAAAGGAAGACACTAGCCTATAACAGAATTCGGGGCCAAGTAGGCTTTATAATGCATTGCGCATTCCTAGACCCTGTTCGTCAGCTAATATTATCACTCTACTCTTCTGTGTTTTACTATGCTGTTTTTGAAAGGCGTTGTTATTTTCCTGAGTTTTCATAATATATCTGTTGTTATATTTGTGTGGGGCAAAATTTTGTTCCTTCATATTAGTACTTAAAGTATTCTTTGCGTTCTTCACATTTTCTTTGGGTCTAATTGCACAAGACAACTTTTCATCTTTTGTTGTAGATATATTTTTTGTTCTACATGACGGTTTTTGTGATCTGGTGTACATCGTGAATCTATATCTAATTAATAATAATAGCCTTTATTCAGATGCAAAAAGCATATTCACAAATAACAAATTTAAGTTAGCGACTCTGCTGAGTCGATGACATCGACAACTTCGTCTGTTTGCCCAACATTGGCAAAAGCCTCCTCCATTTCTTTCCACTCTACTCGGTTTAGAGCTTTCCTTGTCCATAGTTTTCGTTCTATCGTCTTTATCTCGTCTTTCCACTTCCGAATCTGTCTGCCTCTTTTCCTTTTTCTATTTCTAGTGTACCAAAAAATTATGCTTTTTTCCATTTTTCGATGCCTCTTACTGTATGCCCTGTACATTGCCATTTTAGTTTTCGTATTCTACTTGTAACATTTTGTATCTTAGTGCGACTTCTGATTTTCTTAAATTCAGCATGCTTCTCTCCATAGCTGTCTGGCAAGTTTCTAATTTTTTGATTTGCGCTTTGGTGAGAGCCCAAGTTTGGCAGCCATAGGTTAGGACTGGTAACACGCAGGTGTTGTACAGTTTTGATTTGACATGCATCTTGATTTCTTTGTTCTTCATAATTTATTTATTTATTTAAAACTTTATGCACATTGGTACAAAGGCGGACTTAATGCCTAAGGCATTCTCTACCAGCCAACCTTGGGGTTATGTAGAACTGCTATAAGGTAGGTGCAAAGTTACATTTGAATTTTTTTTATAATACAAACTAATATTTACATTTACTACAAATTTCTAAATATCATTACGACATAATATACACAGTTTCATATAATTATACACAAACATACATAAGTGCTTTTATTATATATAGATTACATATATATATTCATACATATCATATATACTCGTATATGTAAATACACTACAAATACCACTATAAAGTCGTGTACTAGCGTTGTGGCTATTCCGGTAATCCGTTGTGGAGGAGTTCTCGTACTTTCTTTTTAAACGTGGAACGGTTTGTGGACATCCTGACCTCGAGAGGGAGCGCATTCCAGAGAAGGACTGATTGTACATAGAAAGGAGAGTTGATGAAGTCGGAGCTGTGAGAGGGACATAAGAGAAGTAAATTATTGGTGGAACGAAGATTCCTGTCATGAGTAGAGCACAAGTATTGGAAGTGTGGAACTAAGTAAGAAGGTGGCGATGAGGAGTTTAAAAAGGAGAACAGAGAACTTAGAGCCCGCAAATTGCGACGTTGGCGAATAGCCAGCCTAAATTTTGGTTGAACTAATTTATGCCCATCTCTAGTAACATAATTATGTCTTTCACACCGTTTTGTAAAGATATGCAGATTTTTTCTAACACATATGATGTTTTTATGAATGTATTGACAAGGCACCGTTGGGATATTAATTTTCTTAAATAGATCCTTAAGGGATTCGCGACTACGTAGATTATAAATACCTCTGATAGCTCTTTTTTGTAGAATGAATATCGGTTCTATATCTGCAGCACGCCCCCATAATAAAATACCTTAAGACATGATACTGTGGAAATGACTAAAGTATACTAGTTGCGCGGTATCTATGTCTGTGAATTGGCGGCCTTTCTTACAGCATATGCTGTAGAACTTAGCCACTTCGAAAGATATGTTAAGTGAGGGCCCCATTGTAATCTCGAATCTAGCGATATCCCTAAGAAAACAGTTGCATTTACAAAATCTAACTTTTGCTTATTTAATAAGATGTCACATTCACTATATTTATCGTTAGGCAAAGAGAATCTTATACATTTAGTTTTTTTCCCATTTAGCACTAAATTGTTTGCAGTAAACCAATCATGTACTCGATGAATAATATTATTTACATCGTCAAAGCTAAAGCTCGTCTATCTACTTTAAAAATTAATGATGTGTCATCAGCAAATAATACTATTTTGATATGGACGAGAAAGAGAAACGGGCCCAGGATCGATCCCTGCGGGACGCCCATTTTAATTTTTGACTCTAATGAATTAACACCATTTATCTGAACCTACTGTTTTCTATCACTCAGGTCGGATTTTAGCAAACCGAGGGCTTGTTTTCGAAGTCCGTAATGCTTAAGTTTTAAAGTAGTGGTTCAGGAGTAGTAATAGTATTGTTAAATAGAAAAATAATGAATATGTCTTTGCAGGATATCAACAGTATTTATCAAGACCTAAAGATAAGTCTCAGAAATCTCTCGTCTGAATCAAGTATGAGGGTGAACAGCATCTGAAGAGATCCAATAGCTCGTAAGATCTTTACATTGGCAAATAAAAATGAGCATTAGCACCTCAGTAATATGTTTTCTTCTTCTTAATATTTATTAATTAATAAAATAAATTATTTACTTTGGACCATGATTATAAAACACAAAAGTTTGAGACTTGGTACTTTTGACTGTGGCCCGAGGTATGTAAATGCAGGAACTACTCTGTAGTCCTATAGCCCTTAGAATAAATACTATTGGCGCTCTTCCTCAAGAAGTTTAATCGATTAAAATCATACTGTTTTCAGTCAAGGATAGCTTTATTGCTGCCCGGGTATCCCCTAGTGGAAAAAAAAAGTGAGAGAACTTTGGGCACGCTTCAGTCAAAAAAACTAGATACCTTAGCATTCTTAGTTGTCCATATTTTCAGATATCTTTATGTGCCCCGGATTAATTGCTCTCGAGTGTTTTTGTTACGCAGCTTGACCCGCGTTAACGATTATAATGTGAACGTGATGTGAAAAATAATAGCCTATAACATTCCTCAAGACTTGTTTATCAAATGTATTCGTATAGGCAGATAGAATATTAATTTAAATATTATAATATGGATGTTCTTTAATAATAATATACATTTGCTGAGCGACCGAACTTATAAACAAAATATACTTAGTAATATTAATAGCTCAGAGTTGTTAATACGAGTTAATAAGTGATCCGCTTGTCTAAATCACGTATATAATCATTATTCGAGCATATCCTAGCATATCATTCTTTTGTTATTGTATTACGGTTTCGAAGGGCGAGAGCCTCACAGCCGTCATATTTAAGCCAATAAATATATTTCTATCAGCCAACTACCTTTTTTATCTGTGTTTAAAGACATACCGGTCATAACTACCACCGGTATTTTTAGTGGGGCGGCGTGGTGGCACCGAACCAACTTAAACAACATAATGTGCCATATTGCGCCATAAAATAAAAGGGAGCTGCCAACGTCTGTTTTAACTTATCAGCGGTCCCTCAGCGCCTGCCCGCAAAAGTTTGGGTAGCCTCTGGTGGAGCGCATATATTTATTTATATATACATAATCGCACCATAATATATTTCATTATATTATTAATTTTATAGTAATTATAGTAAACCGCTTTCTGTTTGTCAAATGCAATTATTGCTGGCACTACTGTAATATTGCCAATGTACTCGACGATCTCAAGAGATGGCGTTAGCAGTCTTCAAATAATGCAATTGCGCTGCATCTGATTAGCGCAAGAAAAGCGGGCATACCCTGCTATAATCTCTTCTCGCTGAAAAACGCAACGCATTAATTAAAAGTTTGTTCCGCCACGGACATCAGTTATCCTCGTGACAAGAAGCTGATTTTCCGTTAGTCCTATAGCCGTGTAGTGTTTGGACTCGCTTTGTAACCTTTACAAGGTGTTTGTGGAGTGCTTCAGTCTTCGATCGTGACCGGCCGGTCAATACCTGGACGTTTCAAAAGACTGTAGAAACCTCGCCGCTGCTCGCTGCCTTCTGGAGGATCGGGACTTGGTCGGTGTTGCAGGTCAGTGCTGGCATGATTGTTTGATCGATAGAAGCGGTTTACTTCCCTACACCTAGTACGCTATAATAATTAATTGTTGAGCAATCACACCCGTGGTTGGGCTATTTACACGCCTGACCAGCCTCTATCGGCAACTCTCTAAATAGCAGACACGCACAGACGTTGCTCATTTGCGGATGGCCACTATGAGGGATGGAAGGGAAAAGCCATCCCGTTTACCCGCGGAGACACTGAAAGCAGCATAAAGCGGCTTTACGCTTCATGCTGCTTTGAGTCCGCTCCTCTCAGTTGACCGGTTCGCCAGTGAATCGCATCTGAATGGAGAAATTTAAATTTAATTTAAAACCCGCTCCGCCACCTCTATCAGTGAGAATAAGGATGTGATAAAACTACCATGGAGCGTATCAGCCAACTGGGACAACCGGAGGACCCATTTCGAATAGGAACCGTTTGAGTAGTTGCACACGGTGTATGTATTGCGGTGGTTGCATTTAAGCACTGTGTGTGACCACTGATGACCTACGATACCAGAAATATACCAGAATCTCATGGTAAATAGCGGAAACAAAATTCGTAGTGTACGAATTGGATTGAACGATTTTGACACTGATTATAATTTTTTATATGTAATTATTTAACAATAAGTAGTGTGTTTTAGTTGGTTTCTGAACATTATATACTTTCATATTATTTATTAACTGTGCCCGCAATTCCACACGCATTTAATTATAATAGTCCACGAGCCAGGTACAAATTTCGTCAGTCATTTCATGGTTGTTATCAAAGTTGTTTCATGAAGCCTCGTGAACGTCAGCTACGGTTCTGTCGGGGGGTTGACGAGCAGCAATCTCCCGCGCACGTAGAAAAAGTATTATTTTTAGTCATTTCCTCCCGATCGAGAATTGTATCAAATTATAGCTAACCCAATATCTTAAAGAAAAAAAAAGCCTTTTTTTTTCTTCAAGACTGTAGATACGTCATATCCTCTCGCAAGAAAATTCGTAAGCTACTTGTAAATATAAACTTGGAAATTACAAAAACCACTCAGAGTGGTGGATTATACGTCAGCTGGTCACATGAACGTGAAAAAAATATATACTTATACGTTTAGTGATTGTCTGCTGATCCCCAGGTGTAACGCAGGGGCCAGACGGGAGTATCTATGGCCTATTTAGATACCAGCTGACGAGTTTTCCCTCGGCATACTGCCAGCTGAATTTTTTTGTAATTTGCAAGTTTATATTTACAAGCAGCTTACGAATTTTCATCCGAGAGGATATGACGTATCTACAGTTGTATACACTAACTGAAAGATATAATTTTATTGTAATGTTTCGATTTAAAAAATATTCTTTTTAGATTAATATAAGATTAATCTCTTATAGACCGAGAATAGAACATCTCATCAGTCCACTCGTGACCACGATCGGTGCAATTCGATCAAAACGTCATGTAACCAAGAGGTATTGTAGTTTTTAAATATAATCGCGATTAAGTCTCAAGTTACACGTCTAATATTTATCAAAGTCACTACAGTTTAAAAACAATTAGTACCGACAAATAGTTGCCTATTAGGTAGATAAATCGTCGTCGTCGTAGAAAAAGGACGGATTTGATTTTTAGTAACTTTACAGGAGCGCACTTTCAAGCTTTCAAATTATCTTTCACGTAATATTTTGAAAACGGCTGTTTCTGTTAATGCAATCTGCGAATGTTACTGTGTGTACGAGCTTTGAAAAATGTTTTGTTTTATGATAAAGTACAATGTTTTCAGTAGGCTTATGTCAAAAACAAAAAATCGACGACTGCGACGAAATATTTCCCTCACTGCTAGAATATCGCGGCGTCCTAACAGTGAGGTAACTATTCATCTTGGGAATCATACTAAAACAGCACGCTGCTCTTGCCTATGAGCCGTGTGAGAGTAGAGTCTCAATCACAAGCGTTGGAAACATCATGTCTGTGACACAATGACCACTCAATAGACTACAGCGTTCTCCACATACACAGGTTCTTCGGTTTACACACACACACACGCACGCACATAGCTATGCTTGTTCACGCAATATATATACACAGAATCACACACACACACACACGCCCTCTCCTGTTCCGTTTTCGCCGCCTTTTAAGCAGTATCCCAAACACTTTCACTTTGGATAATGGACAAACAGACCCATAGGGTTTAGCGAGAGCCTTCCCACACCAATAGTCTCTTCAGCCAATTCTCTATAATGGGCCTGGTGGTGTCATAATAATTGAGAAGGGAAAACCCAACACTCCCTCACTTTGTAGACCCCAACGATGACAACAGCCGAAGATAAACCTTAGCTAATTGCCATAGACAGGTAATCCAAACCGAACACCCTCTACAGTGACATATAATTGGCAGGCGTGGCAGGTAACTCCAATGCCTTAACTTGCAATCTTCCACCTATATGTAATAATAGATCGAGAAGTGTTTCGCCTCTACACGAGGTTCCTTTAGGAATATTCGGCAACAATGTAAAATATGTCTATGGTAATTTGTTGAGGTTTATCCTAGGCTGTGTTCATAGTTGGGGTCTACAAACCGAGAGTGA
Source organism: Euplagia quadripunctaria (assembly GCA_963859945.1). NCBI lineage: Eukaryota > Metazoa > Arthropoda > Insecta > Lepidoptera > Erebidae > Euplagia > Euplagia quadripunctaria. The sequence goes on along the minus strand of OY982569.1, from coordinate 23,099,511 downwards.
GTGGTGGGGTTTTCTCCTCATTTATTATGTAACAATAGAATTCCGCCAGTTAACGCCTAATTAACTTAATTTTATTGAAGCATGCCCTTTTTTTTACGTGTGGAACCCCCCTCGGGTGCCACCGCACCGAGCTAATACTCAGCGAAGTGGGTATGTCGGAATCGAACCGACTAAAACCACAAGATGTTCCGTCACGGGTGTCTATGGTCGAGGGCTCAGGTATAACCTAGGAAGGAACTCCCTGGACCCCCGACAGACTTGACTACCTTCCCATTAAGCGAGGTAGTCTCGCAGACGTAAGTGGGAGCCGTGTCCCCTTCAGAAGTCAAAAAAGCGCGCGTGGATCACATCGCGGCCACCATCTTGAGCATAATTTTTTCGCTTTTGGTGCCGGGTTCCGGCACTGAAGGCCAGCGCTCATGGAGGCCGTAGGTTATTAAGTGCTCTACGGTGCCCGGTGCGTCCTCTGCGGGACGGGAGACTGCTAGTTCTCTCCCGTTCCCTTTCCGCCACCTCTTTGGCGTGCATTACCTCCTCACAAAATGAGTCCCCTCTCCCCTCTTCCCACTCGTCCCCCCTCTCCCTCTTGCGGCGGCAACGCACTTGTTACTCTCGAGTTACACGTGCCCATGGACAGCGGTAGTCATTTACCATCAGGTGACCCGTCTGCTCGTTTGCCCCCTATACCATAAAAAAAGTGTACCATTCCCTTAATATATTTTCGTCTTATTTTTATTCTTAAAGCAATAAGATCGGGTTTTTTCCGCATTTCATGCACACTCTGCGAATCAATAAAATTAAGTTGGTCAATTAAATTATATAGTACGCAATTTAGTCTTTTGATAGTTGGTCAACTTATAATTGTACGTCTGCAGGAGGTCTTAAGAATAAGAATAATATACAATAAATAATGTGGTTGATATCTTAATTATACTGTAGATAGTAAATTTTCCGATGCATTTCTATTTATATCTGCAAACTAGGCAGCTCATATCGTTCATTCGTGAGGTACTAATGTACACTGATGATTCAGTTTTCGAATAGACTTTAGACGACAAAAATTTGTGAACATGGTGTTCGATTTAATTATCAGAATTTTGTTTATTTGGTAAGTTACTATTTTAAATAAATTTCAATAAAAAAGGTTTTCAATTACGCTGATTTATTTATACTCATTGTCGCCCAGAAGTCGAAATTCAAATTATTTATATAAAAACTCTGTCGAATGGGAAAAAACTTGATCGTATTTTTGTATTGTTATTTTATACCCTAAAGCTTGTCAATTAAATAGCTACTAAACAAAAGAAAATAGAATTGGTTGACGCACAAAAGCGATAAAGGCACTGTTTTTTTTGTCTTTACCTTTTTACGTAATAATAAAGATACATTTATTTTGCAAATATGGGTATATATATACAATGTATATACATGGTGTCGAATAGAGAACAGTGTTCAGCCATATTTTACCTTAAGGCATGCAAAAAGAAAATACCTATACATTCATTGTTAATTCCATTCTGTTTGTATTACAAGTTATATCATATTCATAGTCTATTTAAACTCCACAGCATATTATTATAATTGTATTTTGTAATAATTATTGTAATTTATTTATTGAGATATCCAGTTAATACAATGTCAAGTGCTATTAATGATATGTCAAGTGTCGTAAAAATTGTTATAAAAATCGAGGTCATTAATCAAATAAATAAATTAACAATATAGATAGAAGCTACCGAAAAATATATATATATATACGAGTCTAGACTGCCTCAAGCTCTTTATCCTTCAAAAACTCTGTTATACTATAATATGCTTTGACTGCTAAAGTGTTTCGCAATTTTTTTTTAAATAGTATGAAAGGTAATTCTTTCCAACTCTTAGGTATTTTATTGTAAATGACCGGAGCCATGCAGTAGATACTTTTATGCATTAGCTCTGTCTTATGGGGCATTAATTGGTTGAAAAAATAATGAGGGATTATACGTCAGCTGCTCATATAACCTTGTATAAAAATTATTTAAATATATAATTTCAACGAAGACACAGGTTTGCACGTTCACCGCTTAAAATATACCATTTGTCGTATCACCTAGCTTTGAGAGCACTTCCCTAACTGCCACAGCCAACATAGGAATCTCTGGTGTCAATATATCGAGGGAAGTCTAGTTTCGCGCTCACTTTTAGGGTAAGACCAACTTAGCCTCGAAGAAGCTTTTGGTGTGCTGAACAGGTTGAGACTGTAAATTTTTACCTCGCACAAACAACCTCTGGAACAAATAGTCGCCTGTGGTATTTCCGGACCGATACGACTTCAAACCTTCAAGAAAAGAGCGTACTCACATCTCAAAAGCCGGCAACGCACTTGTGTGCAACGGTAGTCACTTACCATCAGGTGACCCGTCTGCTCGTTTGCCCCCTATAATATAAAAAAACAAAAATAAAAAAGAATATAATATCAAAAATCATCTTAGGAGAAATAATAAAAACAAATGTCGGCTATTCTTTCAATGGATGCAAGGCCGTCAGCAGAGAGAGCGTTTATTGGTGCTCAATGGGGGGAAAAACGGCAGCTGAGAGTTTAGTGGTGCTCAATGCGGGCAAGGCCGTTAGCTGAGGATTTATTGGTGCTCAATGGGGGCAAGACCGTCAGCTGAGAGTTTAGTGGTGCTCAATGCGGGCAAGGCCGTCAACTGAGGGTTTATTGGTGCTCAATGGGGGCAAGACCGTCAGCTGAGGGTTTATTGGTGCTTAATGGGTAAGACCGTCAGCTAAGGGTTTATAGGTACTCAATAGGGGCAAGACCGTTAGCTGAGGGTTTATTGATACTCAATGGGGGCAAGACTGTCAGCTGAAGGTTTATTGATGCTCAACGGGGTAAGACTGTCAGTTAAGGGTTTATAGGTGCTCCAAGGTGGAAAGACCGTCAGCTGAGGATTTATTGGTACTAAGTCTTAGCTCCCTTTTGCAAATAGCTGACGTACATTTTTACTTAATATGGTGTTTAAATAATGTACTTTAAAAATTACAAGTTACCTGAAATTAATTAAAACTAAAACTCGTGGGTTTAAACAATTTTACATAAGACACAATTTTCTTTCAATTAATAGGCTTACGATGATCTTTCCCCTTTTATGTTAGTAACTGACGTACACGTTCACTTGATATATGGCTTAAATAATCTATCCAAAAAATAAATTCAACTGAATCTTTTGAATTTATTTAGGTATGTTAATGCATATATTTTGTGGTTATGTTTTTTTAATGTAGTCTTGTACGTTCAGAATTCGTTGCTGACAATTTAATCTTAAAACTCGAAATGACAACCTGAACTGTTGATACTTAATAATAATGTAACGTAATGTAATGTATGTTTAGACCTCCTGCATCTTGAAAATTAATGCGTCACTATGTCCTGTAATAATTTTTATTTTTTTGACGAGGTGGAAGATCCTACACAGATATACTCCGCCTTGGGGAGGCAAAGGGGTCTGTTGGAATCTTACCTAAAAACCACCCTGGTGTTCCACTACTTGCCTATGACCAGGGGAGCGAGAATCTCTATTGCATTCTTCCGCAACCCAAATAATACAAACACTTTTTCCCACGATTACTTTATTTATTTCTTCTCTCACTTTCCCCGTTAATACTTTGTCGGTTTATTTAATTTTTTTTCCCAGTTTAACAATTTTTTTTCAATACCGTCGTCGATAAGCGACTACTATCAGATGGGCTCCTAAATTTTCACATACTACACTATTAAGTCCGCCTAGTATTTGGAGGTAATATAATAAAATAAGTTTTAGTCAACTTCGTTGTATAGAAATACAAGTGTAGGTACTGTGTAATTATATTATGGGTTTTCATACATTCTTCTTGTTCATAAGTGAGTGGAGCCCTATATTTAGCAAGTACATCATCGGAAGGGCCGTATGCTTCTTTGCCATCTTAGTATTACAAAAATAAATCCTTTTTTCGTGTCTGATTATGTATAGTAGTAGTAGTAGTAGTATTTGAAATGACGTATTTCAAATGACAAATATAGGAAGTGGTCTAACAATACAAAAGTTTAAAGAAATATTTAGTTTTCTGTTCATCTGGTAACAGACAATGGTACATGTTTTACCAGTCACGAAGATCAAACTTTCAGTAAAATGACAGGTATTAGTCATAGTTTTACACCACCTCATCATCCAGCTACAAATGGTGCAGCTGAAAGATTGGTAGAGACATTTAAATCAAACATTACAAAAGTTGCTGAAAGTGGTAAATCACTTGACTATGCCATAAGCATATTCTTAGCTGGTTATAGGGCCAGTCCAGTCAGTCAGTCAGTCAGTCAGTCAGTAGGGAGAGAAATAAGAAACAGATTTTCCTTGCTAAGAACACCTCCGATATTTCAAGATTTATTATTAAAACAAAATAAGAATATAGTCTCATGAAGGCTCAAGAAATGTAGTTTTTAAAGTTGGTCAAACTGTTATGATACGGGACTACAGAAAGGGCCATAAGCCCTGGACTGTTGGTACAATCGTAGGTAAATTCATTCCAGGTGTTACATATTACACACATGTCGACGGTTTACAATGGAAACGACATGTAAATCAAATAAATGAATGTTTGCTGTAATAGTAAATATTTTATTAAATCAACACTTTAGCAGAGGCTGTTACTTAATTGCAGCCTCTGATCCCAAGACACTATCGTAGGGCTAATGATGTTGTGTAATGTTTTCTTTGTTACTTACTTGTTATTTTAATGTTAAAGTTAATAAGTAAATCTTTTGTTTTTTTTTGTTACCTAATTAGGTTTATGTTTGTGAAAACAAAATTTAAACTGATTTGAAAGTTTTTTTTTGAGCACTTGGGCACTTTTTGAGATGGGTAAAAAAATGTTAAACTCGCGTCAGAATTCAGGGTCACATGGACCCTGATCGAAAATGTATTGAAAATGTGTCCGATTGTAATATGGTCACGTGGACCCTGATTGAAAATGTATGGAAATTGTGTCCGAGTGTAATATATTTAAAAAAAAATATTTTTATGACGAGATCGAAAATGGAGGAGGGAGGGAGAGTGGGAGAGGGAGAGGAAGGGAGAGTGGGGAGAGCGAGGAGAGTGAGTGAGTGAGTGTCAGTCAGTCAGTCAGTCAGTCGGAGAGAGAAAGAGACGCTAATAATACATATAAAGATCCACTAGAGGGCGCTAATCTAAACATTGAGTTGTGTCTCTTTATTAATTTATGTCACCAACCTGATAATGTGACGTTTTAAGTTCGTCGTATCGTTTAAGTTTGCACTTCTGTCGGCAGCCCCATGACTGCCTTTTTTTATGTAAGTGAGGGAGTGTTATATGTTAATTATATAACTATTATTATTATATTATTCATTCTTTCTTATCAAAGATTTCACTATCGCTATCTTGATTTAGGTCCGGACTCGGGTAGACATCTTTGTGTTTGTGCTAAGCTTTAATAATATAATAAATCAAAGTTACTTGATTAAAAGTGCATTAATTAATTGCTACTCCACAATTAAGTACTTACCAAGCTAAATACATCAATACCTAATGATTAAAGTGATCTGCTTCTACATTTTAGCCGGAAGATTAACCAGGTTTTTGTTATTCTTTTGTTGTTATCTTTTTAATAATTTAACTCATTATCATGGCACTAACTGATAAAATATATATATATAAAATAAACTGATATAAATGTATGTCGATGGCCGCACTACATGTCGCTTCTACAGTGCGGCCACTGACATACATTTATATCAGTTTGTTTTCACGAAATCGCCCTCGCGGCGCAGACGCCTTAGCAGTACGGCCACGGCCTAACAAAGATAAGCTTAACTCGGAAGTGAGTTTGTTTAAGGAAGAAAAGTAAGAAAAGGCCATGGTAGGTGAACAACTTTTTGGAAAAGAGAAAAGAAAGTATGACTGTATAAAGGAGCACAGTTAAATATATTAGTCAAGTCGACAAGTTAAAAATGGTCTAAAATAGAGAGACTGCTCTTAAAATCATGTGCGATAGCTCATTGGATCCGGAATGACGCCTAGAAAAATGTGGCAAAAGCTTGTATTAGCACATAAAAAATTGCAAAAGTTATAAACAATTAAAGAAAAAAATGAAATGGCATTTCGTTTTTTGCCAATATTTATTTTATAAAAAATAATCAATACCTTAAATAAATTAATTAATGTGTCGTACTCGCTTTTGACGCCGCGCGTGCAACCTAAAAATGTAGCGCGGAGACCCATTTTCAGCGTTAAATTAAAATTATAAATAATGGAGTAGAGTTTCAGGATCTAGGAGATTTTTATTGGAAATTTCCTCCTCTTTCATAATTCTTTTTTTAAATTTCTCAAATATTAATAGTTTATAAACTTTTTCATCTTTAATTGTTTATAACTTTTGCAATGTAATGTATTGCAACTGCATAATGTGCAAAATATTGTTGAATTTCTCAATTACGCTGGTGGTGTATCTTTTGGTTATTGCACACAAAAATTTGCAAAGCAGTGCCTTCAAGTTCTGAAACTCCTTCTAAGGAAGCTTCGATTTCAGACACAAGTTTGGATCGACCCTCAGTGACGTTTTCCCGAGAAATGTTAGCGCAGCCGGTATACAAGGCATCACTCGTGCTATCATCGGCATAGCAATGGGTGATAGCACACAGCCTTGTGGGACACCAGCATATACCAACTTAAAGTCGGAGCATATTGCACAATTTCAATAATTTAAACATTAACTGCCCTATAAACAAATCCATTGCATCTGTCCATCTAAAGGTTGTCTGTAAGAAATCGCAACTAGCGATAAGACCGCCATTTGTATCATGGCTTGTTTTTACTTTTCATAATATTGTAAATTGGTTTATGGTGTACAATAAAGAATACTGTGTTGTATTGTATTGTAATTTCTCGAGAAGCCCATAACTTATAAAATCCCAATAGCGTAATGTTGTCTGTTGATTGCATTTTATATTTCACTAGCAACCCGCCCCGGCTTCGCAGAGGTACAAATTATACACCTAAACTTTCCTCATGAATCACTCTGTCTATTAGTGAAAACCGCATGAAAATCCATTCATTAGTTTTTTCAGTTTATCGCGAACAGACAGACAGACAGACGCGGCAGGGGACTTTGTTTTATAATATGTAGTCATGTATGCAATTGTATATGGCCAGTGTGGTCAGTTTTTCCTGAAACCATTTTGGATGTCGTCAAAAATGTGATATTTTGCACAAAATGAATTTATACAAGTACTTATACATCGCTTTTCCAAATATTTTGACCGAGGTTAGAAGAATTGCGATTGGTCTAAAATTATTGCGATTGGATCTGTGATGTAGAAAGTGGGTGTTTTTTCTTGAATAAACCCCTTTTCACTTCAAAATTATTGTTTGAATTTTTTAAACCTTTTTTCATAAACACTTTTTGAAATTGATAGATTGCTTTGAAATGGACATACATAGATTTTATTATCATTCAAAAAATCAGATTATATTTCCGAAAGTCATTAACAATTTCCATCTCTGTGATCTAGAGAGAAAATATCATTTCAAAATATCAAATTTTCATCATAATTCAAAATATTGATTTTGTAAATATTTCGATTTAAACAAAAATCCTAATTAATCCCACACCGAAAATGTGTAATTATCCGAAAACTCTTGTTTTTCGTTCATGTATGCATCATCAAATTACCGACAGAATACATATCTCTGGCGAGCTAGCAAGACCTTAAATAATATCTGCGAGACACATGGTATTGACATTTTTAACATTAAAATAATCACGGTACGACGGGTGCTAAACCGAGATTTCTTTCTGCCCGTTTTTTGTAGACAAATAGCATATTATATGTAAAACTACATGCTGATACACACCTAAATTGTCTGCACGTTTTCTTATTTGTATAAAGTAGTGCTTAACTGTGAAGACCTTTAATTGACTAAATGTTGTAAATTACTGTTACTATTTCGATGTTGAAGCTGTTTTCCTTCAAATCAATAAATAAATAACGCATGTTAGCCTAAAAGCGAGAACAGATTAAATGTCAAGTCAAATGTCATATTAAGTACGATTGCTTGCTCTATATATGTGACAGATTATTATGTACTGAATTTGGTACTGATAATTATACTGCGAAACGACTTATAATTGACTAGCTTTTGCTCGCGACTTCGTCCGCGTGGAGGCGGACATCAGACGTCGTAGAGTGTAGGTAAACTAACTTAGGGTACACCAGAACCTCCGGCCATAAGACCCGGTGACGGAACACGGTGTGGTTTTATTCGGTTCGAGTCCGACATACCACCGTGTTGTTTGACCGGTGTGGTGATGGCCCGTGGGAGTTAGATAGTAATTAAGGAGGGAAAACCCACCAGTCAGCTTTGGTTTGTAGACCAAAATCATGTCGTCGAGAACAGAGGCGAGGATAAACCTCAACGAATTGCCATAGAAATATTTTTACATTGCTGCCGAATATTCCCGGGGATGCCCTTCGGCCCCGTTTAGAGGCAAAACACTGGTCGAACTATTATTACATGCCAGCAGAAGATTGCAATTTAAGGCTTAAGGCTTTCGAAGCACTTACTACGCCTGGTAAGTATATCTCACCGTGGAAGGTCTTCAGTTTAGATTCTCTGTCTATGGCAATTCGTTGAGGCTAATGTCTGTTTCTTTCTCCGGATCCCGAAAACTTTATCAAATATGCTTCTGCAAAAAAATACTATGAATCGCTTAAAAAGAGCTAAAGTGCTTGATTATTATTACCCACATTATTTTTTTATGCTGTAAAACAATAGGTATGGTAACTATTTTTTACTATCTTGCAATATTTTTTTCACAAAGTTCTGAACACACACAGTCATTAAATTATAATTATATATATTGTTTATATAGTAGCATAGTTTCTTATAAAGCCATCTATTATGAAAGTCTTATATTTTAACGCCATGTACCTCACTTGTCGCATGATAGATGTCTTGGCTTTTAGTGTCAACTTGAAGTTGATCAGGCCAAGTAAACACGTGTTCCCATACTAACTTTGCCACCCCTTTTCAAGCCCTCTGTGGTGGAATTTTCGAAAATCTTTTCTTATCGGATACCTACGTCATACAAAGAACACAAGTTTCAGGTCTCGACGATCAGCGGTAGGTCGTATTTAGGTCGTGCGTTGATCCGTCAGTCAGTCATTCAGGATAAAGCATTTAATATGTATAGACAACACGATGTTTACGATTCGACACTTTTATTGTTACTAAATTCATTATAACGGGTGTGTTTTTAGAAGCTTTATTAAAAAAAAGAATCAATAAACATAATATGCACTTGATGTTGGCTTTATTTAAGAAACAATTTTATGTCCTTAGTGTTATAATAGAACTTCGGGAGTACGGGCGTCAAGCTCGACTGAAGCGCGATGATTTGCAGCAGGATTTGTTAGCGCCAAGAAAACTTATATAACCTTTTGTATCACATACAAAAGGTATCGTACCTACCTTAGTAAGTCCCGAAAGTTTAAAAATCATAAATAATGATAAATTGTAATAAGCTGTCTTCTTCATCCCTTCCCACTCTTCGAGGTAAAATATTTTCTTCAAATTTAAATAGGATCAATCTTTAGTGCAAACAATTTATTAGAAAACAACAGTATTGAAATCGGCTGACAAATGGCGAAGATCGCGTAACATACACACAAGAAGAAAAGATAAAAATATTCAGTCGAATGGAGAACGACTGAGTCGAATTAAGATGGCCGACATTGTTTTAACTATGACTGGATTATTAGAAAATATTTCTGGAGAGTTTTTCCAGTAATTGCATTAATCCCAATCACTGCCTGCAATATTATTTTACATATCACAAAATATAAATATTTTGATGTTTGTCGCAAGTATCTTTTTAGACCAAGATCCCAAAGCCGCCAGACCTTACTTATTTTCTGAAAAAAGTTATTTATTTTATTTATTTATTCTTTGGAAAGCTTACAGACTAATATTACATGATATGAAATTACACTATGCAGTATTTATTGCTATTAATAAGGTTCCACAAATTAACATCAATTCAATGTACCTTAGCTATTTTTATATATTAAGTATTACAGAGTGATACATACGTGGGTCACACTGAAAGTTTTTAGAATAGACCAGTAAGAAAAGTAGCCGATGAAAAATTTACTAAAATTACGAACTGTATTTATTTAATGATTTCAAATGTCATTTGTTTTTACAAACTTCATTACGAAGCCCCGTCTCGTGCCACTGTTTACAACTGGATTAATGACTTTAAACGTGGTCGAAGCAAACTCACTGATGCTTCTCGAGAATGCCGTCCTTCTACAGCGACTACGTTATCTTAACGTGAGTGCTGTGCGGCTAATGACAGAATTTGATAGAAGGGTGACATATTAACAGATTTGGGCAAATTCAAATTCAAAATTTAGGCATCTTTAGGCATTGCTATGAGTTAAGTACAAATAGTCTTACATGAACATTTAGGCGTCAGAAAGTCTCATAGTTTGACGAAAGATCAAAAACGCCGTCTTTTGGATTGGTGCCTCTGAATGCTTGAAAAGTATGATGGAGGTGACTCGAATTCTGTATATGACATCGTCACAAGTGATTGTGTGAGTGAGTGATTGTTACGAACCCGAACTCAAAAGACAATTGATGTGGGAGAGCCATGCTTCGGCACGTATGGGCCGGCTCGACTCCACTCGATACCACGGCCTCACAGAAAAACGGGTTGCATTGCATTTCGCCGCATGAGTGAGGTTACCGGAGGCCCTAACCCTTACATTTCCCTTATTCCCGTCCTTCCCCTCTCCTTCCTCTTCCCACTCTTCCCCTCTTCTCCTACTCTCACCTTAAAAGGTGGCAACGCACTTGTAACTCTCGAGTTGCAGGTGCCCATGGGCGGCGGTAGTCATTTACCATCAGGTGACCCGTCTGCTCGTTTGCCCCCTATACAATAAAAAAAAAAAAAAGACAATCTGCGCAATGGATACATTCGAAGATTTGCCAACAAAAGTAAAGAAGGGTAGAAATCAAGGGAAAAAGACGATTGCCTCATTCTTTGGATGGACGGGTCATTTCGCAATAATCATTCTAGACCAGTTACCAGTTGTCTTGAAAAATGTTAGACATCAACGCCCAAGTAGCGCTCCGTACGCAATTGTGTGGCTGCCTACTGTTTAAGTGGTGGCTAAGGGCAGCCGGGGTTCTTGGGGTCTTCCTCACTAGGTATACAAAAGGCCCTTCCAATAGACTCACTTGTGAAGGAACACCGTGTGGTTTTAGTCGGTTCGATTTCGACGTACCACTACACTGCTAGCCTCGGTGAGCTTTTAGCCGTGTGTACAAGTTAAAAAAAAATGGTGATGCATCACACGGCTCGTTCGCCTTACTGCTACTATGTTATTGTGAGCCGAGGATTGAATTATTCTAACTTTCCATTACCTCTCCTAAGCAATGCGTCCAAATAACATGCTATACAGGACAAAGTTTATCTTCATACAATCGTCTTGACTATGAAGTACATTTTGTTCGTAAGGATTAATAATGCTCCATGCCTAATAATAATGCTCGTAAACCACTTTTTAATTTTCAATGTTTTGTTTGTCGCAAAATAGCTTATTGTGGCTTAAGAGATAGGTATATAGTATCGCGGACTTTTTCTTAGATGTACTAAGGACCAATATTTTTGTAGAACATTGGATTTACGTATCACTAACTATTACGACAGCGTACGCAGATAAACCAGTTCGGGAGGGCTTTTTCTTCCGATTTACTGAATAAAAATCAAAATTTAAGACTGACAGGTGTAACCTGATGCTAGATAGCCTATAGTCTAGTTTCGAAAAACCTTTTTGTATATGATAGACTCATAAATCTGACTATCGTATTCATATACAAAAAGAATTTTTCGAATCCTACTGGCATTGCAGAACAAACAACCTAGCAAACAAAAACTTTCAGCTTTATTTTATTAGTATAGATAAGCAACAAAAGTGGCCGCATGATGCTTGTTAGAGCCTTATTTGACCGATTACAATTTGTTCTTAGTTATTTTGCAGCTCAGACCCAAATGCCGTATTTATATACAGACACTATCCCTAAAAACTGTTAAAGTGTAAACTATGCCATCGTACTCTGAATTAAACTTTGAACTCAAAAATCTACAATATTTTGTTTTTACCCACCCAAAGTGGGTGGATTGAAATAGGTGATAACTGGGTCTTTACCCAGTCGTGGGTTTTAAACCCATCTCTAGCACCTACAGCAGAAAAAAGCAATTTCCTAAGTTTTTTCAAATTTTTTTTTTTTTTTCATGTTTTTATTTTTATTTAAGGAGTTTAATCAAACATGATTATGCCACTCCATTAGGCCAATTCTTAAAAATATTTTACAAAAAAAATATGTAATCATCTAGAAAATATTTACTGTGTCCGCCTTCGCATACCTATGTTAACCATATTGTATATCAGTAAAGCTGATTCAGATAGCGGATATGACAAGACACAATTACATCTCCCTTTTTGTTTTAAATCGAAAATATCATATAATATAACATTATCCTCGTTCCGAACACATTCCACTAAAATATGTAATATATCTTCCACTATGCCACACTCTGTACATAGAAGAGATGGAACCTTTTTCATTAAGAATGCAAAATTTATTAAGTGGAATGTGTCCGGATCGAAGCCTAAAAGCGGTAGTTAAAACACTCCGTCTCATTGAGCAATCCTCAAACCATGGTTTTTGCCATGGTTCACTTTGAAGTGTCTTATACCATATCCCCTTCTCAACAGATCTCTTATCGAAGTGTACCTTCCATAACTCGTAACAATAAACTTTAATTAAATAGATACAGTCTGAGAAGACTGGCAAGACATGTAAAGGTTCACCATCGCTTGAAGCTTCTTTAGCTATACTGTCTACTCTTTCGTTCCCTACCAAGCCAATGTGAGAAGGGATCCATTGCAAGACAACTTCTTTAGAATTAGCTTTTAATTCAAACAATAATTTAATAATACTGTAGGCGATCGGTGTACCTCTTAAGGAAGAGGTAATACGAGCCATATGTTGTAGGGAACTCTTTGAATCGCTCAAAATTACAAATTTATTGTAGTCTATAGATTTTATATATGATAGTGCTTCCAAAATAGCAATTAGTTCAAGATACATTATAGAGATGTTATTACAAATTTTAAATTTAATGGATATATCGAAAAATGCCGCCCCCATAGTATGTTCGTTTTCTTTGAACCGTCAGTGAAAATCTTGTAATACGCAGCACAGTGCTTATCTAAATATAAAGAACATTTATGACGAAGCGACGTGGGATCGTGTTCTCTCTTATCTTGGACTCCCTCAATTTTGTACTTAACTGTGTCATTCAAATCATACCAGTTCATCCAGTAATATAGCGTGTACATGTCTAATATTTCCTTTGAATTGATATTAACATTATTAAATTTAGCGTACATTTGTATTAAAGTTGGAATTTTCTTTTTACGGCACCAATATCTCTGACTAATATGGGAGTTTAATTCGCAGATGACAGAAACAGTAGGATTATTAGAAATAGACATAGAACGGAACCATGTCCTACCAGCTAAATATATACGACGAATATGTAAAGGTTGTAAGCCGAGCTCGCTCTTTATCACATGGATAGGAGTACTTTTCACAAAACCACCTATTATTATTCTCATGGCTTGATTCTGAAGTTTATCTAATTTAAACAAATTGTAATGGCAACTATTATCATAAAGGTAACTCCCATAGTCTAAACGGCTTCTAATAACAGAAATGTATAACCGTCTCAGATGTTTAGGGTGCACGCCCCACCCTGGACCTTGAAGACATTAAGTAACTTATGAGTTTTCTCATATAATTCATTGATGTGTTTAGACCATCTTAGAGAGGAATCCAACCACCTAAGTATTTCACGTTATTTACTTCTTGCAATGGCTAACCATGAATTGAAACAGAGACACTTTTTGTATTTACACCTTTTTTAAAAATACATATTTTACTTTTTGTAGGAGATACACTTAATCCTAGGTTTTCTAAATACATAACTAAATTATTTATTGATTCTTGAAGTATCTTACTTGAATCTTTCAAGTTTTTATTGGATATGTACAAGGCAAAGTCGTCAGCGTATTGTAACAAATATACTTTATCAATGGCATTACATATATAATGAGTAGCAATGTTAAAAAGTAATGGTGATAATGGGTCACCTTGAGCTAGACCTAGGCCTGTACATTGACTTATAAAACCATGGTCGTTTTTTATTCTATAACTAAGAAAGTGCCGTAGATAGTTACAAATTTGTGATCCGACACCTGCCTTATCTAATATATCTAGGAGTGAAACTACATTTATATTATTGTACGCGTTATCAATATCAATAAAACACGCCAAGGTAGGAAGATCTGTTGAGAAACCCGTCTGGATCCTTGTTACAAGTCTAATCAAACTATCGAAACATGATTTAGATTTTTTGAAGCCTACGGTTTCTTTTAAAAAAACTCCTTTATTTTCGAAGTACCACTCTAATCTCCTATTAATGATTGTGTGGAATATTTTACAAACGCAGGACATTAAACTAATTGGACGTAGGGACGAAATAAGAAAAGGGTCACGACCAGATTTAGGGATGGGAACTACATAAATATCTCGCCATTGCAATGGAGTGAAACCTGAAGATAAATAATAGTTAAATAGTGCTAGCAAAATACACTTTGCGTTTTTAGGTAAACGTTTTATCATTGAAAAATAAATATTACCACAACCCGGTGCTGTATCGCTAGTTTTAATACAAGATTCTAATTAATTTAATTTATGGGAGATTCTATTTTAGGGTTACGTGAGACAAATAAAGGCGTGTCAGGTGAGACATAAGCAGGACATAAATTGCATAGCAATAACTCGATTCGATCGGCGTCTAAGTGTGAATTTTGGGTTTTATTTCCCTTTAGCCATTTCATCTTTCTCCACATTTCACTAGCTGACGGAGCTGCCTCCAAAGAGTTACAGAATTTGTGCCAATTATCCGACGATGCCTTCCTTATGAGTATACGCGACTCTTTGATGCATTTATTGAGCGTTGTCAGATTTGCAGGGGTAGGATTTTTCCTGAACTGTGCCAGGGCCAATATTCTTTTAGCAACTGATTGAGATAGGTTAGGGTTCCAGTATGGCTTCGGAGTAAAATTACTAGTAGGGTTTAAATTGATTTTTACGTATGGAATAAACTTATCTGCAGCTAAATTTATGTTTTTAATAAAGTTATTATAAACAACGTGAGGCTCATTTGTTAGACTGCAATCAGAAAACGCGCTGTCGAGACATTTTTCATACCCATGCCAGTCAGCCAATTTTAAGTTACGTTTTCTCAAAATATTGGGGCTGAAAGTAATCGAAGTAGAGATATTAATCATAAGATGGTCACTACCTAGAGATTCATTGGTTACTTGCCAGTTAAAAAAACATGAAATATCCGAAGTAGCAAACGAAATATCAGGAGAACTGCATTGTAAGGTTCCCGCGACTAACTTAATACGTGTATGGCTGTTATCATTTAAGGAGACAAAATTACTATCAGCCAGAGAATTAAATATCTGAGAGCCCCGAACGTCTGTTTTATATGACCAAGTAAAATGATGTCCATTACAGTCGCCTTAAATTAACGATTTGTTTTGAAATTTGTAAAATAAGTCATCCCAGTCAGTTTAACGAATATAAACCCATTGAGGACAATAAATCGCAACTATATTTTCAATTCGTCTGCAGTTAAAAATCTTAACATGTAATACTTGAATATCATCGTTACTAAGTACAACTCGACATATCTGGGCTTTAATAGATTTGTGTGTTATGATACTAACCCCCCCATAATTGTCTTCACGATCCATTCTAAAAATATTGAAATTGCTAATTTTGATTCTACTATTTTGATCAAGCCAAGTTTCACTAACGACTGCAATATGTATCTTGTTTTGTATTAATAGGTTTTCAAATAAAACTGGTCGCAAACTTTGCGCGTTCCACTGTAAGATATTGATAACGGTATTACTATTAACATTATTAGTACTAGCCATTTTGTGTATCACAAGCGATGCCAAACATTTTCTTAAGTAAAGACAAATCTGTAATGTTAGTTATAATAGTCCATAAAAGTCATTTTAAAATTATATTGACAGTTAAACTAATATTTTTGAACCAGTCGTACCTTTCAGAAAATATTATCCTTTTAATTTTGCTTAATGAGGGGTTAAAATTACAAGAGTAATTCCTGTGATATTTTCTAAACTGAATAATTTTGCTAATGCAAACTGCTTAGGTAACTTTTGTGTACTAGAAATACTTATTTCAATCTTCTCAATTCTTCTTCTTTTCTCATTATTACCAACTATTGTCCAGTTTTCGTTATCATCCACCTCCTGTTCTTCTGTAATGTGAATATTCTCCTCATTGTAGTGTTGTTGGTTCTCACCCTGGATTAAGACATCTCCATCCACACTACTTCCTCCCATACTAATGTTATCCATAACTTCTCTATTCTCTTCCAATGCACCCTCACTCATGTTGTACAAGAATTAATATTCGACCGACCGTGATCCATCGACAGCGCGCGAGCGCGCCGGCGGTAGGCAGGTAGGTAATAATACCGATAGCCGCACAGTTAATAGCTAGCTGTAAACACGTCCTAATCGCTCGGTGAGAGAATGGACACTGTTTTATTTTTAAATCAACTATTTGTCGGCTACATATAAAATTTGAACACACTCTTCTGTAACAACCTGTATATACCGTATGCAGAGAGATAAGAATAAGAAATAAATGTCAAATAATGTGATTGATATGTTATTTAGATTGTAGAGAAAATTTACGATGTTCAAAATGGTTATATAAATATATATAAGCACTTTGATCTAAAAACGAGGCAGATCATATCGTTCGTTCGTGAGGTTCTAATGTATAGACTAGTTTACTAATGTATAGATCCAAATAGACTTACGACCACGAAAATTTGTGAACATGTTTGGTTTAATTATCAGAATTTTGTTTCTTTGGTAAGTTACTATTTAAATAAATGTTATTAAAAAAGGTTATCAATTAGGCTGATTTATTTGTACTCATTGTCGCCCAGAAGTCGAAATTCAAATTATTTATATAAAAACTCCTTCGAAATTAGGGGAAAAAACTTTAAGCTAAAGCTCGTCAAATAAATAACTACTAAACAAAAGAAAAAGAAAATTGGTTGACGCACAAATAGATAAAGGCACTGCTTTCTTTTGTCTTTACCTTTTTACGTAGTGTCTATTCAAATGTTAGGCGATGGCTCACCCGTAGGTGAATTGAATTTTAATATTGTTATTACATGAACTTTTAGGGTATTTTTATAGAACAATGAAAACAGCAATGGCAGACTAACTCATATACGAGGGCTACACTGAAAATTTCGGGAATCAAGGAAGTGACACAACATTACTATTTAAACATGTATTTATTGCTTTTCGAAGTATTCTCCGCGAAATTTGACACATTTTTCCATACGATGGAACCAATCATTGAAGCAACCATTCCATTCGGAAGTTGGGGTCTCCAAAATGGCCGTTTTGTAGGCGTCCACAGCTTCTTCAGGTGATGAAAATCTCTGACCACGCAATTTATTCTTTATTTTAGGGAAAGTATAGAAATCATTAGGGCTTAGGTCGGGACTGTACGGTGGATGGTCTAATAATTCTATGTTTTCTTGCTCTAAAAACTCTTTTGTTCTGTGCGCGGTGTGAGAACTCGCATTGTCGTGATGGAGGATGATGCGGCGGTTGCAGTTCTCTTTACGGAGTTCGGAAACGACCTGTGGCAAACAAATGCTAGCACACCATTCTGCATTAACCGTTCTTTGTCCCTCAAGAGGAATAGTCGCAACATGGCCGGTTTTGGAGACAAACGTGGCCACCATTTTTTTTGCAACACTCCGTGAACGAACAATTTTAGTTGGCTTTAACTCATTTTCGAACACCCAAACTCGTGACTGGTTTTTTGTTTCGGGTTACGTATATCCAGGATTCGTCACCTGATACAATGTTGTATACAGCATTTGAGGATCCTGCGTGGAATCTTTCGAGAGTTCTGACGCACCAAGTAATGCGAGCCGCTTTTTGCTCTTCACAGAGCGCAAATGCGGTATCCACCGGGAAAACAACTTTTTTACACCTAATTGTTCATGCAAGATTATTTGTATTTGACTCATGCGTTTGTCTAAATTTGCCTGAATTTCACGGTATGTCACATGTCGATCTTCCTCAATCAGCTTACGCACAGCATCAACGTTTTCTTGGGTGACTGCAGTTTTTGAACGACCTTGACGGGGATCATCACTGAGCTTAACACGTCCACGTTGAAATTCAGCAAACCAGCGATAAATTGTGGTTTTGGATGGGGCTTCATCACCAAATGCAGAAAGCATCCGGTCAACACACTGTTTTTGTGTTAAACGGCTTCGAAAGTCATAATAAATCATCGCAATTGAATTTTCTCGAGTAAATTCCATTTTCTCAACGACTAAACAAGTTTGAGAAGACCTTGTGAGAAGACCGAGAATCTTTTTTTAAATAAATAAATGGTATTCGATTTTTAAAACCAAGGAGTTTTCAATTAAAAAGATTTTAATATGATAGGAATAGTGGAAATATTTCTTTTCCCGATACTTTTAGTGCAGCCTATGTATTATTACGTTGGTTCTTTTATACATAGATTTTTTACAAACAATAAATAGGGTAAAATTCGAAAAAGATCGCACGATGTTAGAGTGAGACGTTTACTATCTCTGTCTGATGCCAAGGAATGTCATTATCGACGCAGCGATCGGCGGCGCCCCCTCCAGGGCCTCCGTATGAATCATCTTTTCTTCGATTCTTATCCTTGGCAATTGGTTTGATCTACGAGCAGATTCTTCCCCTGTTTCGTCAGGTTCAACCGGGTTGCCATCGGATCTTTTACACTTTAATTTACCAGACGAGTTCCAGCAGTAATACGCGAGAAATATAATAAAGACTAATGTTAGCATAATTGTAATTATAGCAAAACTAATATGTGTTGTAAAGTGATTGTTTTTGATGTTAAGGTTTTCAAAATGTTTTTCTGTTTGATGAGTTAATGTTTTAAGATTTTTTAAACCTTGCAAATCAGTGTTGGAAATCGTAATATTTTGTAAATCATTTTTTTATTTTTTGATTATGTTATCCTTAGATGTAATTTAAACTTATGATTATGTAATACTAACCTACCCTGTTCCTAGTCCATTACTCTTTTTCTCCTGTAAACTTACTTTTAAGGGTAAGTTTACTCTTGGCCGGGGAGGTGTTACGCCGGACAACCCTAACACATTTGTCTACCTAGCCCTATAATTCGTCCCATAAGAGCCAAACGAGCGTATCACCAAAATATCGAAAAAAAAATTTTTCATAAATACTTTGTCTAAGTGGTCCTACACCATTTGCCAAAAGGACTAATTCGTTTAGTCAATAGTTTCAGAGTTCCATTGTAACGTAACAGAAAAAAGTATATTTCTTTACGACGATAACAGCTTAACTTGCGATTGGTGTATGTCAATGTTATCCGTTTCATTTTTAGGTAGTTCAAAATCAAAATCAAAAATCATTTATTTCAATTAAACCATTATAGGTATTTTTGAATTGACAGGAGTAGTAGTCAGTCAGACTAAGTCAGTTATGAAGCTAATTGCCTGTTCCAATAAGTAGATCCTGTGGAGAAGAACAGGCAAGAAACTCCAAAGAAACTCTTTTTCAACATATTTTTTGCAACTTTTTGGTTACATTGCTTAAATGCGCAAATTAAATGTAAGGATAATGTAACGTATTGTTCTAAGCTATAAGCAGACGAGCAAACCACTGCTGTATGTAAGTAATAGCAGTTCGGAGATGACCAGCCCCAACCAACGGCACTCGTTCACGAGCATGACGCACGCGCCAGCCATCGTCCACTTCAACCATATCAAAGATAGCTGAACGACGCGACACATACGCCACCATCGGCGTTCAAAATGAACGTATTTGTTTACGAGTTTATTTGATACTGAAATTTTTCCTAATTTACAATTTCTAACCAACCATAAAAACGTAACAACTTATACGTTCCTATAGTTTAAAAAAAAAAGCGAGTTTGAAGTTATAATTAAGAGCCATTTGAACGTATAAAAGTTTACGTCAGTTTGAAACTTATTTCGAATTGATTATCTTTTATTTAACTGATTGCCAATACCACGTTAAATCAATTACGTTACTTTGGCAGTAACATTAACGTATTATACTCAGGTCTTAGGTAGATTTTGATTGCAATTACGTTCAAATGGCATTTAAAAGTTATGGTACCCCCGGTAATTAATTGAATTCGACAGCGCGGGGAGCCCCGAAATTTAGTGATAAAGGACGATTATTGATTTGTTTTTTGAAAAATTTTATTGAAATTTAGTGATAAAGGACCATTATAGTTCTTTCAACATGAAAATAAATAGCTGAACATGGAAGATTCTGGAAACTTTAAACCAGCAGGTGAGTTTATTTCATACATAAGTTCCTAATTATTATTATAATACGTTAACTAATGAAATTAAATCTAATCACAGTTCTTTAGCATAAATAAAGTCAAATTTACAACTATTGTGTTAATGATTTCATATTTTAAACGGTTCTATTACCTATATTATACATTTCGTTGATACGTAATATTTAGGTATTTGAGCAGAAATAACTGTGATTTGACGGGGTCCGTTTCAGCTAAAACATTAAATTAAATTCTCCATAAATTATGTTATATTTATATATTAACTATTTTAACAAAGGTTCTTTTCTGATTAAACCCTTGTAGGTATTGACTTTTGACTAACAGCCGATCACGATAATGAACTTACCAAAAGTTTTACTCGGATAAAGTTAACCAAAAATAGATCAGTTTTATAGGGGGATTCCTATGTATCTCCGTTCATTTAGAACGAAGCTAAATAGGATTTCCCCTCCGCAACTGATCTATCCTTGGTTAACTTTATCCTAGCTGTTTAATATGAGGAGCTCATTCATCTGTGCGTACTACCGCGTACTAACCTCAACACAAAGCGTTTAATCAGATGGTACCTTCTTTATTGATATACAATAATACGTATATTATAGCTAGTTAGCTAATTTAAGTTAATTTACCGTAAATAAATGTTGTTTAGGGTAAATTAACTTAATTGCCTGTAGTCAAGTGGTTAGTGACCCTGACTGTTAAATTGAACCCACGACGGGTTCGATTCCCACCCCGGACAAATCTTGTGATGAGGATGGTTGCTTATTCTGCATCTGTGTGTACCATAGTACAAGGTTTGCTTAGTTGGCGATCATGGTGTGTGATTGGTGAGGAAGATATTAAAGATCACTATTTTGCAAAACATATCAGTGTGTTTTTTTTTTCAGGGTCCAGTGAATTCATTTGATGCTAACTCAAATGCTAATGACATTCTCAACGATGAAATTCCTTGTCTGCAACCATGTACAGTAACGACAGAACATATTATAGATAGCTTAGAAGCAGAATGTACGTTCTAAGACTCTATTGATTTCCCAAATTCTTCAGTATTGACATCATTACAAAACGTTTCCCTTATTGATCTGTTGAATGAAGATTTACATCTATCTTCGAGTAATGATTATTTACCTCAACCAGATGAATGTATTATATCGTCTACTGATTGTACCATTTCCGAAATAACAAATAATAATACGAACAATTCGAGTACATTATCTAAAAGTATTCTTACTACCGAAAATATCCACCACTTAACTGCTTTTGGAACATTAATAGCGTTGATCAGAAGAGACAGAACATTGTAAGCTTAGTAGACCGTTACCGTATACCAACAATAAGAACACTAAATGAAAAAGAAAGCAGAAGAAAGATGACTTACAATTATTATTTGAAAATAATCTAAAGTATTATCAGAAAACTTAAAAGTATGCCAAAAAATTTTTTTATCAGCATTAAATGTTTCGGAAACATACGTTAGAAATTGTTTGAAGAACTGTAATGAAACCGATGTTGTAAAAACTGACCAGAGAGGCCACCACGTACCACATAATAAAATACCAAAGGAAGAAAAACAATTCATACGAGACCATGTTAATTTATTTCCGCGAACACCGGCCCACTACGTAAGACAAAAATCTAAGAAAGAATACCTAGACCAAGGCTTGAATGTCACCAAAATGTATGAACTTTATAAAAGTAAATGCGAAGATGAAGATAGACAGCCAGTGATATCGTACTATCGTAAGATAATTAACACAGATTTTAATATCGGTTTCCATAAACAACCAAATGTTTTATTTTTAATAATTTAAGTGAAGAAGACAAAGAGAAAGAAAAAACAGAATACGAGGAGCATTTAAAAAGAAAAGTCACTGCCCGAAAACATCGTGATGAAGCGAAAATATTGGCTGAGTCTGGCGAAATACAGTTCGTTGAATATGACTTGGAGGCAATTTGCAATTGTCCATCTTCCTCGTCCAAATTATTTTTTTATAAACGCAGAATTTCTGTTTATAATTTTTCCATGTTAGACTTTGGCAAGGAAAATCGCAAAGTCTATTGTTACTGTTGGCATGAAGGTATTGAAAGGAGCCATTGAGATTTGTTTCAGTCACTTTTATGTCAGATACTTGCGCCAGTCAATGTGCTCTGTTACTATATTGTGTTGAAAGTTTTGAAATTCCAGAGATCAATCAAAAATATTTTGAGCCTGGACATAGCCAGATGGAGGCAGATAATATACATGCCACTATCGAACAGGCTAAAAAAAATATTTCAATCTTTCATCCTTCCGGTTTTTATACTATGATAAGGACAGCTTCCCGAAAATCTCCGTATGAAGTCTTCTAAATGGAAAATGAAGATTTTATTGATAAAAAAGACCTAAAAAATACCTTAGTTAATAATGCCAAGATAGATCTTGAAGGAAATCCTGTAAACTGGCTTAAAATAAAGTGGTTGCAATATAGAAAGGAAGACACCAAACGTATATATTTCAAATATGACTACGATGACTCTGATTTAAAAAAAATAAAAGTATTCATACGAGGTAAGAGGATGGCTGTGGATAAAATCGTACTAAAAAATGCATATAGGGGGCCATTGAGAATTTCGGCTGAAAAGTATGCAGATTTGCAAGACTTATGCAGACAGGGAATCATTCCCACACAATACCACGATTTTTATCACAGTTTTAAAGTTGGTTCTACGGATGATGAAGAACTTGATAATATGTAGACGCTACTTAACAACTACTTACTTAACAATTCCTGTGCCATTCTTGATTTAATAAAGATTTTTAAATGTACCTATTATTTTTTTATTTTCTCTTCCCAAAAATTCATTAAAGTTAGCTAAACTAGGCTTAGATATATAGTTAGGCTAGGGTTACGTTTTTTTATTCTTATTATTTTCAAATTTAATTGAAAATAATAAGAGCCAAAAAAACGTTAGCCTGGCACTTTTTGAAAAACCATAAATATTTAATATATATCAAAACATCATCAATTAGTTTTTTTGCTATGTTAACTCTCTAATAACTAGTCCATATTTAGGCATTTTTTCTTTCTCGTTAACCTGTTATATAATGTATATTAAAGTACTCCAGAGTTCAGAATAGTGGTATTTGCACAGTTTTTTAGCTCTCCTGTAAAGTTGTTAAAATGGCGATACGCTCGTTTGGCTTTTATGGGACTAATTAATCCCAGTCAGCATATTCAAATATTCCCATGGCTTAGGCCACATCTCCATCTCAGTTCTCCTCAGACCTCCTTGCCCCTCGTTTCGGACCTAATTTTATATGCTAAATCAGTGTACTAATTCTAATATCTGTCGAAAAAGTAATTGAAGGTCGTCTCAAATCTTTTTTTTTTATACTGAGTTCGGTCAGCACCTATAACAGTACACACGCGGACTATATGAAAGTGCAGACACGTCCGTAGCTGTGCATTGGATCCACCGCAATTCAGTTAGTTCAAAGTTCGGTGCGTGCTCATACGCTGCGCGGTCCGTGGTCATCCATTTGAACACAGACAACCATGCCAAAACTTCTGCTAAATATACCATAAGAGCCGCAATTGCAGCTATATGTTCTCAGCTGACTTTACATTTAGGAACGAGAAAATGGCTTGGAATCTCAAGGCTGACACAAACCATTGGAAGAGTCTTGGTGCGTTGCTGTCCGTGGTCATCGGCCGTGAAAGATAATCCACAGACTCACGGACCATAGAAAGTCACTTTTAGGGTACATCCTAAAGGTGTATACATATTGGACTGTAAAGTTATATCAAAGATGTTGTTGCAGCTTGGTTTTTGTTTTAGAGCATATTATATAGCACAACCTTTCCTAGACTCAAAGTAAGCATAGCTTGTACTATTGGTTCCAGAACACGGATAAACATACTTAGATATTTTCTATTTTGTAAATACATTTGTGTTTTACATAGAAACGACAAAGATACATACAGCGACCTCTATGGATTTCGAGACGACAGTAATCTTTAACAATGACTTCCCTGTTATTACTAGGACTGCATATGGTGTTTATGGCATTGACATAAAGATACAAGTGAAGCAAGGTCTGTTAGAAGGTGAAAGAGTACAAACAATCCTTGGTGATTATTACTACAGCTTCAAAGGTATCCCATTTGCCAAGCCACCTGTGGGAGAACTGCGATTCAAGGTATATAACTGTTGACTTTAATTTAGACTTAAAAACCTCAAATACAGCATCGCTATGCACCAGTTTTGATCCTAGTGTTAACAAATGGATTTTTATAAGTAGCGAAAAATTTCAATGGAGGCCCCAAAAGAAATAGTTATTACCAACTGGTTTTCTAGTCAATAACTTAAATCTTCTACCTCTTCCAGACCCCTCAAGATCCTCAACCATGGGATGGAGTTAGAAATGCTAAAGCACATGGACTCAAATGTCCTCAAGTACAAAAATTTATGAACGTATACTATCCCGGCAGTGAGGACTGTCTTTTTCTGAATGTATACACAGCTAATCTGACACCTGACACACCTTTACCAGTTATAGTTGTAGTTCCTGCAGGCGTTTTCGAATATGGTTCAGGGAATGAAGACATGTATGGACCAGATTTTTTGGTTTCAAGCAATATTATTGTTGTCACTATAAATTATAGAGTAGATGTGTTAGGTTTTATTAGCTTGGGTACTTCTGAAGTGCCTGGTAACGCTGCATTAAAAGATCAAGTTGCTGCATTAAAATGGATACAAAACAATATTCAATACTTCGGAGGAGATCCTACAAAAGTTACGCTTTATGGAGAAAGCTCTTCTTCAGCATGCGTCGGTTTTCACATGCTTTCACCAATGTCCAAAGGTTTATTTCATAGAGCAATAGTAATGAGTGGATCACCTTATTGTGACTGGAATACTGCCTATAAACCTGAAAAAAGAGCCTTTAAACTAGGTGAAACATTAGGCTTCAAAACAAAAGACAAATCCCAGTTACAAAGTTTTTTACAAAGTGTCCCTTCTGAGAAACTGGTAAACACAAGCTGTAAACTTTTAAGAGCAGACATAGAAAGAAACTTCTTTAAAATAATAAAGTTCCCTCCCGTAGTTGAAAGACCAGATTCACAGGCAAATTTCCTTCCCGAAGATCCTGCAGCAATAATTAAATCCGGCAAAGTTAACAAAGTTGACGTCCTTTTTGGTCAAGCAGGCCAAGAAGCAGTGTTAGGAATTGATATATTGGAGTCGTATTTATTGGAATATTATAATAGATACAAAGAAATGTTTGTTCCTACTAAAATATTACTTAACTCATCGCCAGAAAAAGTTCAACTTTTAGCCGACAAAATTATCAAACACTTCTTCGGCAATAAAACAATCAGCAAAGAAAATATGATTGATTTTCTTAATTACGCCCATGGTGCAGTTTATGGTTATTGCACACAGAAATTTGCAAGGCAATGGCCTCAAGTCGAAAACGTATATTTTATGAAATTTTCCAGTTTCTCTAATAGGAACCACTACGGAATAAAAGGAGTCCCCTATGGTATAAAAGAAGCAACGCATGGCGATCAGATACTGTACTTATTTGACCCAAAATCCTTTAATCTTACCCTAACGAAGAACAGCAGAGAATACAAACTCATACAGCAATTGGTTATTCCGATTACAAATTTCGTCAAGTATGGGTAAGTGTTATGATGATAATAATATTAAAATTATATATATATAGAAAGAAGATACAAAAAGAAGAAAGATTTTAATTCGGGAAATTAAATTTTAATAGACAGTTCGCCTATTCCGTTTGCAGTCTTGTAATATATATATATATATATAACTTATAATATAAATTATATATATATATATATATATTTACATAATTTATATTACAATATATCTATTGTAAAAAAATATTGCTCTTTCCATAAAAATAATGACAAAGCCGTAAAATATGAATTTAATGTTATTCCAACCTAAAAATTTTGCAATCATTTCCCATGCAATTTGTGGTATATCACACTGGTATAAATTATACATAACTACTAGAACTAACTTACTTCAATTAAATGTACAGGAACCCTACTCCTGACTCATCGCTGGGAGTGATCTGGCCGAAGTTCAACACCTCCAGTCTCGCATACATGCACTTCACTGACAACTTGACAGTTAATTACGCTCCCGAGGAAGACATGTATCAATTCTGGGATAATATATTTGAAGAAGCTGGATTTCCGTTCTAAGAAGAGGAGAAAAAAGTTATTTCGTT
This sequence comes from Euplagia quadripunctaria, assembly GCA_963859945.1. Classification (NCBI taxonomy): domain Eukaryota; kingdom Metazoa; phylum Arthropoda; class Insecta; order Lepidoptera; family Erebidae; genus Euplagia; species Euplagia quadripunctaria. The sequence continues at coordinate 23,072,643 of OY982569.1, read as the reverse complement.
CTAAGTAGAATCTATCTGTTTTAAGTATTAGTATAATATATCTATTCTAAGTAGAAAGACCATAAAAATATAAGTACATTTAAACTAGATCCTAATTAGGATCCTTCCTTACTAGATATACGCCCTTGACAAAGACATGTACATGACAAGACATTCTGGGATGGTATATGTTAAAAACCTGGATTTCCATTCTCAGAAAAATAAGAAAAACCTGGAAGTATAGTCAAACTAGATTCGTATTAAGATTCCATGTCCAAGCGGAACCATATTACTCAGACAACGCTCTCATTCCACCTTTCTAGCAAAGAACTGTACCTATTTTTAAAACTCTATCAGGTGAATAGATGTAGATCTTTTCTCATAATACTATATACTAACCATTTGTTACATTTACCGGGTGTCAATGCTCTCTTTACTCGCAGCTTCAGAAACTTGTGCTAACAAAAGCCAAGGAACTTTTGTAAGTGGTCTAGGTTACTGGATTAACCATAAAACCGACGGGTTTTATATGTTATTCCAGACTATAATAATAATAATAAAGTTTATTTCAGGCATGGTTAACCCATATTTTCATTACCTACAATGTAGGGTGTCATATCATTATAAATTAAGATTATAAGTAATACAAAATTAACTTAAAAATTTATTTGTATTAACTAGAATTCTTAAATGTAACAATTACATACTTGGTCAAGTATGGTACTTTAATCAATTGTAAATAAAATAAATTAAAATATGCAATTTTATTAAATTTCCAAATTTCAAATTCATAAATGTGTTAATACACAGTGCGAATTATTTTATTCTTAGGAAAATACAAGCGTTCATGAAACGATGCTTTTAGCCTGTTTAACAGTTCCGGCATGTTTTTAACCCTGTTCTCCTCGAACATGCCAGACGCGCTACACCGCCAAGCCGGGCCGAGCATCACTCTAAGAGCGTTGTTGTACTGTACACGGATGGTGTTGTAGGCACCCTTCGTGTAGTTGCTCCATAGTTGGCTGGTGTAGAACGCCTGACAGTACGCCTGGAACAGGGTCAGCTTCGTCTGATTGGAGCAGTGCGTGAACCGCCTTGCCAGCAGTTACTGCGAGCCGAGAGGGCACGCTGTCTTTCAATATCATTATTATCGTTAAGGGTACTGTTGACATAGTGTCCTAGATGTTTAAATTTAGAAACTATACTTAAGGATCTGTTACAAAGACTGAAGATGGGTATCTTCTCCGGACCCCGTCTGGATTTAATCCGTCTTTTTTGCATTATATGTAAGACCGTGTGCGTATGCGTATTATTCACAAATGTTTATTATTTTGCGAAGCCCAGGCGAGGAGGGGCTCAGGAGCACCATGACGTCAGCATAGCTCAAATTATTGACACATACGTCACCAACATGGCAGCCGACCCTCATGCTGCTGAGCTCCTTTACTTATAATCTATCTATCTCTGTGCCAAATTAAGATCCATCTAAATCCGTTCAGCCATTTTTGTTAAAACATTCATCCATCCATCCTCACAAACTTTCTCCTTTATAATATTAATTAGATATTAAATGAATGTACAACCGCCTAGCGAGTTTGATTGCCGCATGCGACTCCCTAGTTCACTTCTGCGTTGATACCTAACAGTATCTTAACAAAAACAAGTAAGAGAAGAAATAAATAACTATACAATCGGACAGACCTGTTATGCTATCACGATAATCGTCGGTTGATCTTATGATGTATGAACATTATGCATTTGCAGCAGAAATAGACATATCCACTAAAAGCTTTCCAAGTGTCTCGTGGACTCCGTCTGACACTGTGACACACAAATATTAGCTACTGAATTTTAGGTTCAGTCAATAAGAGCTTATATTAGACATACAGAGGGATTTCGTAAAAATAAAATAAAATCATACTATCAATACGTTGTGTAAATCGCTTTCATCAAATTGCACTGACTGTTTTATGTTGGGCTGGTAAAAATAAGTTAGATCTGGATATTTGTTAAAACGTGGACTGTATTTTTATAGGTTTTGTTCACATAATTATTATAAATATTATTATGTTAGGTCTATCGATGGCGACAGCTAGTAGAAAAAAGGATAGCTCCTTGGGCAGTGTGGCAGTAAAACACGGTGACATGACAGCACGTTGACAGGTGTCATTGTCATTGACATTTTTGTGACATTCTAACACCGACCGTGGTCACGGGTCCACCCTTTACCTTGATAAGTTCAATTCGATCGAAACGTCGGATAAACGAAATAGTATTGTAGCGCTATCTTGTATACTGAGAGGATTTTCCTCAAGAAAGTGGTGTATTTGACAGGAGAAGATAAATTTTACTGTAACATCTGTAAATAATGATTCACTTCATATCAGATCAATCATAACAATGTTGTTTTTTATTTATTTATTGATTGGAAACAACAGCTTTTTACCATTATACATGAATCACTTCGATTATATTTTTAAGCTAAATACAGAGTTCACGACTATATAAAACTAAAAAATACAGAGTATTATATATTAAACTAAATAAATAAAACATAATGAAAAAATTCCAAAAGAAAAAAATAACTTTAAAAATTTGAAATTTTGATAACAAATTCACTTTTAAGGTGGTCGACATTATTTATATTATCTATGACGGGATTATGAGAATGTGTAGAGAAAAGGTCTTCCAGTAATTATTGTAGTTTTCCCAGTATTTCTATTGAATAGTACTATGATACAACTATTGGGAAGAATACTAAGGAATGTGGCGTTAGTTTACTGCATAGAATTAAATGACTTATAACAAAATGTTAATTAATTTATTATAAATATCCCATATTCATTAAATTACTTGAAACAAGTTTACTATCTATACTCATAGTAAAAGTGTAACAGGTATAATTCTGTACATTTAAGATATTTTGAAAAAAATTTTTGAGGCACTCTATGATCGATACAGAAGCTAAAATTATTATTTTCATTTTTGTCTGTCTGTCTGTATCATGACCTCGCATCACACTGAAACTTGGCATGATTTTAGGTCATACTGCGAGGAAGGACATAAGATACTCTTATCTCGAAATTCAGGACGGTTTCCTTGAAAGGCGGCATGAAATTCAAAATTTGTACTTCATTGTAATTCATTAACGCGTAGTCCGATTGCAGACATTATTTTTTTGTTGGAATTTTGGAAATAAGAAACTTTGTAGATTGTCACGTAATCTTCTTTCTTCTATATCTATATGTATAATAAATCTGCAGACGTGGAGTTTCTCTGTTTGGTAGCTTCACGTAAAAAGTACAAAATAATCGCGAAAACGTATTATGCACAAGTATTGTGTGTAAACATTTAGTATTTGATTGATCACAATTAGTTCTCTCTATATATAGAAAAAAGAATTAAAATTTTCAAAAAAAATTTAAACAGCATGCAACGGTATCTGTTGGTCTCAAGTAATGCTATTACAAATAATACTAGTATGCATACAATACTTATACCATTAAATGATCTTTATTTTTTAGATATTTTATTAGTAAACGTGGGGTACACTGAAAGTTTTGCGAAACTCACTTATAAAACAATTTGCATGTAAAGTAATATATTTAATGTTTTTCGAAGTTTTCTTCATTACATATTAAACACTTTTTCATTCCGTCAAAAACATTTTTGGAAACATGAGGACCATTGGTCTAAGGACATGTTTTTCACGTGCTGGGTGAAAGCTATCATGGCCTCTTCCGGCCCCGTAAATGTCATACCTCTCATCAAATCTTTAATTTTTGGTAAAGTAAAGAAATCGCATAGTTGCAGGTCTGGAGTATGTGCAGGATGAGTTACTAGCTCTACCTTTTCAGAAGCCAAAAATTACTTTGCCTTGTTCCCGGTGTGCGCAGAAGTCGTTTTTCCTTAACTTTTTCAAAGACACTGGGCAAACAACCATTTGTTTGCCCAGTGTCTTTGAAAAAGTTAAGGTAGTACCAACGCCTTACGGTGCTCAAATAAGGTGCTTCCCTTTGGGAGACGAGCAGTGCAGTCTTGCGGAGTCAGTGAACTTTTAAAATGATAAAAATCATCGCGTTAATTCCATTTTTGCTACGAATGACGAACTTCAACTTGTGATAAAAAACAATTGACACTCGATATCCCGCAATTTTTTTAATCAATGATTGAGTTTCTTATATTTAAAAAAATATATAACATTCGAAATTCAAACATTTATAAGCGGCCAGGAGCGCAGAACTTTCAATGTGCCCTATGTAGAAGTTTAGTTTAGTTTATTTATTCAGAAACAATAATATAATTGTGTTTGAATACATAACACTTAATAATATTACATTACATTTAAAATTAAAAATACAATTAAATTAAAAATGTAAAATAGCATAATAATCAAAAATAAGTTAATAAGATTTTACAATATGTCATGCACAATACAAAAGAAAAAACAATTAAGCCATTTCATAATTTAGCTATGTTTACCAAAAATTTAATTGCATCTATTTGAATTGATAAATTCATTGATGAAATAATAATTATTTTCCAATAGGAAGGCTTTACACTTTCTTTTAAATAAAGAAGTTCTGTAAATAACGCTTTTTGTCTCTTCTGGTAAACAATTATAAAGTTTAATGGATTGATATTGAACACAGTGCCGAGCTATATTCAATCTAGGGCTTATTGTATGTTTTAGATGTTTTTTCCGCGTACTCTCTCTAACTAACCTTTCTTCGTGGGTTTCAATTTCGTGTATATATTTGGATAAATAACACAATGTTGTTAATATATACAAACAAGGCACTGTTAACACTCCAAGACTTTTGAAATGTTCCCGACAAGATTATATTTGGGGAATGCGGACTATAGTTCTTATTGCTCTTTTTTGTAATATGAACGCCCACTTTATATTATATCCGTAACTATTGCCCCACAGTTGTGTTCTATATCTCAACCTTGACTCCATCAGCGTATGGTAAACGGATTGCAGGATATCATTTCCTACTTCTTCTCGAAGGCTCCTTGCATAGCTCCAAATTGCATAGCACGCTGAAGAGATTGAGGCATCGATAGATTTTATTTCTTATTTCCAATTCAACAGTGCATCAATATGAACCTCTAAGAATTTGACAGAATTTACGAGTTCTAATTTCTCTCCATTTATCATAAAATCTAATGTATCGGTACTTCGGGCTGTCGATTTAAATAAGATTATGTTTGTTGTTTTTTGTGTTAACTATAAGTTTGTAAGCTACAAACCAATCTTAAAAAGTTCCTAGTGCTTCACTTATTTTTAAATTTAAAGAATTTAGATTACTTGCACTTATTACAGCGTTTGTGTCATCTGCAAACACCACGAGTTTAACATCCGGTTTTTTACGCTTATGTAGTTTAGGAAGTCATTTGTGAAAATAATGAATAAAATAGGCTCTAATATGGAACCTTGCGGTACGCCCTTTGTGACATTTAAAAGTTGCGATTTGTATACTTGTTGACAATTGCTTTTATCTGCTTCCTTAATTTCTACATACATCTTTCTATTTTTTAAATATGATTTAAATGACTTTAATACCTTGCCCCTTATTCCATAATATTCAATTTTCATAAGAAGTAGTTCATAATCCACTGTGTCAAAAGCGGAACTCAAGTCCAGAAAGATCCCAGCTACCTTAAATTTTTTGTTGATATTTTCCACGACACGACGACATAACTAATGTATTGACAGGATCTGTCGTACCGACACTTTTTTGATATCCGAATTGTCGGCGATTTAAAATTATGTTATTATTTAGATGGCTAGTGAGACGACTTTTTATAAGCTTTTCAAATATTTTTGAAAGTGTAAGTAACACAGAAATCGGTCTATAATTCTTAGGGTCCGTCTGTGAGCCTTTCTTGTACAATGGAATGATCTTGGCTATTTTCAATTGCTCTGGGAAAATGCTATTCTCAAAACATTTGTTATAAAAATGTGACAAAGGTAAAGCTAAGATCGCGATATGCTCTTTTACTACCTATATTTGTAATTCGTCAAATGCACAAGAATTTTTATTCAGCATATATTTCATAATTTTTGTAATTTCATCAGTTGTAACAGCAGTTAATGTCATCTCGTCAGTTACTTTATCTAAGCCTTGTTGAAGGTAAAACCTTGCCTGATGTTGATTGGTATTATTTGACGTAGATATATAATTAAATTGCTTGACGAATAAGTTTGCCAATGTTTTGGGATTGTCAACAATTTTGTCATTATTTTTTATAATTAGCTTTTTCATAATTTTATTATTATTTTTATTTCTATGTCGATTTACAACTTGCCGTAATTACTCATTGTTATTTTTGGCGTTATTTATTTGTTTTAAGACCGCATTTCGCTTAGCACTTCTCATGACTTCCGTAAATAGTTTTACATGATTATTTTTATGCAATTATACTACTATCATAATTATTTCCACCATTCACACACAAGAATCTTTTCATCTTACTTGATATTTTTATACCTTTAGTAGTCCATGTGATACCCATTTTATTTTTATTTAGCAATATATTACGTCTTCTTTTTCTATAACTAACCTGGAACGCATTATTTATTTTATTTAAGAATGTGTTAATTCCCCTTTCCGTCCATTCGTTCTTCATAATTAAATATCTAAATTTGTCATGGTTATTTTTAGAAAATAAGCGCTTTTCTATTTTAATACTTTTTTCTTCTTATATGGGTAATATTGTTGAGAATTAATTCACAAAACAATCCAGCATGGCCGTCACCCAAACCGTTAAAATCTGTATCAACTTTCTAAATGAATTGCTGGTCTAGATTTGTAATGAAATTGTCGGCGGGCGAAAGTAGCACTGTTACGAGACTCTTAAAATTATAACACCGTAGAAGACTTGAAAATTCCACACATTTTTTAACATCGGATAATTTTTTTTGATTGAAATCGCCACAAATTAAGCACTTACTGTTGAAAAAATATTCTAACATTTTCTCAAAGCTAAAGCCATAAAAATTTCCATCATTAGGGGTACAATAACAACAACAAATAAACAACCCTGTGTTCATATCTTGTGTACAACCTATTTCAAAAGACTCAGGCCTATATATTTTATTGATTTGTGAACAATTTGTAAACTCTTTATTTGTTTGTCTGTTACGTATGTGGGAACTAGTGAAACGCGTTGCAGTTGGGTGGTTAGAATAGTGGGCGTAGCCACTATAGAACCATAGACAAAAATATAACATTTCTCCCCCTTTTAGTTCTTAACATTACTTAATACAAAAAAAGGCTTATAATTAACAACAACAACATCCTGTTAGTCCCTGATCGACGCCCATTTGCCGAATCAGGCGCTTGATCGCTTCCATTAATTCCTCCCTGTGTGACCTCCTCCGCAGACACAGAAATTGTGGTTTCTAAAGGTGAGGTATATTGAGCGCTGTCACATTCCGTCTGTTCAGACTGGCCCCCCTGTACTTGGGGAGGAGAGGCTCTCGTTTCCGTATTACCAGGCGTTATGTCTGACATGTCGACAGGGCACTCAAAGTCTAGGTCACTATCGCCGTTCGTTCCTTTACATGGTATTAGCTGATTTTTGTGTTTTTTTAAAGTAAATAAATTTGTACAATCTTTTATCAAATAAATTGTTTTACCTATACGTTTTATTATTAGTCCTTTGTTCCAAGTAAACTTCTTATTTGTTAAATATTTTTATACATGATTCGGTCCCCGGGCTTAAAACATTGTTTATCAGTGCCCCCGTACGCTTCACTCTGTGAACACTGGTTACGTTTAACAACTTCAGAGAGAGTGTTAGATGATAATGGCGTCGACACTGTAGATATTGGATCTAACAAATCTAAGCGCGAACGCAGTTTACTGCCGAATACTAGTTGAGCAGGCAAAAACCCAGTTGTGGTATGGACTGAATTTCTATAATCAAATAAATATTTTAATAAGTTATCTTCACTTTGTTTGGTTACTACTCATCATTAAACTGGATTTCATATGGATATGAATTATTACAGTATTCTAATAAATGAACCTTACACAATGGCCACGGACTATGGCCAGTTTGTCCTTATGACGCGCTCTCTGTCGTTATTCAAATTGGCTTATATTTGTTTTTATAAATATTGAAGTCTCATGAATAAAAAGACTGGGTAAGGGTAAATAAGGGGTAAGTAAGGGTAAAATATTTAATTTAATAAAATACGGCAGGAATCTGTTTCTTGTAAATTACACAATCATACTTTTGATACATCTTTTTTATGCAATGAATACACGTTCTCTTTCTGTTGAGTTTCCCCAAAAGACTATCCCGTAACGAAGCGTAGAAGCGATATAGCCATGGTAAGCTGTAAGTGTTACGGGTTGATTTATTATCATTTATGACCTGCCAAGTTGCTGTACATTTATTAGTAGAGAAATGAATTTAATGATTATTTGGAACCTTTTTTGTGAGTGTTATTATTTTTTTATATCGTTTGGCGTTTCAAAATCGTTTCAAATTTAATTCAATTGTCTCCGTTCGTTCGAATATGTTCTATATCTCTATAATAAGTTTAGTTTTCGTTTACTAGATACTTGATTGCCTTTTAATAACCATTTCGGCCTAGTCGTAGAACAGACCCGATATTTCTTGATCGGAAAAACACTTGTTACTGGCATTGCGTGTCGGTTGATCAAACTGAAGTACCAAATTACAACTTAAAAGTAATTCTATGAGACTATTACTTATCAAAGATTTATTTAATATATCTATGTTAAAATCACTACACAGCGAAGCGTTTAATTTATTGTCACTGCGGCACTGTTACTGTACTGGAAAATATGGTGGTCATTACAACGTTTTTATGTAAGGTTTTCACATAAAACTTGGTATCATTGCACCGCCAAAGGTGTGCAATGGTACCAGGTTTTGAGATTTCATAGTAGCACTACTGGAGTCATCCGTCGAAACCACTAAAGCAAGATGCAGTGGTATCTTAATGGATTATTTCAGTCTGGTTGTAATCTTGACCACAGTTTCAGAGTATTCTCCATTCCTTATTTAAAGAAGAAGATCGGAGAATGGCCCAGCACAAATGTCCCTCTTCAAGTGCACTCCCGTGTTTGTCATGAGGTGAAGTTTTTTGAAAGTTCAAAGAGATAAGGTGTTAATGCAAGCCTTAACTTCATCAGCGCGAGCTCCCCTTGGCACCGCGGGCAAAGTCTGACGGAAATCTCCAGCCAACAGGACAGTAATACCACCCATCATGTCATCGTTTGATCTTATAACTTTTAGAGTTTTGTTTAATGCTTCGAAACCCCTTTTATGCGCCATTGTACTATCGCTCTGCTTTGAGATGATACAGACTGGAGTTTTAACCTAGGGTTACACATCATGCAACTGCAAAAAATACAAACAATCACTGCTGAAAGGATCTGGAGGTCTCTCGAAGCCATAAGTCTGAGCAGTGAACGGTAAAGCAAAAAGTGCGCTACAAAAGACCAAAAATGGTCGAGGTGGCATTAAGCACTCAAACAATAATAATAATAATAGATATAAACACGGAAGTGACCTAGGAAGCTGCATGCGGCAATCAAACTCGCTAGGCGGTTGTACATTAATTTAATATCTTATTAATATTATAAAGGCGAAAGTTTGTGAGGATGGATGGATGAATGTTTGAACAAAAATGGCTGAACGGATTTGGATGGATCTTAATTTGGCACAGATATAGATTATAGTCTGGAATAACAGATAAAACCCGTCGGTTTTACGGCTAGTCAAGTAACCTAGACCACTTACAAAAGCTCCTTGGCTTTTGTTGGCACAAGAGTCTCTGAAGCTGCGAGTAAAGAGAGCATTGACACCCGGTAAATGTAACAAATGGTTAGTATATAGTATTATGAGGAAAGATCTACATCTATTCACCTGATAGAGTTTTAAAGATAGGAAAGTTCTTTGCCAGAAAGATGGAATGAGGGCGTTGTCTGAGTAATAAGGTTCCTATTGGACATGGAACCTTAATACGAATCTAGTTTGACTATATTTCCATGTTAATTCTCTTCTTCTTAGAATTAAGTCGGGTTTACGTATTTTTCCGAGAACAGAAATCCAGCTTCTTAAAATATACCATCCCAGAATTGGTACATGTCTTTGACAAGAGCGTATATCTAGTAAGGAAGGATCCTAATAAGGATGTAGATTAAATTTACTTATATTTTTATTGTATTTCTACTTAGAATAGATATATTATACTAATACTTAAAACAGATAGATTCTACTTAGAACGAAATTACTTTTTTCTCCTCTTCTTAGAACGGAAATCCAGCTTCTTCAAATATATTATCCCAGAATTGATACATGTCTTCCTCGGGAGCGTATTTAACTGTCAAGTTGTCAGTAAAGTGCATGTATGCGAGACTGGAGGTGTTGAACTTCGGCCAGATCACTCCCAGCGATGAGTCAGGAATAGGGTTCCTGTACATTCAGTTGAAGTAAGTTAGTTCTAGTAGTTATGTATAATTTATATCAGTGTGATATACCACAAATTGCATGGGAAAGGATTGCAAAATTTTTAGGTTGGAATAACATTAAATTCACATTTTACGGCTTTGTCATTATTTTTATGGAAATACCAGTATTCTTATACAATAGATATATTGTAATAGAAATTATGTTTATATATTAGAAGGCTCCAAACAAAATGTGCGAACTGTCTATTAAAATTTAATTTCCCGCGTTAAAATCTTTCTTCTTTTTCTATCTTTTTTCTATATTCTTATTATTTATTATTATTTAAAACTTAATGCACAACTTGTACAAAGGCGGACTTAATGCCCAGTGCATTCTCTGCCAGTCAACCTTGGGGTGATGTCATACGGTATATATAATTTTATTATTATTATCGTTATAACACTTACCCATACTTGACGAAATTTGTTATCGAAATAACCATTTGCTGTATGAGTTTGTATTCTCTGCTGTTCTTCGTTAGGGTAAGATTCAAGGATTTTAGGTCAAATAAGTACAGTAACTGATCGCTATGCGTTGCTTCTTTTATACCATAGGGGACTCCTTTTATTCCGTAGTAGTTCCTATTAGAGAAACTGGAAAATTTCATAAAATATACGTTTCCGACTTGAGGCTATTGCCTTGCAAATTTCTGTGTGCAATAACCATAAACTGCACCATTGGCGTAATTAAGAAAATCAACCATATTTTCTTTGCTGATTGTTTTATTGCCGAAGAAGTGTTTGATAATTTTGTCGGCTAAAAGTTGAACTTTTTCTGGCGATGAGTTAAGTAATATTTTAGTAGGAACAAATATTTCTTTATATCTATTATAATATTCTAAAAAATACGACACCAACATTTCAATTCCTAACACTGCTTCTTGGCCTGCTTGACTAAATAGGACGTCAACTTTGTTAATTTTGCCGGATTTAATTATTGCTGCAGGATCTTCGTGTAAGAAATTTGCTTGTGAATCTGGTCCTTCAACTACGGGAGGGAACTTTATTAATTTAAAGATGTTTCTTTCTATCTCTGTTCTTAAAAGTTTACAGCTTGTGTTTACCAGTTTCTCAGAAAGGACACTTTGTAAAAAAATTTGTAACTGAGATTTGTCTTTTGTTTTGAAGCCTAATGTTTCACCTAGTTTAAAGGCTCTTTTTCAGGTTTATAGGCAGTATTCTAGTCACAATAAGGTGATCCACTTATTACTATTGCTCTATGAAATAAACCTTTGGACATTGGTGAAAGCATGTGAAAACCGACGCATGCTGAAGAAGAGCTTTCTCCAAAAAGCGTAACTTTTGTAGGATCTCCTCCGAAGTATTGAATATTGTTTTGTATCCATTTTAATGCGGCAACTTGATCTTTTAATGCAGCGTTACCAGGCACTTCAGAAGTACCTAAGCTAATAAAACCTAACACATCTACTCTATAGTTTATAGTGACAACAATAATATTGCTTGAAACCAAAAAATCTGGTCCATACATGTCTACATCCCCTGAACCATATTCGAAAACGCCTGCAGGAATTACAACTATAACTGGTAAAGGTGTGTCAGGTGTCAGATTAGCTGTGTATACATTCAGAAAAAGACAGTCCTCACTGCCGGGATAGTATACGTTCATAAATTTTTGTACTTGAGGACATTTGAGTCCATGTGCTTTAGCATTTCTAACTCCATCCCATGGTTGAGGATCTTGAGGGGTCTTGAAGAGATAGAAGATTTAAATTATTGGTAGACTAGAAAACTAGTTGGTAATAACTATTTCTTTTGGGGCCCCCATTGAAATTTTTCGCTACTTACAAAAATCTATTTGTTAACACTAGGATCAAAACTGGTGCATAGCGATGCTGTATTTGAGGTTTTTAAATTTAAATTAAAGTCAACAGTTATATACCTTGAATCGCAGTTCTCCCACAGGTGACTTGGCAAATGGGATACCTTTGAAGCTGTAGTAATAATCACCAAGGATCGTTTGTACTCTTTCACCTTCTAACAGACCTTGCTTCACTTGTATCTTTATGTCAATGCCATAAACACCATATGCAGTCCTAGTAATAACAGGGAAGTCATTGTTAAAGATTACAGTCGTCTCGAAATCCATAGAGATCGCTGTATGTATCTTTCTCGTTTCTATGTAAAACACAAATGTATTTACAAAAAAGAAAATATCTAAGTATGTTTATCCGTGTTCTGGAACCAATAGTACAAGCTATGCTTACTTTGAGTCTAGGAAAGGCTGTGCTATATAATATGCTTTAAAACAAAAACCAAGCTGCAACAACACCTTTGATATAATTTTACAGTCCAATATGTATACACTTTTAGGATGTACCCTAAAAGTGACTTTCTATGGTCCGTGAGTCTGTGGATTATCTTTCACGGCCGATGACCACGGACAGCAACGCACCAAGACTCTTCCAACGGTTTGTGTCCGCTTTGAGATTCCAAGCCATTTTCTCGTTCCTAAATGTAAAGTCAGAAGTTTTGGCATGGTTGTCTGTGTTCAAATGGACGACCACGGACCGCACCGAATTTTGAAGTTACTGAATTGCGGTGGATCCGACGCACCGCTACGGACGTGTCTGCACTTTCATATGGTCCACGCGTGTACTGTTATAGGTGCTGACCGAACTCGGTTTTTAAAAAAAAGATTTGAGACGACCTTCAATAACTTTTTCGAAAGAAACTAAAATAAGTACACTGATTTAGTATATAAAGTTAGTTCCGAACCGAGGGGCAAAAGGTAGTTATTATAGGGCTAGGTAGGCAAATGTGTTAGGGTTATCCGGCGTAACACCTTAACGGCCAAGAGTAAACTTACCCTTAAAAGTAAGTTTACAAGAGAAAGAGAGTAATGGACTAGGAACAGGATAGGTTAGTATTACATAATACAGAACCATAAGTATAAATTACATCTGAGGATAACATAATCTTAATGTATATAAAACACTTAATTAATTTATTCTTATCCTTGGCAATTGGATTGATCTACGAGAAGATTCTTCCCCTGTTTCGTCAGGTTCAACCGGGTTGCTATCGGATCTTTTACACTTTAATTTACCAGACGAGTTCCAACAGTAATACGCGAGAAATATAATAAAAACTAATGTTATCATAATTGTAATTATAGGAAAACTAATATGTGTTGTAAAGTGATTGTTTTTGATGTTAAGGTTATCAAGACATTTTTCTGTTTGATCAGTTAATGTTTTAAGATTTTTTAAACCTTCCAGATCAGTGTCGAAATCGTAATATTTTGTAAATCAATTTTTAATTTTTTTTAGTTTCATAAAATTACAGCATTTATCACATATTAGGTTAAAATCTAGACTTACTTCATATTCATATAACTAATTCTAACTCAGATATAGGTAATAGCTTGACATTTCTGCAGAATGCCATACATTGTGGTTTTAAACGCAAAATACCTGTGCCACTACTTGGTGATTTTGGCAGTACAATGAATTGATATTTGTGATTGTACAAATATCCATTTGTTGCTGCCTAGACTTTGTAAAATATTAATATTACCATAAAGTAATTTAATTTGACATTGAGGCGGTAAATCTTTAACAATTCTAGTTAACAATTCTATTTCACAAATGGAATCAATATTAGACGAAATCTGGATGTAAGATCAAGCGTTGTAAAGTATTTACTCTGACCAAGTTGGTCCAGTATCTCTGAGATTTGTGGTGTAAGGTAACTGTCACCGATAGTGATGTCATTTCCTGATGCATCAATTTTTTTTGGGACAATCCATATTGGTGATGACCATGGGAATGTTGAATGTTTTATGATACCTTGTTTAAGCATTTGATCAATTTGTTTATTAACTACATCTTTATGGACTTCTGGAAAACCATAAGATTTCACCTTCACAGGGTTCGGAGTGATTGTCGAAATGATATGCTTAAGAGCATTTGTATGTGAGAGTTTATCACCCGAAATATAGAATATATCCGAATACTCGGAGCAGACGTCGTACAGAGCATTTGCCTCTTCAGAATTGAGATGAGAGGTCCGAAGAAGATTTAGTGTTTCTTGTGTTCGGAGATAGGAATTAGTGTTTTGTCTGTTACAAATTTTGGTAATATTTAAGGATTTATTAGCCTCTGTAAGAGAATTAAAAGGGATGAGCTTCATTTTGAGATTTTAATTTAGTTATTATTTAATTTGTTACAGATTTATCCGATATGTTTACTACTGTGATATTTATTCTTTTATTTTTTTTCATTGCGACTACACAGTTGGTAATTAATAGATCTTCGTGAATTAGCTGGTCTAAAACGACACCTCCTTTTATTTCAGGATTAGCTACTGAGCATTCGATTATAGTTTCCGATCGTGGCGGAATATTGTAAACGGGGTCACAGAAGTTAAGTTGTATATTCTTACTTCTAACTTTCAAACGGTGTTTGTTATATTCTATGGCACAGTCTAAATCTTTCAACAGATCATCTCAATAATGCCGTCGTATGATAAATTAATTTTATTAACTACATGAAAAGTGTATGAAGTTTCGGTTTCTTAGTATTCTTTGTGAAAAATTGATTCAGGGTTAAGGATTTATTACCAGAAATAGCGGATTTAGTATCAGAAACATATTCCGCTAATGTCTCATGATGTTTTATCGTATCATCATATTTATCCTTTCAAGTTTTCTATAAGACAGCCATTTTCAGTTTTTATGAGTCCTTTGATTAGACCGAAAAATACAGTTTAAAACGATTACTTTTTTTTTTATGGTAGGTATAGGGGGGCAAACGAGCAGACGGGTCACCTGATGGTAAATGACTACCGCCGCCCATGGGCACTTGTAACTCGAAAGTCACAAGTGCGTTGCCGCCTTTTAAGGTGGGAGTAGGAGAAGAGGGGGGAGGGGGAAGAGTAAGAAGAGGGGAGAGGGGAAGGACGGGAATAGGGGAGAGGGAAGGGTTAAGGCCTCCGGTAACCTCACTCACGTGGCGAAATGCAATGCAAGCATTGCTTCACTGCCGGTTTTCTGTGAGGCCGTGGTATCGAGCGGAGTTGAGTCGGCCCATACGTGCCGAAGCATGGCTCTCCCACGGTTGTCCCTCCCTCCCACTTATAAATTAATTCAATATTAATCAGATTTATATGACGAGCTACTATAATAGCAAATCCCTCACAGTGAAAGTTGGCAGGTCACTCTGTATTTCTTAACATTTCTGCTGTAGGAGTGTAATTATAACACTAAGCTCTGTTGGCCTATATATTATATGTGCGAGTATTTATATGAAACTTCCTACTTTCGGATGCTTTGTGCTAACGATAAGTATAGCAGCTTACCAATTTAGAAGAAATAGGAATACGATTTCAAAAAATATAAAAAAATGGTACCTAAACTTTCCAAAATAAAAGTAGTCTAAGTTACTCCTTATAACACCAGTTATCTGCCAGTTAAAGCCCCATGGTAATCCATCGACCCGTTCCGGAGATTTGCTGGACAGACCGACGAAAATTTTAAAAACTCATTGCTAGGTATAGGTATAGTGCAAATAACTGTTTGAGCTTAAAAAAAATTTATTTTGACATTACAAACAGACACTTAAATTTTATTTATTTGTATTGATATATTGTTTATAGGTAAGTATGTGTTTAATACCAAGGTTGCGATGGAATCATTTATTTGATTAAGAAAACCAACAGCGATACAGGTAAATAACACAAACACAATAAAACATTAAAGCAAGTTCAACGACAGGTTTTCCTTAATTTAGCACTGAACTGGCCGGTCCACTGGCTCGACCGGAGTGATACTGCCAGTGAAGTAATGCTTGCATTACTTATCGCCGAGTGAGTGAGGTTACCGGAGGCCCTGACCCTTTCCCGCCCCCCCCCCCCCCCTCCTCCACTTGTGACTCTTGAGTTGCAGGTGCCCATGGACGGCAGTAGTAATTTATTATCAGTTGACCCGTCTGTTCGTTTGCCCCCTATACTACAAAAAAAAAAATTAAAAGAAAGTTAAATAATAATAAAAAGTTGAAAAAGACTAGTTAAATTTGCCACAACGTTTCAAAGTTAAATATATAATATTAGCGGTAAGCAATGTACTTGAAACTTATTATTTTGAACAATTATATCAGTGACACCGCTGCCCGCTTTATAATTGGTTAAATTATCACGACGCATTGAGTTACTTGTTTACTTGTAGACGCATTGAGTTAGTAGCATGACGGGGTACCTGCGTACGTTGTAGTTTGGCGAGTGCGTCGGAGTGGTGTGTTAAATGTCACCTGTGTCAGCAAATCGAGGCAGTCAAGGCGTCCGTTGATAATGTCGTACGACAGGCACATATCCAGCAGTTTGTGCCTTTCGTTTTGCACCAACTAGGGTAGTTGGTGCAAAATCTTGTGTGTATAGGGACAATATGAGTTTTTTTCCAAACCTCTAGAAATATGTATTTATATAATATATTATAATATCTTTAAAAGAACGATTAAAAAGCATCAATTTTTGTAACAACTTGGAATTTGTACTAATAAGCACAGATTGTCAATTTAGGTAAATTCAGTAAGTTAAATTAACGTAAAATTATTGATTTAACATCAACACATATTGTGTGATCACGCCACATTAAGCCATGGTTGTCAAGTTCTTCAATAAAGCAATATTTATCCTAACTAGTCAAAACTAATATCATAAATGCAACAGTGACTTTGTTTGTTTGTTACGCTTTCATGGCTTAACTACTCAATATAGTAGCATACTGCCATACTGCCAAGTACTAGGCGGACTTAATAGTGTAGGATGTGAAAATTATACACAAAATATAAATGGGAAAAGTGAGAGAAGAAATAAATAAATTAATCGTGATAAAAAGTATTTGTTTTATTTCAATATTGCTGTACGTATACGATACGTAATATTTAACAAGTCTGTCCCGTATAATATGTAACTTAGTTATAAAGCAGGAGTTTCCGTGGCCATTGTCACTTTTATACGGGTTCGCTTTAAATTACAGGAGCCTTTACAGGAGCAAATGCAACTACATCTTTACCACCCAACAACACTAAAAAACATATCACCATTTCCATGTTTACGAATCGGGAACTATGATAAGTTTTTCTGACGTGTCCCGGTACAAGAATACCATTTTCCCCAGTGATTCAAATCCATCAAATCAAAGTTGTTTATTTCAAGTAAACCCATTGTAGATATTTTTGAATTGTCACGAGTAGGAGTCAGTTAGTATAAGTCGGTCGTGAAGCTAGTTGCCTGTTCCAAAACGTAGATCCTATGGAGAAGAACAGGCAAGAAACTCATAGGATACTCTTTTTCAATATGTTTTTTTTTTAAGTTACTTGTTACATTGCTTATTAGCGCAATTTAATGTAAGGACAGTGTAACATAATGTTGTTCTAAAATAAAAAAAGAAAATCACAGAGCTGCTAGGCAACATAGAAAATTAATTAATACTTAAGTGACTACACAGTTCTCACATGTACAATTCAAATTTTTCTAATTAACAAAAAATAAAGAGCGTATCGTAACTACAATTTTAACAGCGTATAAAATAATATCATTGTTCGATAAAATTAATAATGTCAATAATAATAATCAATCAAAATGTGACTCCACAGTCACACTGTCATTGAGTAGGTACTCATCTTGTTTCTTATCTGAAGTATAGATTTATTGATATTTTGATTATTATTATTAACATTATTAATTTTGTAGAACGTTGATATTCTATACGCCACATAATATTTAGCAGGACCAGCATTTTCCCAATTTTATCATCTAAATAATGATCTAATTTATAATATGCTCGTTTACATAGCGTGCGTTTTATACAAGTTTTAAATTTCTTCTTATTTAGTTGAAGAATATTATCAGGTATTTTATTATAGAATTTAACGCAGTTCTCCGGTATAAAAGATGTTTGCACTTTTGCTAACCAATATTTTGGTTGAACTGATTTATGTCCATCTCTAGTAATATAATTATGTCTTTCACGCCGTTTTGTAAAGAGCTGTAGATTTTTTCTAACATGCATACAAGGCACCGTCAGGATATTAATTTCCTTAAATAGATCCTTAAGGGATTCGCGACTACGTAGATTATAAATGGCTCTGATAGCTCTTTTTTGCAGAATTAATATCGATTCTATAATAAAATAATAATAAAATACCGTAAGACATGACACTGTGGTCGCGCATTACCTATGTCTGTGAATTGGCGGACTTTCTTTACAGCATATGCTGCAGAACTTAGACGCTTCGAAAGAGATGTTAATTGAGGGCCCCATTAAGTCTCAAATCTTGCGACATTCCTAAGAAAGCAGTTTCATTTACAAAATCTAACTTTTGCTTATTTAATAAGATGTCACACTCACTATGTTCAACGTTAGATAAAGAGAATATTGTACATTTAGTTTTTTTTCCATTTAGCACTAAATTGTTGGCAGTAAACCAATCATGTACTCGATGAATTATATTATTTACATCGTCAAAGCTATTTGCTCGTCTATCTACTTTAAAAATTAATGATGTATCATTAGCAAATAATACTATTTCGGGTTTACTATCTAGTAAATGGGGAAGATGATTAATATAGACGAGAAAGAGAAACGGGCCCAGTATCGATCCCTGCGGGACGCCCATTTTCAATTTTAACTCTAATGAATTGACACCATTTATCTGAACCTGCTGTTTTCTATCAGTCAGGTAGGATTTTAGCAAACAGAGGGCTTGTTTACAAAGTCCGTAATGCTCAAGTTTTAGTAGCAATGTTTTATGATTTACGCAGTCAAATGCTTTTGAGAGGTCGCAAATGATATCGAGAGCATCCTTAGGTTCCTCCCAGGTGGTGAAAATATGCTGTACCAAGGTAACACCGGCGTCAGTTATACAACGCCCTTTTGTGAAACCGTATTGTTGATCGTGTAGGATGTTGTTTGAATTAAAAAGCAGTAGCATTTGTTTGAGCATGATATTTTCGAAAATCTTGCTAAATACCGGCAGGACTGAAACAGACCTATAATTATTTGTATCTTTACTGTCTCCGGATTTAAAAAGTGGAATGATGTTACTATGTTTAATGAGAGATCAGGAAATACTCCTTGATCTACACACAGATTAAATATTGACGCTAGATAAGGAGCGGAAGTTTCAATGATACATTGGCAAGTTTTGACCGACATTCCCCACAGATCTTCAGTGAATTTTATCTTAATATCCTTAAAAGTTTTTATTACTGTAGGGGCTATATGCTTGAAACTAAAAACTACGGGATTCTATAGTATCTATATTAATTCTCATTCACACTCACTCATGTTAATAACATTTATTTAATATTTATTCAGGACAACTTACAAAACATACACTAATACAGAGTTTACAAACATCTTTTACTTATTTAAGTTGCCACGACATGGTAAGAGACAGCTTCATTTTAAAAAAAAATTATTTATCGATGTACTTAATATCAACTAAACCTAAACTTACAGATTCTTTTACATATTAAAATAACAGGAGGCCCTTACAGGAGCAAATGCAACTACATCTTTACCACCCGCCCCGTTCAACAACACCAAAAAACATATCACCATATCCATGTTTACGAATCAGGGACTTTGATAAGTTTTCCTTGCGTGCCCCGGTACAGGAATACCATTTTCAAAAGTGATTAATTATCACTCACCACTCACTCATGTTAAAAATTATGACGTATAATTAAGGTATAGATGTTATTTATACTATGTAACAACAATAAAATTTTGGATGAAAAAAGTGTCTGAAAGAATTTCGGAACTGTTACTTAACAAATCAAATCCCTGATAATCGTCCATTCCGTTTTTAAGCACTAATTCCGAAGTGGGTGGCTTTTTGCTTTATATTTTTTCACTCTTACGTATGCTCCTATATATTACAGTTATAGTGAAATAAATTTTAATGACTGTCAACTGTCAACAATATTATTAAAATTCAATTCACCTACGGTTGAGCCATTGCCTAAAATTTTTTCATAGGTATAAATAAACGGTAAAGACAAAAAGTTTATTTATCAAAAATTTTATGCCGTATTTTACTAAAGTACGATATTTTAATGAAGTAGCTTAATTGAGAACCTTTTTTAGAATTTATTTAAATTAGTAACTTACCAAAAATCAAAATTCTGATAATAAAACCAAACAGCATGTTCAAATATTTTCTTCAAATCTCTTCGAAAACTAAATCTTATCTCATAACTAGATATTATTTAAGATCTGCCTCGTATACAGAAATAAATAAAAATGCATAAAATATAGAAAACAGTATTTGGACAAAAGCATTTTAATTACCATGCTCCAAAAGTTTACAATAAATGCAACATACATTTCAAAATCAGAAATATAAATAATAATAAATTAAAAAATAAAATACTTACCTGGTTAAAAACGTTGGGATACGATGATACAGAAAGGCTTTTAATAATTGATAAATGATAAATATTATTAACAGTGCTGATATGTGTGTACATATCAGCATTCACGCAAACATACACACACATACACTTACACACACACATACACTTACACACACAGACGCACACAAAAACGCGCACGCGCACACACACACACCCACTCACACACACACAAATATACACACATATATACATACACACATATGCATACACACACATACATACACACACACACAAACCGACTGCACTTAAGTTTTCTTTTGTTATGTTATAAATTTTATTATTGTAATATTAAATTTCTAAGGGCATAACCAAATGTAATGAATAATAAAGGGAGGACACTGGCGTCTGTAACACAATTACTACTAGTACAGGATTCAGGGAAATCTACCTGCTTGTAACTATTTTTGTGTCCAATAAATAAATAAAAATGTTGTTCAAAATAATCTTAAAAATTTGGTTGTTTTGTTTTTTAACAATAAACTATTAAATTATACTTAAGATAGAAAACATGTTGTTGGTTATATATTTTTCTCCTTTCAAACACTTGTTATTCCGTATATACAGGCTGTTTCAGGAAGGTATGATCAAACGCTACGTGTAGCCGACGAATAGTTTATTTAAGTTTTCAGAAACTGGATTTTGATAAAAAAGACTTAGGAAATTGCTTTTTCTAGTATAGATGCACATTTCTAAACAAAATATTGTGAACTTTCATGTCAATTTCCATATTTTGTTTTGCAGTCAAAAATTATACACATTGTCACTGCAATAATAGGTTGCTTAGTGGAAAGTAAAGGAACTAATGTATAAAAATAAATAATACCGTGTGCACGAAGGTAAAATCGCTATCTGCCAACGTCAATCTATAACCGCCAGCTTAATCTCTACTTACTTAAACAACAAATAATTAATTAATCGCTAGTATTTTAGTTTAATTATAGGTATGAGAAAAGTTACAAAACAGTAATCCCCTTTTACTGCTAAGACTGCAAATAATTATACAGCTAGTTTGGTAGTAAGTAGTACCCACAGTCCATGTAATTTTTTTTATACAATCCTTAAGGGAATTGGTCAGCTTGGCCGAAGTTCGTAGTATAAAAAAGATTGGACTATAAAAATATTACTAAGACAAAAGTGTTGATAATGCGTTGTCGACATCCGAGAGAAAAGAAAAGAACATCGCGAACATAATTTGTATGTCGAAAGAACAACTGAATTTGCCCAAGTGTTAATTTTTAGTATACTTTTGATGAACTGTCACGTCTTTTCTTAATATATCAATTGGACAATTCTTGCTTGAGTCGATTTTTAAACAGTACATATATTAATATTATTATTAGTAGTGGTGGTGTTGTGTAATGGAGTAAGGGAAATAAGTAAAATCTGGAGCCAGGTCTAGCGGCTACAGATTTTACTTCTAGCATCGCTTCGTCGTGCAACGAGTTCTCAACGTAGTCTCAACGTCAAGACTAGGTACATTGAAAAGACATAACAACAAAAATTAAATACATTAACTTAACTAAATAAATTGATAAGATTTAGTTATTTTTTTTTTTGGATTGATTATTTAAGCCATATCAATATCAAGACAAAATGTCCGTCAGTTATTTACATAAAAGAGGAAAGAACTTCGTAAGTCTATTAATTGAAAAAAAATTATGTGTGTTATGTAAAATTGTTTAAACCCATGAATTTTAGTTTAAATTAATTTCAGGTGACTTGAAATTTTTAGAGTACATTATTTAAACACTATATTATTATTACTTGCCCCTATTGAGCATCAATAAACCGTTAGCCGACGGCCATTGAAAGAATAGCTGACATTTGTTATTATTATTTTTCCTGAAATGATTTTTCATAAATCATTTTTATATCAAATCAAATCAAAACCATTTATTTCAATTAAACCAGTATCGGTCCTGTCAACCAGTTGTATTCCTTCCACGTCCTGGGTTCTGCTCAGCAGCCCCTATATTAACATAACGCTGCCAAAGACGGCAAATCACGCTCCTATTGACACCAAAATGCCGAGGTACCTGAGACTGATTTCTTCCCGTTTGTAGCATTCCCACAGCTCTCTGCATATCATCAGCAGTCAAATGTCGCTTCATGACATAAAAATAGCCAGTATATGTTTCCGAGAACAAAAAAGATTGTTTGCATGTTTTTAAAATTACACTTCTTTTGGTGCGTTATGGAAAAATGATGAGAGTAAATTTTTACGATGCGCGCGCACACCGTCACGAAAAACCGACACCCTGAAGATAGCTAGTCAACACTTTAGTTTTTCAAAAAAAGTTACCAACTTCACGGTAGTGATAAAAATGGTTTTTACATATTACTTTGAGTACGTTTGTAGAATTTGAGGTTAGTTGACGGTGTGTATTATTTATGATAATTTACTGTGATTATAAGTGATAAAAATGGTTTTTACATATTACTTTAAGTACGTTTGTAGAATTTAAGTTTAGTTGACGGTATGTATTATTTATTACGATATTTAAATAAACTTGATTTAACTAGATAAAAGTATAACTCCTTATGTGCGTATATAAGTACACACACACACAATTTTTTTTTTGATATTTGTATATTACGTAATATCTTTTTTTGCTCTTGAAATGTAGTTCATGTAATAACAATATTAAAATTCAATTCACTTACGGTTGAGCCATAGCCTAACATTTGAATAGGCACTACGTAAAAAGGTAAAGACAAAAAAATCAGTACCTTCATCTATTTGTACGTGAACCGATTTTCTTTTTTTTTTGTTTAGTAGTTATTTAATAGACGAGCTTTAGCTTACAAAATAACGATACAAAAATACGATCAAGTTTTTTCCCTACCTTCGACGGAGTTTTCATATAAATAATTTGAATTTCTACTACTGGTCGACAATGAGTACAAATAAATCAGCCTAATTGATAACCTTTTTTATTAAAATTTATTTAAAATAGTAACTTACCAAAGAAACAAAATTCTGATAATTAAACCGAACATGTTCACAAATTTTCGTGGTCGTAAGTCTATTTGGATCTATACATTAGTATACTAGTCTATACATTAGTACCTCACGAACGAACGATATGATCTGCCTCGTTTTTAGATCAAAGTGCTTACATATTTATATAACCATTTTGAACATCGTAAATTTTACTCTCTACAATATAAATAACATATCAACTACATTATTTGACATATATTTCTTATTCTTAACTCTCTGCATACGGTGTATACAGGTTGTTACAGAAGGGCTGTTTAAATTTTATGTGTAGCCGGCAAATAGTTGATTTAACATTAAAAAAAAAAATTTTGAAAAAAACTTAGGAAATTGCTTTTTCTACTGTAGGTGCTAGAGATGGGTTTAAAACCCACGACTGGGTAAAAACCCAGTTATCACCTATTTCAATCCACCCACTAGGTGGTTTGGGTGGGCAAAAACTAAATATTGTAGATTTTTGAGTTCAAAGTTTAATTCAGAGTACGATGGCATAGTTTACACTTTAACAGTTTTTGTGGATAGTATCTGTATATAAACACGACATTTGTGTCTGAGCTGTAAAATAACTAAGAACAAATTGTAATCTGTCAAATAGTGCTCTAACAAGCATCGTGCGGCCACTTTTGTTGCTTATCTATACTAATAAAATAAAGCTGAAAGTTTTTTCGAATAAAAACTTTCGTGAGTGGTATTCATATTAGTTAAGATATACGGTTTTACTCACGTGTATATTTCGGGGATGCCCGACTAGTTTCGGACCCGACGGGGGCCCTTTATCAAAGAGTGAGGCGTCCTGCCGCGCCGGTTGCAGGTGCCAGAGTGAGTCTGAGAAAACTCACTGACATCACTGCCAATAGGCCTGATATAGTGGTGGTAGACCGATTAGAGCGCCGAGCAATGATTATTGACATCACCATTCCCCATGACGACAATCTCTTAAAAGCCGAAAAAGATAAAGAAATAAAATATTTGGACCTATCCCACGAGATTGTCGACTTGTGGAATGTGGATTCAGCAATAATTGTGCCGATAGTCATTTCGGCCCATAGGTTGATTGCTAAGAGCCTCGACCAACAGCTTCAGAGGCCTTATATTAGGCAGCTGGATTAAAAGCCTAATACAGAAGGCAGTCCTCCTCGATAAGGCACGCATAGTGAGGAGGTTTTTGTCTCTGGAACCCTAACCACCGGTAACTGTGTCCCTGTACCCGATACCGGTGGGACACTATCTTTTATATTTTTAAATATATTTTGTTTTTTTTTTTATTGTAAGTATATTTAAAAATTTAATTTATATGTATTTGAAATAAATGAAGAGAATAATAATAAAATATGGTATAAAGATCTTACAGTGAGAAATGAGCAACATGTTTTACTATTACATACATAGCATGCAAATTTTACAAGTACTCGTAGGTATTGTTTATAATATTGATCAAATTTATGTAGTTTAACTATTTAAAACTTTTTATCAATGAACTCTTTTACAGAATGGAAATTATGTTGAATGAGCCATTCATACAATTTCTTTTTAAGTTGCTTCCAGTTTAATGTCTTCAAATTGCTAGATAATTTATGAAATATACGTATACACATAGCTACGCAGTTTTTATTATATTTTGAGGACCTAGGAATATCATTTAAAACAAGTCTATGGGGATCCCTTCTATTTCTGGGATTAATACCATTACCTGTTTTGAAAAGTGGTAACAAACCAAGTTTTTTAAAAATCGGCACGAGTCATCAGGTTTCATGCCGCATATAGCTCTGATACATCTTTATCTATATTTTGCTCAGTACTATTGCCCCCATATTATGAGACCATATCGTAGTAATGATTCGATGTATACACGATAAGACGTAAGAGCTGTTTTTAAATTTGATACATTTTTTACTTGTTTGAGTGCATATACAAATTTGTTTATTTTATTTGATACACTATCTACATGTTTTAGCCAACTTAAATGTTCGTCCAAAATGACACCTAGAAATTTAGTGTCTGCCACTGGTACTTATTTTTGGTATATTCAGATTCATATTGTATTTATTATTTGAGCATTTATTAAATTGTATATATACAGATTTGTCAAGGTTTATTTTTAGACATAAATAATTTAAAAAACAATTAATTTATCTATTGTGTTATTGATGTCAGTTTCATGATCTTTAATAGCATTATTTTTTTTATTTGTTTTTACTATTAAAGAGATATCGTCGGCAAACCAGTAAGGTCTAGCGGCTTTGGGATCTTGGCCTAAAAATATACTTACGACAAACATCACATATTTATATTTTGTGATATATAAATATTTTTTTTTAATTTTTTTTTATTTTACCTAATTTTCTTTTTAATTGTTTAAATTTTAAATTATATTTTTGTTATTTTAATATTTATAATTTTTCTCTATTACGTTTAACTTGGTTGGCCTAGTTGATACTGTCATTGTGCTTGCTGTGGTTTCCTGTAAGTGAAGGAGTTCACCAACTCAAAACCCCTTGTTGTCAGTCAATATCATTAATTGTGTATATCTTTTGTTGGAGATCCTAATAATAAATAAATAAATATAGTAGGCAGCGATTGGGAATAATGCAATTACTGGAAAACCTCTTCAGAAATATTTTCTACTAATCCAGTCATAGTTAAGACAATATCGGCACTCTTAATTCGACTCAGTCGTTCTCCATTCGACTGAATATTTTTATCTTTTCTTCTTGTGTGTATGTTACGCGATCTTCGCCATTTGTCAGCCGATTTCAATACTGTTTTTTTCTAATAAATTGTTTGCACTCAAGATTGATCCTATTTAAATTTGAAGAAAATATTTTACCTCCAAGAGTGGGAAGGGATGAAGAAGACAGTTTATTACAATTTATCATTGTTTATGATTTTTAAACTATCGGGACTTACTAAGGTAGGTACGATACCTTTTGTATATGATACAAAAGGTTATATAAGTTTTCTTGGCTCTAACAAATCCTGCTGCAAATGATCGCGCTTCAGTTGAGCTAGCCGTGACGCCCGTACGCCCGAAATTCTATTATAACACTTAGAACCTAAAAATTGTCTCTTAAATACAGCCAACATTAAGGGCATATTATTTTTATTTATTTTTTAAAATAAAGCCTCTAAAAAAACACCCTGATATAATGAATTTAGTACCATTACAATTGTCAAACCGTAAACATTGTGTTATCAATTATAAATCGTTTCGCAGTATATTCATCAGTAAATAGTAATCAATCACATATATAGAGCAAGCTTTCGTACTTAACACGACTTTTGACTTGATATTTAACCCGTTCTCGTTTTTAGGCTAACATACGTTATTTATTTGAAGGAAACCAGTATCAACATCGAAATAGTAACAGTAATCTATAACATTTAGACAATTAAAGGTCTTCACAGATACAAAAACTGAGTAAAATACGTACGATTTAAAATCTTTAACTTTACACGTTCCACCTGCTTTTATGAGAAACCGAGGTAAAAATACCTGGGAATTCAAACGGTCATAACTTGTAAACGCATAGTTATTTTTCTTTTTTTTTTTATTGTAACTGCATGCGAGAGTCATACCCTTTCAGGGATTTAAGTAAGTGTTCCATTTACAATTACACCCTGTATAGTAATTTAAAATTAGTTGATATTGAAGATGTAACTTCTGTTCGCAACAATCTCACCGCTATTGCTATAAACTATTAAAATCGATAAGAAACAGTAACTGCCACAGAACACATAGTCTCTACCTTGTTAACTGCTATGTTATTCGTACCTCAATCAGCACTCAAGTGATTGTTATTAACTTATAATGCACGCCTAGCCTTTATCACCCCACTATTGTCAACCTGCCAACAGCGGTGCGTTAGCGATATAACTGGTCATAATAATGTCTATTAACTAATTTTTATTAAATAATGAACTGTTTTATCATTTATTATAGTTTGCTCCTATTTTTAACTGATTTAAAAAAAGGAGGAGGTTCTATGGTCGACAGTATGTATTTTTTTATGTATGTTCACCGATATTTTCGTCATCTATGGACCGATTTAAAAAAAATCTTTTTTTTATTTGAAAGGGTGTGAAGGGTTCCCAAGTGGTCCCATTGTCACCAAATTCGGATCTGATGATGGTATCTGAGGGAAAATGAAGGAAACCCTTAGAAAATAAAGATAACATTGACGTTTAAAGAGATGAACTTTATTGTTATTAACCGACTTAAAATAAGGAGGAGGTTCTAAGTTGTGCTGTTTGTATCTTTTTCCTACAACTTTATCAATCAAGTGTAGCAAGTTGCTAGATAAACTAAAAATCTTACCACTCACTTTATTTCAATAAAGTATCGAGCTTATTATAGTTTAGTTAATATAATCTAACGAACTGCGGTTCAGTAATTTACATTACAGTAAGTAATGTTCTGAATACCGTATCTACTCATTACGTACTTACCTTACACTAACAACGGAAAAATAAACACTTAAAAAAACTAAAACCGACTTCAAAAAGCACTAAAATAATCTATTTCGAGCTTAATTGAAAAGACTACATACATGTGACATTTTTAAAATAATAGGTAACATTATAAAGGCACCAGGTACCTATTGATATGTTTAAGTCGGTGCCAAGCTAAATAAGTACTTGATAGATAGGAATAAATAAAATAAATAATGTATCATCGGGATCATTGCTACAGACCTATCGCTTTATGCACCATATATTTCGTCATTTTAATGAAATACAACACCATGAATGAAAAACAGGAGTTTTCGGATAATTACACATTTTGATTTGGGATTACTTCAACTTCAACTTGTGGTTTGTGGCTTTGTGGAGTTACCACAATTTTGCCAATGTCAAATACGGAGGACAAC
Source organism: Euplagia quadripunctaria (assembly GCA_963859945.1). NCBI lineage: Eukaryota > Metazoa > Arthropoda > Insecta > Lepidoptera > Erebidae > Euplagia > Euplagia quadripunctaria. Next base: position 23,043,856 of record OY982569.1, on the reverse strand, counting down.
TGTTAAAATCGAAATATTCACAAAATCTATTTTATGAATTATGATGACAAATTGACATTGTGAAATTCTATTTTATCTCTAGATCACAGAGATGGATATTGTTAATGACTTGCGAAAAGGTAATCTGATATTTTTGAGTGGTAATAAAACCTATGTCCATTTCAAAGCAATCTATCAATATCAAAAAGTGTTTATGAAAATAGTTTAAACCATTTAAACAAAAATTTTGAAGTTAAAAGTGAAGTTAAAAAAAATCTTAATAATACTTTTTGTATCACAGATTCAAAGTTTAATAGAAAAGTCACCTTTTCCTGGACCGAATTCTAAAAGCCGAGACTGAACTCCGAACACTTTGACTACCCCACGAGTTATGTCCGACTGTGAAACCCAATTGAATTAATATGGGCACAATTAAAATTGCGCGTAAAATAACAAAAGTTATAATTAAAGCCTTAAACGAAATTATTATAGTGTTGAATACATAAAAAATGATGTAGCTTAATAGATGCTGCATCAGATGCACTGACCTTGAGTGTCATAATACATATTTTAGAAGAGTCAAGTATTGATGTATGGATGTAATCATCGGAGTAATAAAAATATTAAAAATAGCTTGTTGGATTATTTCTCATCGAACTCTTTGCTTGTGATCACTATAAAAGTTATTCAGTTTAGTTATCCGTTTCTCATCTCTATCTTAAGCTTTTGGTTACTTGGTTATCAGTACGTTTTTAGGGTTCCGTACATCGAAAGGAAAAAACGGAACCCTTATAGGATCACTTTGTTGTCCGTCCGTCCGAATCTGTCTGTCTGTCAAGACCCTTTTTCTCAGGAACGCGTAAAGGTATCAAGCTGGAATTTATATCAAATACTCAAGTCTACTGTCGCTTAGAGCTGTGAAAAAGTCAAACTTCTAAGCCAACGCAATCAAAAGATACAGCCGTTTATGCCGCAAATTTTCGACACTCGCAAGGGAATCAAAACCTACAAACTTCTCGTGAACTCAGAACCTTGAAATTTGGTACGAAGCAACGTCTTATAGCATAGATAAAGGAAAAATTGCGAAAACCGTAAATTTTTAGTTACATCATATAAGAAAAGTATTTTACGGAACCCTCGGTGCGCGAGTCCGGCTTGCATTTGGCACGTTTTTTTTTCTTTTTCTTTATTGACCTAAAACGTTTACAATTCTTATTATTTAAAATACTAAGCCACTCGCTTAAACCACGTAGGTTTTTATGCGAGCGTAAATTCGCATGACAATCATAAAAAATTACACATTTATAGATACACATTAATTGTCGATGTATGTACACCCACATGTGCGCAGCACATACACACATACACGTGCATACACACACACAAAATTATATACATAATATACATTAATTTTTTTTCATCCAAGCTTATGAGATCGTAGTTTACATATTTTCCATTAAATGTTTTTGTAAAGATTTTATATAAGGTGATATATTTATGAATTATTTGTTCTGGTAAACCATTTATGATGTCAGGTGGTAAGTAGGTAACGACATGTTCTAGTTCCATATAAATTGTTAAAATTTGGCAAAGAATATATATACCTGGCAGTATTTAAACAATTCATTGTAATTGTCACCATGTTCTGATTTTACATTAGGCGGCACAATAGCTTTTAACAATCTGATTTGCATTTTGTATATTTTTTCGATGTATGATTTGTAGGTGCGGCCGTAACTACATAAACCGTAGCTAATAACAGAGTCAGCTAGAGCCATATACAATAAACGTAAAGTTTTGAATGGCATTTTCTACTTTAAAATATACAGTTTACTATGTAGGGTTCTTAATTTTTTACAAACGTGTTTTATATGGGCACCCCAGTTAAATCGGTTGTCTATTATGAGGCCTACGTACATATGTTTATTTACTTGATCTAACTTAGTACACATGCTACTAGGCTTGCACATAAGGTTATCATGAAGACACTCATGATCGTGCGCTATTATACTAGGAGGGTAGCTACTCCTATTATGTGATGATTCTATACACATAAATTCAGTTTTTTGAGCATTTATCATCAGGCCGACGTCGTGCGTACATTGACACATTCTATTAAAGTTTTTCTGAATGTTGAGCTCAGCAGTTTTTAAGCTTTTTTCAGCGAGCACTAGGCAGGTGTCATCAGCAAACTGGTATACGGAACCATGTGCAAACAAATTACACATTTGATTTACATAAATAATGTATTCATTTGGGCCGATTATTGAGCCATGTGCGGTGCCTTTTTTTTGATTTATGCTGGTACTGTATGTATTTCCTACTTTTACTTTCGTGCACTTGTTTTGATGGTAATTTTTGAAAAGTTCCAATAGTGGTCCTTGAATACCAGTCTGCTCCAACCTCTATACATTATATTGTAGCATATCAAAAGCGGCTAAAGTCAACGAAAATAACAAGCACGTGACGTTTTTCATGCAGGTGCTCGTTAATTTCGTTGGTAAATTGATATAGTAATTGAGATGTACTCCGGCTTTTTTGAAAGCCGAATTGTTTACAATGAATTATATTTTGCGAATGTAAGAAATGGTTCAGTTTATCTCCTATATACCGCTCAATTATCTTGTCAATGGAGTATAGTACAGTGATATGACGGTAGTTATTACAATCGTCTTAATTACCTTTTTTGCATATGGGGCGCACTACACCAGTTTTAGGTTGTCTGGGTAACTGGATGAAACGATGCATCTACTAATTAAATGAGTGATAACGGGAGTTATTTCTTTTTTAATATGTTTTATATCAATTGCTCTTATTCCATCTAGACCAGGGCTTTTATTAATGTTCAGTTTGTTGATAATTTTATATGTTTCCTCATTATTTATTTTTTGCATTCGCATCGTCACATCCAATCCTGTTTCGGTATAGTCTGTTAGCTCAGTTAATATTCTTTAACCACACGAATTTATATTTATATCTGTGTTTTTTCAAACTCCATTGCAAACATATTCGCTGTATCATTATCAGATAAAGAAAAATATTTTTGAATTGTTTCATCAACCGAGTTAACGACTTTGCCACACAAGACATTTATAAATTGCCATATTTTTTTAGAATTATTAAAGTTTTTAACAATTTCATTCTTGAAAAACTTGTTTTTTGTGTAGTTAATATATTTATTTGTTTTATTTCTATATTTATTGTAGATTATTTTATTTTCTATTTTTGGTACCCTTTTGTATATTTTTAGTAACTCATTACGCTGTTTACACATGTATTTCTCTTCTCTTCTCTTCTCTTTCATTAACCCAGACACATGCGTTTGATTTTTACTTATTTAATCTAGTTTTACGTTGTTAATATAGCTCATACGAGTCCGAAAATAAACTGCATATTTTGTCAGAAAAGTCATTAGTTGATTTACAACAAAGACACGCATTCCTATTCGCCCGGCGCAGCTCAGCCATCAGCCGTCCACTATCATAGGTATAAAAAATGCGTTTGTTTACCTCGTCCCTAAGCGGCCGTTCAGTGACTAGTGTGCATGCACTTATTATAGTGATCAGCTGGTGACTCATTTATTACCGCGGAATAGATCGTAGCTGTTGTCTCTGTGCTGCCCCGCACGAGTATGTGGTCCATACATTACTTTGTGATTAAGTTACCTTTCGTTTCAACTCGTGAATATTGATTAATGCAGCTCGTTAATCTCAACTCGTATAATGTGTTGATATAATCATATTTTATATCACAGTTTTTCATGATGTCCAGATTCATATCACCAACGAGTAAAATATTACATTTTTCGGCCTTGTTTTGAATTAAGTACCTAATTTCTTTATGCCGCGTTCCAATAAACAAGAAACGATTCGTTTTGCTTACGGATGGTAAAATTTTCATTGAAAATTCAACGAAATTTTACCGTCCGTAAGCAAAACGAATCGTTTCTTGTTTATTGGAACGCGGCCTTAGTGAAACTCGCGACTGAGAGATCAGGGGCCTATAAAGACAAATTATAGTAATTTTTTAATTGTTTATTTCTACTCGCCCCGTAATAATTTCGCTAAAGTATGAGCATATGAGTGACCTTGTAAATTTTAATCTTTTATGTATATAAAGCACTACACCTTCACCTTTTTTATTTGCTCTTAAGTTGGTGTACATATTATAATTAGGTATTTCAAAGAAAGGTGAGCAGGCGTCCCTAATATTTACTTCGGTCAGCACAACAATATCGACTAAGCGAGTACTTGAAGCTGCAATAAGTTCAATCTGTGCAATTCATTATAATTGACTTTATATTTACATGTAAGGTTATTATTAGCTGTTCCTGTTTAGATAATGATGTCATGTAATCATTCCAGGTGTCAAAACTCCTTTCGAGTATATTATTATTATTATTTGTACAATCCATTAAGGGTTAGACATGGGTAGGTGGGTGTAATATTACATTAATGACAATTTGCAACACAATTAGATAAACGGAACAGACTCACGCTTTGTTGTTACTTATCTCTTGTGCCCATTTCCTAATGTCCTCTTCTGATCGAATAACATATATTTTGTCTGATTCGGTTTTCCGTATAAGAATGTTGCCGCGTTTACACCACACAAACTTTACCAAATAATTTGGAGTTACCCTCTTTGCCGAGGGTACAGTTCAACTGTTCTACAACATGATGATATCAACATACGTTTACAAAACTAAACCTTAATCAATTATGATGGAAATTCGACCACCAGGCGATCTCTATTTTTTTATTACGGATTTTTTTTCTTTTTTTTGTCGTAATAACCGTGTCCGTCGTAGAACAGTTTGAATATTTTTTGTCCATTTTGTTCTATCGCAGTGAGTAGTAAAACTGTCTGGACGTTTTGTCTATTCTGTTTTATCCCGGTGAGCAGTAAAATTGTCTGGATTTTTTTGTCCATTTTGTTCTATGGCGGTGACCAGTAGAACTGCCTAGATTTTTTTTGTCCATTTTGTTCTATCGTAGAACTTATAGTAGAACTACATGGATAAGCTCCTGTAAATGCAAAGAATAATTATTTTAAGATCTATTAATTCAATTCCAGAACATTCAATTATGTTTGTTATAGACATTTTGGTGATTTCTTTAAGTGGTTTACACTGATAGTCATTTCTTACTAAAATACAGGATCCTCCATGTCTGCTGGATCTCATAAAGGAAGACACTAGCCTATAACAGAATTCGGGGCCAAGTAGGCTTTGTAATGCATTGCGCATTCCTAGACCCTGTTCGTCAGCTAATATTATCACTCTACTCTTCTGTGTTTTACTATGCTGTTTTTGAAAGGCGTTGTTATTTTCCTGAGTTTTCATAATATATCTGTTGTTATATTTGTGTGGGGCAAAATTTTGTTCCTTCATATTAGTACTTAAAGTATTCTTTGCGTTCTTCACATTTTCTTTGGGTCTAATTGCACAAGACAACTTTTCATCTTTTGTTGTAGATATATTTTTTGTTCTACATGACGGTTTTTGTGATCTGGTGTACATCGTGAATCTATATCTAATTAATAATAATAGCCTTTATTCAGATGCAAAAAGAATATTTACAAATAACAAATTTAAGTTAGCGACTCTGCTGAGTCGATGACATCGACAACTTCGTCTGTTTGCCCAACATTGGCAAAAGCCTCCTCCATTTCTTTCCACTCTACTCGGTTTAGAGCTGTCCTTGTCCATAGTTTTCGTTCTATCGTCTTTATCTCGTCTTTCCACTTCCGAATCTGTCTGCCTCTTTTCCTTTTTCTATTTCTAGGGTACCAAAAAATTATGCTTTTTTCCATTTTTCGATGCCTCTTACTGTATGCCCTGTACATTGCCATTTTAGTTTTCGTATTCTACTTGTAACATTTTGTATCTTAGTGCGACTTCTGATTTTCTTAAATTCAGCATGCTTCTCTTCATAGCTGTCTGGCAAGTTTCAAATTTTTTGCTTTGCGCTTTGGTGGGAGCCCAAGTTTGGCAGCCATAGGTTAGGACTGGTAACACGCAGGTGTTGTACAGTTTTGATTTGACATGCATCTTGATTTCTTTGTTCTTCATAATTTATTTATTTATTTATTTTTATTTATTTAAAACTTTATGCACATTAGTACAAAGGCGGACTTAATGCCTAAGGCATTCTCTACCAGCCAACCTTGGGGTTATGTAGAACTGCTATAAGGTAGGTGCAAAGTTACATTTGAATTTTTTTTATAATACAAACTAATATTTACATTACTTACATGTACAAATTTCTAAATATCATTACGACATAATATACACAGTTTCATATAATTATACACAAACATACATAAGTGCTTTTATTATATATAGATTACATATATATATTCATACATATCATATATATATGTAAATACACTACAAATACCACTATAAAGTCGTGTACTAGCGTTGTGGCTATTCCGGTAATCCGTTGTGGAGGAGTTCTCGTACTTTCTTTTTAAACGTGGAACGGTTTGTGGACATCCTGACCTCGAGAGGGAGCGCATTCCAGAGAAGGACTGATTGTACATAGAAAGGAGAGTTGATGAAGTCGGAGCTGTGAGAGGGACATAAGAGAAGTAAATTATTGGTGGAACGAAGATTCCTGTCATGAGTAGAGCACAAGTATTGGAAGTGTGGAACTAAGTAAGAAGGTGGCGATGAGGAGTTTAAAAAGGAGAACAGAGAACTTAGAGCCCGCAAATTGCGACGTTGGCGAATAGCCAGCCTAAATTTTGGTTAAACTAATTTATGCCCATCTCTAGTAACATAATTATGTCTTTCACACCGTTTTGTAAAGATATGCAGATTTTTTCTAACACGTATGATGTTTTTATGAATGTATTGACAAGGCACCGTTGGGATATTAATTTTCTTAAAGAGATTCTTAAGGGATTCGCGACTACGTAGATTATAAATAGCTCTGATAGCTCTTTTTTGTAGAATGAATATCGGTTCTATATCTGCAGCACGCCCCCATAATAAAATACCGTAAGACATGATACTGTGGAAATGACTAAAGTATACTAGTTGCGCGGTATCTATGTCTGTTAATTGGCGGCCTTTCTTACAGCATATGCTGTAGAACTTAGCCACTTCGAAAGATATGTTAAGTGAGGGCCCCATTGTAATCTCGAATCTAGCGATATCCCTAAGAAAACAGTTGCATTTACAAAATCTAACTTTTGCTTATTTAATAAGATGTCACATTCACTATATTTAACGTTAGGCAAAGAGAATCTTATACATTTAGTTTTTTTCCCATTTAGTACTAAATTGTTGGCAGTAAACCAATCATGTACTCGATGAATAATATTATTTACATCGTCAAAGCTAAAGCTCGTCTATCTACTTTAAAAATTAATGATGTGTCATCAGCAAATAATACTATTTTGATATGGACGAGAAAGAGAAACGGGCCCAGGATCGATCCCTGCGGGACGCCCATTTTAATTTTTTTTCACCATTTATCTGAACCTACTGTTTTCTATCACTCAGGTCGGATTTTAGCAAACCGAGGGCTTGTTTACGAAGTCCGTAATGCTTAAGTTTTAAAGTAGTGGTTCAGGAGTAGTAATAGTATTGTTAAATAGAAAAATAATGAATATGTCTTTGCAGGATATCAACAGTATTTATCAAGACCTAAAGATAAGTCTCAGAAATCTCTCGTCTGAATCAAGTATGAGGGTGAACAGCATCTGAAGAGATCCAATAGCTCGTAAGATCTTTACATTGGCAAATAAAAATGAGCATTAGCACCTCAGTAATATGTTTTCTTCTTCTTAATATTTATTAATTACTAAAATGAATTATTTACTTTGGACCATGATTATAAAACACAAAAGTTTGAGACTTGGTACTTTCGACTGTGGCCCGAGATATGTAAATGCAGGAACTGCTCTGTAGTCCTATAGCCCTTAGAATACTATTGGCGCTCTTCCTCAAGAAGTTTAATCGATTAAAATCATACTGTTTTCAGTCAAGGATAGCTTTATAGCCCGGGTATCCCCTAGTGGAAAAAAAAAGTGAGAGAACTTTGGGCACGCTTCAGTAAAAAAAAACTAAATACCTTAGCATTCTTAGTTGTCCATATTTTCAGATATCTTTATGTGCCCCGGATTAATTGCTCTCGAGTGTTTTTGTTACGCAGCTTGACCCGCGTTAACGGTTATAATGTGAACGTGATGTGAAAAATAATAGCCTATAACATTCCTCAAGACTTGTTTATCAAATGTATTCGTATAGGCAGATAGAATATTAATTTAAATATTATAATATGGATGTTCTTTAATAATAATATACATTTGCTGAGCGACCGAACTTATAAACAAAATATACTTAGTAATATTAATAGCTCAGAGTTGTTAATATGAGTTAATAAGTGATCCGCTTGTCTAAATCACGTATATAATCATTATTCGAGCATATCCTAGCATATCATTCTTTTGTTATTGTATTACGGTTTCGAAGGGCGAGAGCCTCACAGCCGTCATATTTAAGCCAATAAATATATTTCTATCAGCCAACTACCTTTTTTATCTGTGTTTAAAGACATACCGGTCATAATTACCACCGGTATTTTTAGTGGGGCGGCGTGGTGGCACCGAACCAACTTAAACAACATAATGTGCCATATTGCGCCATAAAATAAAAGGGAGCTGCCAACGTCTGTTTTAACTTATCAGCGGTCCCTCAGCGCCTGCCCGCAAAAGTTTGGGTAGCCTCTGGTGGAGCGCCAATATATTTATAAATACATACATAATCGCACCATAATATATTTCATTATATTATTAATTTTATAGTAATTATAGTAAACCGCTTTCTGTTTGTCAAATGCAATTATTGCTGGCACTACTGTAATATTGCCAATGTACTCGACGATCTCAAGAGATGGCGTTAGCAGTCTTCAAATAATGCAATTGCGCTGCATCTAATTGGCGCAAGAAAAGCGGGCATACCCTGCTATAATCTCTTATCGCTGAAAAACGCAACGCATTAATTAAAAGTTTGTTCCGCCACGGACATCAGTTATCCTCGTGACAAGAAGCTGATTTTCCGTTAGTCCTATAGCCGTGTAGTGTTTGGACTCGCTTTGTAACCTTTACAAGGTGTTTGTGGAGTGCTTCAGTCTTCGATCGTGACCGGCCGGTCAATACCTGAACGTTTCAAAAGACCTTAGAAACCTCGCCGCTGCTCGCTGCCTTCTGGAGGATCGGGACTTGGTCGGTGTTGCAGGTCAGTGCTGGCATGATTGTTTGATCGATAGAAGCGGTTTACTTCCCTACACCTAGTACGCTATAATAATTAATTGTTGAGCAATCACACCCGTGATTGGGCTATTTACACGCCTGACCAGCCTCTATCGGCAACTCTCTAAATAGCAGACACGCACAGACGTTGCTCATTTGCGGATGGCCACTATGAGGGATGGAAGGGAAAAGCCATCCCGTTTACCCGCGGAGACACTGAAAGCAGCATAAAGCGGCTTTACGCTTCATGCTGCTTTGAGTCCGCTCCTCTCAGCTGACCGGTTCGCCAGTGAATCGCATCTGAATGGAGAAATTTCTCCCGGACCCGCTCCGCCACCTCTATCAGTGAGAAGAAGGATGCGATAAAACTACCATGGAGCGTATCATACAACTGAGACAACCGGAGGACCCATTTCGAATAGGAACCGTTTGAGTAGTTGCACAAGGTGTATGTATTGCGGTGGTTGCATTTAAGCACTGTGTGTGACCACTGATGACCTACGATACCAGCAATATACCAGAATCTCATGGTAAATAGCGAAAAAAAAATTCGTAGTGTACGAATTGGTTGAACGATTTTGACACTGATTATAATTTTTTATGTGTAATTATTTAACAATAAGTAGTGTGTTTTAGTTGGTTTCTGAACATTATATACTTTCATATTATTTATTAACTGTGCCCGCAATTCCACACGCATTTAATTATAATAGTCCACGAGTCAGGTACAAATTTCGTCAGTCATTTCATGGTTGTTGTCAAAGTTGTTTCATGAAGCCTCGTGAACGTCAGCTACGGTTCTGTCGGGGGGTTGACGAGCAGCAACCTCCCGCGCACGTAGAAAAAAGTATTATTTTTAGTCATTTCCTCCCGATCGAGAATTGTATCAAATTATAGCTAACCCAATATCTTGAAGAAAAAAAAACGTCTTTTTTTTTCTTCAAGACTGTAGATACGTCAAATCCTCTCGCATGAAAATTCGTAAGCTACTTGTAAATATAAACTTGGAAATTACAAAAACCACTCAGAGTGGTGGATATAATCCACCACTCTGATCAGCTGGTCACATGAACGTGAAAAAAATATATACTTATACGTTTAGTGATTGTCTGCTGATCCCCAGGTGTAACGCAGGGGCCAGACGGGAGTATCTATGGCCTATTTAGATACCAGCTGACGAGTTTTCCCTCGGCATACTGCCAGCTGAATTTTTTTGTAATTTACAAGTATATATTTACAAGCAGCTTACGAATTTTCATCCAAGAGTATATGACGAATCTACAGTTGTATACACTAACTGAAAGATATAATTTTATTGTAATGTTTCGATTTAAAAAATATTCTTTTTAGATTAATATAAGATTAATCTCTTATATAGGTTATATTAAGAACAGAAATAGACCGAGAATAGAACATCTCATCAGTCCACTCGTGACCACGATCGGTGCAATTCGATCGAAACGTCATGTAACCAAGAGGTATTGTATTTTTTAAATATAATCGCGATTAAGTCTCAAGTTACACGTCTAATATTTATCAAAGTCGCTACAGTTTAAAAACAATTAGTACCGACAAATAGTTGCCTATTAGGTAGATAAATCGTCGTCGTCGTAAAAAAAGGACGGATTTGATTTTTAGTAACTTTACAGGAGCGCACTTTCAAGCTTTCAAATTATCTTTCACGTAATATTTTGAAAACGGCTGTTTCTGTTAATGCAATCTGCAAATGTTACTGTGTGCACGAGCTTTGAAAAATGTTTTGTTTTATGATAAAGTACAATGTATTCAGTACGCTTATGTCAAAAACAAAAAATCGACGACTGCGACGAAATAGTTGCCTCACTGCTAGAATATCGCGGTGTCCTAACAGTGAGGTAACTATTAATCTTGGGAATCATACTGAAACAGCACGCTGCTCTTGCCTATGAGCCGTGTGAGAGTAGAGTCTCAATCACAAGCGTTGGAAACATCATGTTTGTGACACAATGACCACTCAATGGACTACAGCGTTCTCCACACACACAGGTTCTTCGGTTTACAATAAGATCAACAAATTGACATATACTCCTACACGCGTTTCCATTGCAATAAAGGCTGTCACATCTTGTCTCAAGTCCCTCAGTTACGATGAAACAGAAAATTTTACACTTTTGCTATTCAATACACACACACACATGCGCGCGCGCGCGCACACACACACACACACACACACACACACACACACACACACACACACACACACACACACACGCGCACGCACGCACACAGCTATGCAGCTATGCTTGTTCACGCAATATATATATACACAATCACACACACTCACACACACGCCCTCTCCTGCTCCATTTTCGCCACCTTTTAAGCAGTATCCCAAACACTTTCACTTTGGATAATGGACAAACAGACCCATAGGGTTTAGCGAGAGCCTTCCCACACCAATAGTCTCTTCAGCCAATTCTCTATGATGGGCCTGGTGGTGTCACAATAATTGAGAAGGGAAACCCCAACACTCCCTCAGTTTGTAGACCCCAACGATGACAACAGCCGAAGATAAACCTTAGCTAATTGTCACAGACAGGTAATCCAAACCGAACACCCTCTACAGTGAGATATAATTGGCAGGCGTGGCAGGTAACTCCAATGCTTTAACTTGCAATCTTCCACCTATATGTAATAATAGATTGAGAAGTGTTTCGCCTCTACACGAGGTTCCTTTAGGAATATTCGGCAACAATGTAAAATATGTCTATGGTAATTTGTTGAGGTTTATCCTAGGCTGTGTTCATAGTTGGGGTCTACAAACCGAGAATGAGTGGTGGGGTTTTCTTCTCATTTATTATGTAACAATAGAATTCCGCCAGTTAACGCTTAATTAACTTAATTTTATTGTAGCATGCCCTTTTTTTTACGTGTGGAAACCCCCTCGGGTGCCGAGCACCGAGCTAATACTCGGCGAAGCGGGTATGTCGGAATCGAACCGACTAAAACCACATGATGTTCCGTCACGGGTGTCTATGGTCGAGGGCTCAGGTATAACCTAGGAAGGAACTCCCTGGACCCCCGACAGACTTGACTACCTTCCCATAAAGCGAGGCAGTCTCGCAGACGTAAGTGGGAGCCGTGTCCCCTTCAGAAGTAAAAAAAGCGCGAGTGGATCACATCGCGGCCACCGTCTTGGCATATTTCTTTCGCTTTCGGTACCGGGTTCCGGCACTGAAGGCCAGCGCTCATGGAGGCCGTAGGTTATTAAGTGCTCTACAGTGCCTGGTGCGTCCTCTGCGGGACGGGAGACTGCTAGTTGTCTCCCTTTTCCTTTCCGCCACCTCTTTGGCGTGCATTACCTCCTCACAAAATGAGGCTCCGGAGTCCCACGCACTCTCGCTGAGTACCATAGCTTGCACCATGGTCTCTAGCGAGAGGTTCCCCACACCAATAGCTGTCTCGAAGTCGTCGCGCTGTTGGACCCACGCTGGGCACTCCACTAGAGTATGGAGTGCAGTAGTATAGTAAAAAAAAAAAAAATGTAGCATGCCCTAACCTACTAAAAGTTGTGAAACAAATAAATTTTAATTTAAGAATAAAATAAAATTCAAGGGGAAAATTGATTAAATAACCAGCGCAGTGCAAGAGGCGAGCATACATCCATGCAGCAAACAGAGCCAGCTATGGCCAGGCTCATTTCAGAGCTGGAGGACCGCCTCATGACGCGGATTTCCGCCTTGGAGGGCATTAAGCTCCGCCCACCCTTGACGGCATCTAGACCGGCTACATATGCAGCCACCACCCGAGCGGAATCTTCTTCTCCTTCTAATAAGTCGGCTACCCCTACGGCTCCGGTTACCTCAACAAGCTCGGTAGCTGGAACAAATAAAAATAAAAAGAAGAATGTGCCTAAAAATAATACAGAAGTGCATGCTCCCACAGCCTCGGAATCTTCGGTACAGCCCCCGAAGGAGGGTGTTTGGGACGTAGCTGGAACTCGTAAGGAAGGCAGCCAAGAAAGCGGCTAAAGCTGCCAAAGCAAAGACACCGAGAATCCGCGCACCCCGCTCCACAGCCGTCGTACTAACGCTGACAGCGGAAGCTACGGAGAAGGGTGTAAAATATGCCGAGGTCCTACAAAAAGCGAAAGCCAGTGTGGACCTCAAGGCTCTTGAGATTCCTGGAGTCCGATGTAAGACCACTCGAGACAGGAGCTCGCCTTCTCGAGATACCTGGCGCCACCAGTGGTGACAAAGCGGACGCACTTGCAGCCAAATTAAAAGAGACACTAGATGAGGCTGACGTCCGAGTGTCTAGGCCCACCAAGTGTGCAGGTACCGCGTCAGGTGCTTTTTCCTTTGCTATCATAGCAAGAGGACGGGGATGCGTTGTGGCGGCTATTAATGAGATTGCGGTCGTGGCTGTATACTTCTCGCCAAATCGTATCCTGGCTGAGTTCGAGGATTGGCTCACTCAGCTGGCTGTCGTCGTCGAAGGATGTCGCCCTCGTCCCACATTGATACTGGGGGACTTCAATGCCAAATCAACGGCCTGGGGTTCCCCAGTCACTAATGCTAGAATCGCGGCATTGGAGGAATGGGCCGTATCATCTCGCCTAGTCCTCCTGAACCGGGGCTCCGTCCCCACATGCGTGCGTCAGCAGGGCAGTTCGATCGTGGACATCTCGTTCGCTAGCCCTGCTCTAGCGCGCCGTGTTCTAGACTGGCAAGTTTTAGAGGAGGTGGAGACATTATCCGACCACCGATATATTCGGTTCGGCGTCTCCACTGAAAACTCTCACGCGCCGGCCAGGACGGTTCCATATAATCGGCGTTGGGCGCTTAAGCGTTTGGATCGGGAGCTCCTCCTGGAAGCCTCCATCGTACAGTCCTGGGTCTCTGCACCGGACAGGCCTGTTGATGTTGATGTAGAGGCAGACTGGTTCCGGGAGGCCATGTCGCACATATGTGACGCGGCGATGCCTAGGGTTAAGCAGACGACTGCGAGGCGCCAGGTGTACTAGTGGACACCAGAGATCACGTGCCTTTGTGAAGCGTGCGTAACCGCGCGCCGCCAGTACACCAGATTTCGCAGGAGGCGTCGCCGCCCAGAGGATGCGACAGCTCAGGAGGTGGAGCTTCTATCAGGTTACAAGGTTGCCAAGAGAAACCTTCAAGCGGCGATAAAGGTGGCCAAATCAGAGGCCCGCCGCGAGTTACTGGAGACTCTGGAAAGAAATCCATGGGGGCGCCCATACCTCATGGTAAGAGGCAAATTACGTCCTTGGGCTCCCCCACTGACTGAGAGTCTCCGGCCCGAGGTGCTTGAAGGTATTGTTGGCTGCCTGTTTCCTATCCGAGCAGAGGAGCATACACCTCCACCGATGATTCCACCTCAGGCGCCTTACGCCGAAGATGACGACGCCCCCGAAGTTACTTGGGTAGAACTAAGGGCGACGGTGCAACGGCTCCAAGCCAAAAACACCGCCCCAGGACCTGACGGTATCCCAGGCCGAGCATGGGTTCTTGCTCTTAAGGCTCTCGGGCCTCGACTAAGAGGGCTCTTTAGCGCATGCTTAGAGCGGGGCCAGTTTCCAAAACTGTGGAAGACGGGGAAACTGGTCCTCATCCAGAAAGTGGGACGTCCGGTAGACTCACCGTCTGCTTACCGGCCCATTGTGCTGCTCGACGAGGTTTGGAAGCTCTTTGAGCGAATTATTGCAGACCGCCTCGTCGACCATATTTCAAGAGTTGGGCCGGATCTGGCGGACATCCAGTTTGGTTTTCGCCGGGGGCGTTCCATTGTGGATGCAATCATGCGTGTAAAGGGCCTGGCAGAGGAAGCAGTATCCCGGGGTGAGGTGATGCTGGCGGTGTCTCTCGACATTGCCAACGCCTTCAACACCTTACCTTGGAGTTGCATCAGAGAGGCACTCATTTTTCATGGAGTGCCACTCTACCTCCGCCGCATTGTCGGGGCATATCTGTCGGAGAGAGCCGTGATCTACCCGAGCCGGGCAGGATACGGAAGGCGAGAGATGTCGTGCGGTGTTCCACAGGGGTCGGTGCTAGGCCCACTTCTGTGGAACATTGGCTACGACTGGGTGCTGCGCGGTGTGCTCTTGGGAGGTGTCGTCGTGACTTGTTATGACGATGACACCCTCGTAACAGCGCGAGGTAAGACACACCGTGACGCAATCATAAAGGCCACGGCCGGGGTTGCTCAAGTCGTTGGAAGAATTCGGCAGCTGGGTCTTGAGGTGGCCTTACATAAATGGGAGGCCCTCTGTTTCCATGGGCCTCGGAAGAGACCACCTGCAGGATCCAGCATAATCGTGGGAGGTGTTAGCATCGGCATCGAGCCCTCGATGAAGTACCTGGGGCTCGTACTCGATAGTCGATGGGACTTCGGATATCACTTTCGGAGTTTGGCCCCTAAACTCATAGGAACAGCGGCTGCGCTTTCGCGGCTGCTACCTAACTTAGGGGGGCCCGACACCTCCTGTAGGAGACTCTATGTTGGAATCGTGCGGTCAATGGCCCTGTATGGGGCCCCAATCTGGGCGGAGAACTTGACGGCCCGCAATGCCGCAATACTGCGGCGACCGCAGCGGGCGATGACCGTCAGGATTATAAGAGGGTACCGCACGGTATCCTTTGAAGCGGCGAGTCTATTAGCCGGGACTGCACCATGGGACCTGGAAGCGAGAACCCTTGCGTCTCTATACCACTGGCGCAAGGAGGCATTGGAGAGGGGCCTGAGACTCATGCCTTGTGAAATTGAGGCACGACGGTCCCAGCTCCGCCAGGTTTTAATGGTCGAGTGGAAAGAACGACTTGGGCGACCGAGCGCTGGGCACGCCACAATTGTGGCGGTAAGACCCGTCATGGAGGATTGGCTAGAGAGGCGACATGGCAGCCTCTCCTACCGTCTGACGCAGGTACTTACCGGACACGGCTGCTTCGGTAAGTATCTGTGTCGTATAGGACGGGAGCCAACGTCTGCGTGCCACCACTGCGGAGGCTGTCGTGAGGACACTGCACTCCACACATTAGTGGAGTGTTCAGCGTGGGTGCAGCAGCGCCTCGACCTCGCGACTTTCGCTGGAGACCATGGTACTGTCTATGGTCCGAAGCGAGAGTGCGTGGAATTCCGCTGCCTCATTTTGCGAGGAGGTGATGTTGGCTAAGGAGGCGGCGGAAAGGGTACGTTAGAGGACGAGTACTCTCCCGTCCCGCAGAAGACGCACCAGGCGCCGGAGAGTGCAGAACGGTCTCCGGCCTCCATGAGCTCTGGCCTGGGGGTAACGGGTAGGGCTGTCCGTTACCCTAGCAGAAGCAGGCCTGAGAAGGTGGCGCGACGTGTTCCGCGTGCGCCTCTCTAAACCGGACGGGGGCAAGGCCCCCGTACTCTATGGGGTGGCCGCCTGCTGACCAAGAGGCGGCCAAGGTCTGCAGGAGTTCCCGGAGGCTTCCTTCTTTGGGTATTCCCGGGTCCCTGCAATAGGCCCACTTGTGACGGAACACCGTGTGGTTTTAGTCGGTTCGATTCCGACATACCACTTCACCATTAGCTCAGGTGAGGTGATGACCCGAGGGGGTTTCCACACAAAAAAAAAAAAAAAAAAAGGGGAAAATTGATTAACAGGTATTTTTATTTTGAATTTTCAATTTTTTCTATTAAATCTTATTTCTTTAGTACGCAGTTACAAGTAGTCTTGATTCATTTTTTATGCCTACACTCTACGATATCTGATGTCGGCCATCACGCGGATGAAGGCAAAAGCTAATTCTATTTATAAATGCAGCTAAACAATCCAAAAAAAAAACTTGGTCGCTAATTAAGAATTTCTTATTAAGTTCATAATTATTAAAGTCACCACAAATGATGACTTTTTTGATTTATTTATTTTATCTAAGACTGAATCCTCAAAGAATAAGTACCTATATAGTTACACTGATGTTTATCTCATGTATGTTCACCTATTTCCTGATTGCAGCCATATGAATATTAGATGGTGGTATCGTATATGATAATGAGATCACCATTTTCAGAATTAGAAGTAGGCTAATTCACATTTAGATTGAAAGGGTGTTGCTATTACACTGACAATTTTTGGTAATCAATGTTAATAATTATTAGTACAAGTATGAAATATAAAAATAATTAGTGTAATTATCAAATCAAAGCCAGTTCTATAAAAATTATTATTAAATGTAAAAATCCAAAAAATATTTTTCTTAGACGCCAACACGTTGCCAGGTGTTTCCTGGCAATGTGTTTCTGCCATCCAAGAAAAAGGATTTTTACCTACGTGGATATAAATATATAGGAGCAGGGTCCGACATTGTCCTTATAAAAAAACAGCAAACTTCCGAAGCACACAGTTTATTCGTATTAATACAGTTTGATTATTATAATAATTTATTAATCACTTTAATTACCACACACTTACACAATTACACACTTTATTATAATTACGATGCAACATGTGCACCGGGCGACTGTTGTCGAACGAATGAATGTCCGCTTTGTCGAGCGCTGCGTTTTATAGGGTTTTAGTAGTGGGGGTTGCCTGTTGCACGTGTTGCTTTAAAAACCAGGTGGCGGCGCCGTCACGGCCATGCTGACATGCGCACGTCCTCGAGCGCGCATTTTTTTTATACTTCTGAGGATAGTAAACATGTTCGTTCATCCTGACATACGTCTTAGCCAACTAAACATCTGAGCTATCTATTCATTTACCCACTAAAAGAAGGTGTCGACCCCTTTAGCTTAAACTGGACCAGATTATTATCCCTGCAGTTCAAGCTAGACCGGATCGCGCTAGTCCGGGCACAGGCCCCTTTAGCTGATTGCGCTAGACCGGGCACAGGCCCCTGTAGCCGATTGTGCTAGACCGGACACAGGCCCCTTTAGCTAGTTGCTAGACCGGAAAAAAATCCCTGTAGCAGAGTCAGAGGCCCAGACTATTCCCTTCAATGACTTACTGAAATTATTATGATTACTTTTCTTTTATTTTATTTCTCCTTTTTTTTTTTTTTTACTTTATATCTTTAACTTGACTATTGTCGGTCAGTCTCATGTACAATGGCGTTCGTTGTTACATGAACAGAGTGCGGCAAATCAGATTCTGAACATCCCTCGGAGTTGGTGCGAAAGTTTTGAAAACTCTCTCTGTGTTCACTATCTACACTTAAAGTGCGGGAGTCAACAGACAAAGTATCGCTACCAGGAGACATGTTGTCATTTGCATCAATATACATTGTAGTTATATTATTATTTTGGGGATCAGTTTCATGAACAAGATTATTATCATGAGTACACGCCGTCACGTCATCCTTGTTATAATTTTCGGATATGTCAAGAAACCTTGCTGAACCGTGAGGAACTTCGCGGAGATTTTCATGGGCGTACTTATATGTCCTATTAGATCCGTTGACATGTCTTAATTCGTACCTATCGTTTTCTAAAATTGCAGTGACTTTAAAGGGGCCTTTATATTTTGGGTCAAGTTTCGTTTGGTGTCGTTCCCCGCTTCTAACAAAGACGAAATCACCTACAGCGAAAGGTTTTACCTTTGCTTTGCCTCTATTAAATCGCAAAACATCCGATTGGGCTGATTTTTCGATACCTTTGGATGCACTGGATCTTGCAGTATCGAGGTCTAACCTACTAGGCTCGTCAAAGCTTGTAGACACTTTTGCGATTTCTAGTGACTTGCCCTGGACGCCGAACATCAGTTCAATCGGGGTAAATCCGGTTACCCTACATCTAGTACTGTTGAGCGCGAGTTGGATATCACCTAACTGTTCCTGCCACGATTTATCAGAGTTATTCTCCGCTATTGTTAGTAAACCCTTCAGAGTGCGCATTATACGCTCGACCTGACCGTTAGCTCTACTTGTACCTGTCGCAATAAGATGTAAATCTATATTGTTGCCTATGCAAAATTGTCTAAAGTCAGAGTTATCGTATGATCGACCACGGTCAGCAATAATTCTTTTTGGTGCACCAAACAAATAAACAGACTCCTTAACGGCAGTAATAGCATTAATTGAATTCAACGACACAGTGTGTTTCAGCAAGACAAATTTTGTAAAGGCATCAATAATGACGGAACAGTATTCCCTACGGTCACTTTTTCCACTGAGCTTGCCTGTTAGGTCTAGATGCAGTGTACCAGGGAACGGCAACTTTTGGGATTGGGTGCAGGCGTACCTGTTGGGCACCCGACGGACCCTTCGAGGATTTACAGATCACGCAAGAATCTACGAATTTCTTTACGTATTTAGACATGTTTTGAAACCAATATAGCTCGTAAAGTTTGTCTAGTGTTTTTTCATGCCCTAAATGTTTCAGTTCAGTATGCACGAGGCTTATAAGTGACCAGATAAGAGATCTAGGTAAGATTGGCAACCACTTAGTGGTTCTACCACGCTCAATCTTCCGATACAGTATACCTTGTCTAATATCGTATGTGTGTGAGACTTCAGGGGGCAGTTCGCTACATTTTATTTTAGAAATCAAATCTAAGATCTCAGTATCGCGTTGCTGTTCTACGGACAGCCACCCCTTTTCGAGTTTTGAAAAATTAACCACTTTCGTATCAAATTTTTGGTCTGATGATTCTGGTTTATCATTTTCTATCTCCACAGGGGAGTTGCGAGATAGGAAGTCCGCATGAGCCATATTTTTACCTTCCTTGTAAATAATATTAAAATCATAAGACTGTAAAATTGCCCACCATCTATGTACCCTAGGGGTCAAGTCTTTTTTTGAATGGGAAGCCTTTAAAGCGTTACAGTCCGTAAAGACAGTAAATTTTCGACCGTAAAGGTAATGACGGAAATGTTCCACAGATTTCACAACGGCTAATGTTTCCAATTCGTAGGAATGATAACGACTTTCTGCATCATTTGTTTTGTGACTAAAGTAGGCGATCACATGCGGGAGACTGTTGTGTTTTTGTATTAGAACAGCTCCATATCCATCACTACTAGCATCGGTGTGTAACTCAATTGGTAAGGATGGATCAAATATTTTTAGCACGGGCTCGGTAATGAGGTATCTAACAATTTCGTGATGAATTTTGTCATGCTCAGCGGTCCAAGTGACGTGACCCTTCCCAGATGTAAGCGGATACAAAGGCTTCATTAGTTTTGAAAAATTTGGGATAAATTGCCGAAAATACGTTGCTAACCCAATTAATTGCCTGACTTGTTTTACAGTGGAAGGTTTAGGGGCATTCTGCAGAGCTTGGACCTTGCGAGGGTTTGGTTTCAGCTCTCCCAGTGATATTACAAAGCCTAAATACTCAACTTCCTTTTTCATAAAAGAGCATTTTTTGAAATTGAATGAAAATCCCGCATTCGAAAGTGTTTCTAACAATTTATCAAGACGAGATAACCCTTCTTCTATTGTTTTTGATGCAGAAAGAACATCATCCATATAGACTAGAATTCTATCATCATTGAGAGGTTTCAAGGCGGAATTGATTGCCCTCTGAAACACCTGTGGAGCATTTCTAAGACCGAAGGGCATGGTCAAAAATTCATATTGGCCGGTTGGTGTAACAAAAGCAGTTTTTTCTACAGAATTCTCGTGCACGCGAATTTGATGGAACCCTGAAGCCATATCGATACTACAGTAAAAATGAGCTCCATGCAGCTTATCGATCTGATCACTTATTAGCGGAAGAGGGTAGCTGTCAGGTCGCGTGTTACTATTGAGCTCTCTGTAATCCACACACAACCGATCGGTACCATCCTTCTTTTTTACTAAAAGGATGGGGCTCGCAAACGGGGAAGAGCTTTCCCTAATGATTTTGGCATCTAACATTTCTCTTATTTTTTCGTTAACTATATTGAGTTCAGTAGGAGATAACCTGTAAGGTCTTCTATGAACGGTCTTTGAAGGGTCTATCAAATCAATTTTAAGCTCACCAGTCTTAATTCGAGTGGTAGGTAGTTTTTGAATAAAACAGTTGGAATACTTTTTAAGAATTTCTAACAATCGCTCCTTGTCCTTACCTACAAGGTGAGTGTCTACCATACTTTCGTCAAAAGATTTACAAACAGAGTATGAATTTAATGTTTTACTCTTGGCAAACGTTAGCATATCGTTGCTTAATTGAACTGTTATACCTTGCCCTAAAATATCGCGGCCTAACAAAACACTCTCACTAAGATTTTCATCAGGTAAAACGTGAAACATAACCTCAAAATTTAGTTTTTGCACTGTCGTTAGGCATTTGATTTGTTGCGTAGAAACTACCCTACTACAACCGACTCCCCTTAGAAACACTTGTTCATGAAACCGTTCGCCTACTAAAGATTCAGAACAATTTTGTTTGATGAGACTACATTCTGAACCAGAGTCGAATATAAAAGGTAATTCAATTCCACTTAGCTGTAACACACCATGCGACGTTCTGGAACAGATGTTGACTTGTTTGCTGGTCCCGGAACCCGAGGCGGCATCTTCTTTCTTCTTATAGCGCATCGGACAGGCGGACACCACGTGGCCGGGATCACCACACACGTAGCAGACAACAGGCGGCCGCCCGTTGGGGACGCCACTTAGTGGTAGTCGATGATGATTAGGTTTGGGGGCAACTGAAGGATTCTTCAAGATAAATCTCTGTTTATCACGGCATTCGTTGCCACGATGTCCTATTCTGCCACAGAAATTGCAACTTCCTCGAAATGCATTGGTGCTCCGAAAACGTTTCGTATCTGCGTCCAATGATACGAGATCTTCGCATTTTCGTTTGAGACTAAAGCCACACTTCGAGTGTGCGAAAAAATTGGCTTTTGTCGTTGATGACGACGGAGTTTAACTCTCGACGAATTTTGTCGTCGCACTGCGATAATATGGATATGGCGAAACCGGTAATCACTTTATCGGGCATATTTGCTTCAGGGATTTTTTCTATAAGTTGCCATAGTCGCATCCCTGCTTCAGCGGGACTCTCTTTGTGGTCTATTTGAAACTTGATAACCTGATCAAAGTAATCTTGCATCATCATGGGTTTCGCGAATGCTGATATTAGCATTTCTTTGATAGTGCTCCACGCTATCTTGTCCAGTGGTAGCTTAGTTAAGCATATTGCAGCGCGACCCTTGAGAGCATGGGTTAGGGCCAAAATTAAGTCGACTCCTTCCAATTTAGTCTGTTCGATTATTAATTCACTCAGTGTACACCAGTTAACGACATCGGCATCCTTTTCATCCGGGTCAAAATAAACCAGCCGAGGTGGCGCTGTATGAGCAGGCTGACGGGCCGTTATATTATCAGCAATTCTTTGGAAAATTGCCTCCATGCCGGACGAAAATAATGACATCTGATTCATTAAACTGTCTGTCGTACTCGAAGATTGTAATGGGGGCGGATCCGACACTTCTGATATAGGAGCAGGGTCCGACATTGTCCTTATAAAAAAACAGCAAACTTCCGAAGCACACAGTTTATTCGTATTAATACAGTTTGATTATTATAATAATTTATTAATCACTTTAATTACTACACACTTACACAATTACCACACACTTACACAATTACACACTTTATTATAATTACGATGCAACATGTGCACCGGGCGACTGTTGTCGAACGAATGAATGTCCGCTTTGTCGAGCGCTGCGTTTTTTAGGGGTTTAGTAGTGGGGGTTGCCTGTTGCACGTGTTGCTTTAAAAACCAGGTGGCGGCGCCGTCAAATACATTTTTATTCAAATAAATGATACAACAATAGTTTGTGTAAATGTAATAGCTAAAATACATATTCTAAGTAGTACAATTGCAAAAGATAAAAAATTTAAAACTAAGGTCTAAATGGAATTCACATTGAAATTTAAAATAATTTAATTTTGATTAAGTTATTTTAAGAGTGAGGCTATTAGAATATTATAATCAAATTTGATAACAACTTAATATCGTGTAATCGAAACGAAATAATGTAAAGCGTAGAGTTATTTAACTGCGTTAGTCATTTACATTTCCATTTATTAAAACCACTACCGAGCCAGTTTTAGAAAACAACTATTAGTTTGTTCATGAGTTGCTAATATACACCGTTTTCTCTCGCACGCTCATTGAGTTAAGTTTAAATAACATTTGTGAACATGGTGTTTTGTTCAATTATCAGACTTTTGATTTTTTGGTAAGTTACTTTATTAATTAAATTGGATTGGACTTGGAAGTTCTGAATTTGGTTCTATTTATTTTGTATATTACGTGAAACAAATTTATCTCATTCAATTTTGTTAATATTTAAGGATTTGTTAGCCTCTGTAAGAGAATTAAAAGGGATGAGCTTAATTTTGAGATTTGAATTTAGTTATTATTTAATTTGTTACAGATTTATCCGAAATGTTTTCTACTGTGATATTTATTCTTTTATTTTTTTTTCACTGCGACTACACAGTTGGTAATTAATAGATCTTCGTGAATTAGCTGGTCTAAAATGACACCTCCTTTTATTTCAGGATTAGCTACTGAGCATTCGATTATAGTTTCCGATTGTTTTGATGATTCAAATCTCAAAATTAAGCTCATCCCTTTTAATTCTCTTACAGAGGCTAACAAATCCTTAAATATTACCAAAATTTGTAACAGACAAAATACTAATTCCTATCTCCGAACACAAGAAACACTAAATCTTCTTCGGACCTCTCATCTCAATTCTGGAGAGGCAAATGCTCTATACGACGTCTGCTCCGAGTATTCGGATATATTCTATATTTCGGGTGATAAACTCTCACATACAAATGCTCCTATGCATATCATTTCGACAACCACTCCGAACCCTGTGAATGTAAAATCTTATCGTTTTCCAGAAGTCCATAAAGATGTAGTTAATAAACAAATTGATGAAATGCTTAAACAAGGTACCGTAAAACCTTTAATATTCCCATGGTCATCACCAACCTGAATTGTCCCAAAAAAATTGATGCATCAGGAAATGACATCACTATCGGTGACAGTTACCTTACACCACAAATCTCAGAGATACTGGACCAACTTGGTCAGAGTAAATACTTTACAACGCTTGATCTTACATCCAGATTTCGTCTAATATTGATTCCATTTGTGAAATAGAATTGTTAACTAGAATTGTTAAAGATTTACCGCCTCAATGTCAAATTAAATTACTTTATGGTAATATTAATATTTTACAAAGTCTAGGCAGCAACAAATGGATATTTGTACAATCACAAATATCAATTCAGTGTACTGCCAAAATCACCAAGGTGTAGTGGCACAGGTATTTTGCGTTTAAAACCACAATGTATGGCATTCTGCAGAAATGTCAAGCTATTACCTATATTTGAGTTAGAATTAGTTATATGAATATGAAGTAAATCTAGATTTTAACCTAATATGTGATAAATGCTGTAATTTTATGAAACTAAAAAAAATTAAAAATTGATTTACAAAATATTACGATTTCGACACTGATCTGGAAGGTTTAAAAAATCTTAAAACATTAACTGATCAAACAGAAAAATGTCTTGATAACCTTAACATCAAAAACAATCACTTTACAACACATATTAGTTTTCCTATAATTACAATTATGATAACATTAGTTTTTATTATATTTCTCGCGTATTACTGTTGGAACTCGTCTGGTAAATTAAAGTGTAAAAGATCCGATAGCAACCCGGTTGAACCTGACGAAACAGGGGAAGAATCTTCTCGTAGATCAATCCAATTGCCAAGGATAAGAATAAATTAATTAAGTGTTTTATATACATTAAGATTATGTTATCCTCAGATGTAATTTATACTTATGGTTCTGTATTATGTAATACTAACCTATCCTGTTCCTAGTCCATTACCCTCTTTCTCTTGTAAACTTACTTTTAAGGGTAAGTTTACTCTTGGCCGTTAAGGTGTTACGCCGGATAACCCTAACACATTTGCCTACCTAGCCCTATAATAACTATCTTTTGCCCCTCGGTTCGGACCCAACTTTATATACTAAATCAGTGTACTTATTTTAGTTTCTTTCGAAAAAGTTATTGAAGGTCGTCTCAAATCTTTTTTTTTAAAACCGAGTTCGGTCAGCACCTATAACAGTACACGCGTGGACCATATGAAAGTGCAGACAAGTCCGTAGCGGTGCGTCGGATCCACCGCAATTCAGTAACTTCAAAATTCGGTGCGGTCCGTGGTCGTCCATTTGAACACAGACAACCATGCCAAAACTTCTGACTTTACATTTAGGAACGAGAAAATGGCTTGGAATCTCAAAGCAGACACAAACCGTTGGAAGAGTCTTGGTGCGTTGCTGTCCGTGGTCATCGGCCGTGAAAGATAATCCACAGACTCACGGACCATAGAAAGTCACTTTTAGGGTACATCCTAAAAGTGTATACATATTGGACTGTAAAATTATATCAAAGGTGTTGTTGCAGCTTGGTTTTTGTTTTAAAGCATATTATATAGCACAGCCTTTCCTAGACTCAAAGTAAGCATAGCTTGTACTATTGGTTCCAGAACACGGATAAACGTACTCCAAGACTCATATGCTTAAGCTAGAACGAGCACAAAGAGCAGTTCTCAAAGTAGCGCATTGTCTCCCTTTCTTTTATCCAACCACTGACCTCTACGTTAAGTGCAAGGTAATGACGGTTCGGCAACTCTTTATCATACAGACTATTCTGCGCAAACACTCCCAGATTTCATATCATCCCAACTTACACGCTAACAAACGCATTAAAACAAAAGTATGTCCAACAAAGTTATTCAAAAGTAGTCTCTCGCAACGCAGCTATTGTTTCCTAAGTAATTACCTATACAACAAATTTAATTCAATTCTTAATATCTATCATTTGACGAAGGTTAAGTGTAAACAAATTCTCACTTCCTATCTTTTAGACCATAACTATGACTCGTCTGAAAACTTATTAACCATCCCAAAATAAAGACTGAGAACACACACACGCCCACACACACACACACACACACACACACACGCTTATTTAATTTTAATTTGATTTATGTTTATACTGTGATTCGCGTGCCAAAGTTACTTTAATAATACAAACACTGTTCTATGGGGGGCCTGGTATTCTGTGTGACAGGGAATCCTAGTGCAGATACCAGTCTCCCACAAGGGTTTATGGTAAATATGTAATAGTATTATCAACCATAGGTTTAAGTTACCTTTGTGGAAGAGAAAATAAAATCATATTATAATTATAATTAATTAAATACTTAGACATTTTCTTTTTTGTAAATACATTTGTGTTTTACATAGAAACTACAAAGATACATACAGCGATCTCTATGGATTTCGAGACGACAGTAATCTTTAACAATGACTTCTCCGTTATTACTAGGACTGCATATGGTGTTTATGGCATTGACATAAAGATACAAGTGAAGCAAGGTCTGTTAGAAGGTGAAAGAGTACAAACAATCCTTGGTGATTATTACTACAGCTTCAAAGGTATCCCATTTGCCAAGCCACCTGTGGGAGAACTGCGCTTCAAGGTAATTTAGACTTAAAAATCTCAAATACAGCATCGCTATGCACCAGTTTTGATCCTAGTGTTAACAAATAGATTTTTATAAGTAACGCATAATTTCAATGGGGGCCCCAAAAGAAATAGTTATTACTAACTAGTTTTCTAGTCAATAATTTAAATCTTCTACCTCTTCCAGACCCCTCAAGATCCTCAACCATGGGATGGAGTTAGAAATGCTAAAGCACATGGACTCAAATGTCCTCAAGTACAAACATATACGAACGTATACTATCCCGGCAGTGAGGACTGTCTTTTTCTGAATGTATACACAGCTAATCTGACACCTGACACACGTTTACCAGTTATAGTTCTAGTTCCTGCAGGCGTTTTCGAATATGGTTCAGGGAATGTAGACATGTATGGACCAGATTTTTTGGTTTCAAGCAATATTATTGTTGTCACTATAAATTATAGAGTAGATGTGTTAGGTTTTATTAGCTTGGGTACTTCTGAAGTGCCTGGTAACGCCGGATTAAAAGATCAAGTTGCCGCATTAAAATGGATACAAAACAATATTCAATACTTCGGAGGAGATCCCACAAAAGTTACGCTTTTTGGAGAAAGCTCTTCTTCAGCATGCGTCGGTTTTCACATGCTTTCACCAATGTCCAAAGGTTTATTTCATAGAGCAATAGTAATGAGTGGATCACCTTATTGTGACTGGAATACTGCCTATAAACCTGAAAAAAGAGCCTTTAAACTAGGTGAAACATTAGGCTTCAAAACAAAAGACAAATCCCAGTTACAAATTTTTTTACAAAGTGTCCTTTCTGAGAAACTGGTAAATACAAGCTGTAAACTTATAAGAACAGAGATAGAAAGAAACATCTTTAAATTAATAAAGTTCCCTCCCGTAGTTGAAGGACCAAATTCACAAGCAAATTTCTTACACGAAGATCCTACAGCAATAATTAAATCCGGCAAAGTTAACAAAGTTGACGTCCTATTTAGTCAAGCAGGCCAAGAAGCAGTGTCAGGAATTGAAATATTAGAGTCGTATTTATTGGAATATTATAATAGATACAAAGAAATATTTGTTCCTACTAAAATATTACTTAACTCATCGCCAGAAAAAGTTCAACTTTTAGCCGACAAAATTATCAAACACTTCTTCGGCAATAAAACAATCAGCAAAGAAAATATGATTGATTTTCTTAATTACGCCAATGGTGCAGTTTATGGTTATTGCACACAGAAATTTGCAAGGCAATGGCCTCAAGTCGGAAACGTATATTTTATGAAATTTTCCAGTTTCTCTAATAGAAACTATTACGGAATAAAAGGAGTCCCCTATGGTATAAAAGAAGCAACGCATAGCGATCAGTTACTGTACTTATTTGACCCAAAATCCTTTAATCTTACCCTAACGAAGAACAGCAGAGAATACAAACTCATACAGCAAATGGTTATTCCGATTACAAATTTCGTCAAGTATGGGTAAGTGTTATAACGATAATAATAATAAAATTATATATACCGTATAACATCACCCCAAGGTTGACTGGTAGAGAATGCCCTGGGCATTAAGTCCGCCTTTGTACAAGTTGTGCATTAAGTTTTAAATAATAATAAATAATAATAATATAGAAAAAAGATACAAAAAGAAGAAAGATTTTATTTCGGGAAATTAAATTTTAATAGACAGTTCGCATATTTCGTTTGCAGCCTTGTAATATATATACATAATTTTTATTACAATATATCTATTGTATAAAGATACTGGTATTTCCATAAAAATAATGACGAAGCCGTAAAATGTGAATTTAATGTTATTCCAACCTAAAAATTTTGCAATCCTTTCCCATGCAATTTGTGGTATATCACACTGATATAAATTATACATAACTACTAGAACTAACTTACTTCAATTGAATGTACAGGAACCCTACTCCTGACTCATCGCTGGGAGTGATTTGGCCGAAGTTCAACACCTCCAGTCTCGCATACATGCACTTCACTGACAACTTGACAGTTAAATACGCTCCCGACGAAGACATGTATCAATTCTGGGATAATATATTTGAAGAAGCTGGATTTCCGTTCTAAGAAGAGGAGAAAAAAGTAATTTCATTCTAAGTAGAATCTATCTGTTTTAAGTATTAGTATAATATATCTATTCTAAGTAGAAAGACAATAAAAATATAAGGACATTTAAACTAGATCCTTCCTTACTAGATATACGCTCTTGACAAAGACATATACATGACAAGACATTCTGGGATGGTATATTTTAAAAAGCTGGATTTCCGTTCTCAGAAAAATAGGAAATACCGATTTCATTCTAAGAAGAAGAGAATAAACATGGAAGTATAGTCAAACTAGATTCGTATTAAGATTCCAATGGGAACCATATTACTCAGACAACGCTCTCATTCCACCTTTCTAGCAAAGAACTGTACCTATTTTTAAAACTCTATCAGGTGAATAAATGTAGATCTTTTCTCATAATACTATTATACTAACCATTTGTTACATTTACCGGGTGTCAATGCTCTCTTTACTCGCAGCTTCAGAAACTCTTGTGCTAACAAAAGCCAAGGAGCTTTTGTAAGTGGTCTAGGTTACTGGATTAGCCATAAAACCGACGGGTTTTATATGTTATTCCAGACTATAATAATAATAATTAAGTTTATTTCAGGCATAGTTAACCCATATTTTCATTACCTACAATGTAGGGTGTCATATCATGATTTTTTTTTTTTTTTTATTAATCTCCACAAAATACACAAGTCTTAATATCTAGGTTGACAAAAGCTTTACCTTAATTTGTAACTTGTGGGAGATCTGGAGTCTAAACCAAGCCTTGGCCTGTATTTTAGAACTCCAGGCCCCCCAATATTGATGTTACAGTAATGTTGTCAACGCTGTGTTTAAACTTGGATATTTATGTGTGCATGCGTGTGTGTGTGTGTGTGTATGTGTGTGTGTGTGTGTGTGTGTGTGCACGTGTTTGTGCGTGTGTGTGTGGGTGTGTGTGTAATATATATATATAATTATTATTTTTATTATCATAGATTACGCTACTACCTCTAGTAAATTTTCGGTTTTTAAATAGTTTAGATTGAGTAGTAACTTTTGTATTTTTGTTTTGCATTCTATCTTCGAACAGTTTATTATGGGCATTAATTTATTTATTTTATTAAACAACTTAGGTCCTCGGAACATGTAAAATCTTTGTGCAAAGGCAGTATTAGTTGGTGTTGGCTCACATATTGCATAGTGTCTCCGGGATTTGGAGATGCGGTTTATTCTATCTGGAGATAAATTTGAGTGTTTGTGAAGGACGGTTAATATTATATATAGTTGTCGTACAGTCAATACCTGAGTTTCTTCATAAAGTTTATTAGTAGGGAATAATCGAGGCTTAGATGTACTTACTTTTAATATCATCCTCTGGGCTCTTTCTAAAATTATCATATTGGATTTACACGCACCTCCCTACGTAGTAATATAAAAGCTCAAAATAGATTGCACCATAGCGTCATAAACCATCCTTATTTTTTATTTCTCTGCTACATCAATCATCATCATTATTTAAAGATGTATACTAGTTTACGTATTCTTTGTGATAATGTACGTATGTGGCTTGCGAAGGTTAAGTTAGCGTCTATTTCGATTCCAAGGTATTTTATACATTGAGTACGATTAATGATGGGACAGCTGCAGGAAGCTATTGGAGGGAAGTTACATTTATGTGCAAAAATATTGTGGTTGTGGTTTGTTATATCGATTGTGCTATGTATTGAGAAAGTAATGTATTTTGTTTTATTTTCATTAAGGGTAAGTGAGTTTGATAACAGCCAGTGACACACAGTGTTAAATCCCATTTGAGCGATTTTAAAAAGTTCACTCCGTGAATCAGCGAAAAACGTAAGGGTAGTGTCATCTGCATATGTTGATATACGGCAATTTTTTATTTTTAAATTGCTGAGCTCGTTGATGTAGCAGAGAAAGAGAGTTGGACCCATAATGCTGTCTTGCGGCACCCCAAAATCATTTGGCAGTACATCACTGACATGCTGTCCTACCTTTACACATTGGGTTCTATTGTTTAAGTAGTTAGATATCAATGCTGCAGGTGTGCCCCTAATACCAAAATCCTCAAGTTTTTGTACTAGATGGGGGACAGAGACAGTGTCAAAGGCTTTTGCAAGGTCAAGAAATATGGTTAAGCATTTACTCTTGCTGTCTAATTTACCAACAAGAAAATTAACAAGGCCAAAACTGCATTTTCCGTAGAACGGCCAATTCTAAAGCCATATTGATGGGATGATAATAGATTGTTTTTCTCTAAATATTGAGTTAGTCTATTGTTTATAATGCGTTCAAATAATTTTGACATCGCTGTTAATATTGCAATTGGCCTGTAGTTACTGACACTGCCTCTGTCACCTGCCTTATGTATTGGATGTACCACAGCTCTTTTAAATGCGTCAGGGAATACCCCCTCCTCAAAGCAACGATTTAGCAAATTGGTGAGTACAGGTGTTATAGACTCTGATGTTAGTTTTAAATTTTCTGCACTGATCTGATCCCACCCAGAAGCGCAATCACTTTTCAATAGCTTAATCGTTTTTTCTACTTCTTCGTTGTCCGTCGGTAAGAGAACGAATGATTTTAGCGGAGATTTTGAGAATTTTTTGAAGTGGGGGACATCTGAGGGTATTAAGTCTGACAATCGTTATGATAAATTAAGATTATAAGTAATACAAAATTAACTTAAAAATTTGCTGTCTTTCAATATCATCATTATCGTTAAGGGTACTGTTGACATAGTGTCCTAGATGTTTAAATTTAGAAACTATACTTAAGGATCTGTTACAAAGACTGAAGATGGGTATCTTCTCCGGACCCCGTCTGGATTTAATCCGTCTTTTTTGCATTATATGTAAGACCGTGTGCGTATGCGTATTATTCACAAATGTTTATTATTTTGCGAAGCCAAGGTGGGGAGGGGCTCAGGAGCACCATGACGTCAGCATAGCTCAAATTATTGACACATACGTCACCAACATGGCAGCCGACCCTCATGCTGCTGAGCTCCTCCATCAGCTCCTTTACTTATAATCTATCTCTGTGCCAAATTAAGATCCATCTAAATCCGTTCAGCCATTTTTGTTAAAACATTCATCCATCCATCCTCACAAACTTTCTCCTTTATAATATTAATAAGATATTAAATGAATGTACAACCGCCTAGCGAGTTTGATTGCCGCATGCGACTCCCTATTTCACTTCGGTGTTGATACCTAACAGTATCTTAACAAAAACAAGTAAGAGGAGAAATAAATAACTATACAATCGGACAGGCCTGTTATGCTATCACGATAATCGTCGGTTGATCTTATGATGTATGAACATTATGCATTTGCAGCAGAAATAGACATATCCACTAAAAGCTTTCCAAGTGTCTCGTGGACTCCGTCTGACACTGTGACACACAAATATTAGTTACTGAATTTTAGGTTCAGTCAATAAGAGCTTATATTAGACATCTGGAGGGATTTCGTAAAAATAAAATAAAATCATACTATCAATACGTTGTGTAAATCGCTTTCATCAAATTGCACTGACTGTTTTATGTTGGGCTGGTAAAAATAAGTTAGATCTGGATATTTGTTCAAACGTGGACTGTATTTTTATAGGTTTTGTTCACATAATTATTATAAATATTGTTATGTTAGGTCTATCGATGGCTACAGCTAGTAGAAAAAAGGATAGATCCTTGGGCAGTGTGGCAGTAAAACACGGTGACATGACAGCACGTTGACAGGTGTCATTGTCATTGACATTTTTGTGACATTCAAACACCGACCGTGGTCACGGGTCCACCCTTTACCTTGATAAGTTCAATTCGATCAAAACGTCGGATAAACGAAATAGTATTGTAGCACTGTCTTGTATACTGAGATAATTTTCCTCAAGAAAGTGGTGTATTTGACAGGAGAAGATAAATTTTACTGTAACATCTGTAAATAATGATTCACTTCATATCAGATCAATCATAACAATGTTGTTTTTTATTTATTTATTGATTGGAAACAACAGCTTTTTACCATTATACATGAATCACTTCGATTATATTTTTAAGCTAAATACAGAGTTCACGACTATATAAAACTAAAAAATACAGAGTATTATATATTAAACTAAATAAATAAAACATAATGAAAAAATTCCAAAACAAAAAAATAACTTTAAAAATTTGAAATTTTGATAACAAATTCACTTTTAAGGTGGTCGACATTATTTATATTATCTATGACGGGATTATGAGAATGTGTAGAGAAAAGGTCTTCCAGTAATTATTGTAGTTTTCCCAGTATTTCTATTGAATAGTACTATGATACAACTATTGGGAAGAATACTAAGGAATGTGGCGTTAGTTTACATAAGATAATTAGGATAATTAGGACATAAGATACTTTTATCTCGAAATTCAGGACGGTTTCCTTATTAGGGGGATGAAATTCAAAATTTGTACTTCATTGTAATTCATTAACGCGTAGTCCGATTGCAGACATTATTTTTTTGTTGGAATTTTAGAAATAAGAAACTTTGTAGATTGTCACGTAATCTTCTTTCTTCTATATCCATATGTATAATAAATCTGCAGACGTGGAGTTTCTCTGTTTGGTGGCTTTACGTAAAAAGTACAAAATAATCGCGAAAACGTATTATGCACAAGTATTGTGTGTAAACATTTAGTATTTGATTGATCACAATGAGTTCTCTCTATACATAGAAAAAAGAATTAAAATTTTCAAGAAAAATGTAAACAACATGCAACGGTACCTGTTGGTCTCAAGTAATGCTATTACAAATAATACTAGTATGCATACAATACCTATACCATTAAATGATCTTTATTTTTTAGATATTTTATTAGTATACGTGGGGTACACTGAAAGTTTTGCGAAACTCACTTATAAAACAATTTGCAAGTAAAGTAATATATTTACTGTTTTTCGAAGTTTTCTTCATTACATTTTAAACACTTTTTCATTCCGTCAAAAACATTTTTGAAAACATGAGGACCATTGGTCTAAGGACATGTTTTTCACGTGCTGGGTGAAAGCTATCATGGCCTCTTCCGGCCCCGTAAATGTCATACCTCTCATCAAATCTTAAATTTTTGGTAAAGTAAAGAAATCGCATAGTTCCAGGTCTGGATCATGTGCGGGATGAGTTACTAGCTCTACCTTTTCAGAAGCCAAAAATTACTTTGCCTTGTTCCCGGTGTGCGCAGAAGTCGTTTTTCCTTAACTTTTTCAAAGACACTGGGCAAACAACCATTTGTTTGCCCAGTGTCTTTGAAAAAGTTAAGGTAGTACCAACGCCTTACGGTGCTCAAATAAGGTGCTTCCCTTTGGGAGACGAGCAGTGCAGTCTTGCGGAGTCAGTGAACTTTTAAAATGATAAAAATCATCGCGTTAATTCCATTTTTGCAACGAATGACGAACTTCAACTTGTGATAAAAAACAATTGACACTCGATACCCCGCAATTTTTTTTAATCAATGATTGAGTTTCTTATATTAAAAAAAAAATATAACATTCGAAATTCAAACATTTATAAGCGGCCAGGAGCGCAGAACTTTCAATGTGCCCTATGTCGAAGTTTAGTTTAGTTTATTTATTCAGAAACAATAATATAATTGTGTTTGAATACATAACACTTAATAATATTATAATACATTTAAAATTAAAAATACAATTAAATTAAAAATGTAAAATAGCATAATAATCAAAAATAGGTTAATAAGATTTTACAATATGTCATGCACAATACAAAAGAAAAAACAATTAAGCCATTTCATAATTTACAATATTAAACACTATGTTTACCAAAAATTTAATTGCATCTTTTGAATTGATAAATTCATTGATGAAATAAAAATTATTTTCACTTTCTTTTAAATAAAGAAGTTCTGTAAATAATGCTTTTTGTCTCTTCCGGTAAACAATTATAAAGTTTAATGGATTGATATTGAACACAGTGCCGAGCTATATACCATCTAGGGCTTTTTGTATGTTTTAGATGTTTTTTCCGCGTACTCTCTCTAACTAACCTTTCTTCGTGGGTTTCAATTTCGTGTATATATTTGGATAAATAACACAATGTTGTTAATATATACAAACAAGGCACCGTTAACACTCCAAGACTTTTGAAATGTTCTCGACAAGATTATATTTGGGGAATACGGACTATAATTCTTATTGCTTTTTTTTGTAATATGAACGCCCACTTTATATTATATCCGTAACTATTGCCCCACAGTTGTATACTATATCTCAACCTTGACTCCATCAGCGTATGGTAAACGGATTGCAGGATATCATTTCCTACTTCTTCTCGAAGGCTCCTTGCATAGCTCTAAATTGCATAGCACGCTGAAGAGATTGAGGCATCGATAGATTTTATTTTTTATTTCCAATTCAACAGTGCATCAATATGAACCTCTAAGAATTTGACAGAATTTACGAGTTCTAATTTCTCTCCATTTATCATAAAATCTAATGTATCGGTACTTCGGGCTGTCGATTTAAATAAGATTGTTTTTTTTTTGTGTTAATTATAAGTTTGTAAGCTACAAACCAATCTTAAAAAGTTCCTAGTGCTTCACTTATTTTTAAATTTAAATAATTTAGATTACTTGCACTTATTACAGCGTTTGTGTCATCTGCAAACACCACGAGTTTAACATCCGGTTTTTTACGCTTATGTAGTTTAGGAAGTCATTTGTGAAAAGAATGAATAAAATAGGCTCTAATATGGAACCTTGCGGTACGCCCTTTGTGACATTTAAAAGTTGCGATTTGTATACTTGTTGACAATTGCTTTTATCTGCTTCCTTAATTTCTACATACATCTTTCTATTTTTTAAATATGATTTAAATGACTTTAATACCTTGCCTGCCTACCTTGTAATCCCGGTGAGCAGTAAAACTGTCTGAATTTTTTTGTCCATTTTGTTCTATGGCGGTGACCAGTAGAACTGCCTAGATTTTTTTTGTCCATTTTGTTCTATCGTAGAACTTATAGTAGAACTAGATGGATAAGCTCCTGTAAATGCAAAGAATACTTATTTTAAGATCTATTAATTCAATTCCAGAACATTCAATTATGTTTGTTATAGACATTTTGGTGATTTCTTTAAGTGGTTTACACTGATAGTCATTTCTTACTAAAATACAGGATCCTCCATGTCTGCTGGATCTCATAAAGGAAGACACTAGCCTATAACAGAATTCGGGGCCAAGTAGGCTTTGTAATGCATTGCGGATTCCTAGACCCTGTTCGTCAGCTAATATTATCACTCTACTCTTCTGTGTTTTACTATGCTGTTTTTGAAAGGCGTTGTTATTTTCCTGAGTTTTCATAATATATCTGTTGTTATATTTGTGTGGGGCAAAATTTTGTTCCTTCATATTAGTACTTAAAGTATTCTTTGCGTTCTTCACATTTTCTTTGGGTCTAATTGCACAAGACAACTTTTCATCTTTTGTTGTAGATATATTTTTTGTTCTACATGACGGTTTTTGTGATCTGGTGTACATCGTGAATCTATATCTAATTAATAATAATAGCCTTTATTCAGATGCAAAAAGCATATTCACAAATAACAAATTTAAGTTAGCGACTCTGCTGAGTCGATGACATCGACAACTTCGTCTGTTTGCCCAACATTGGCAAAAGCCTCCTCCATTTCTTTCCACTCTACTCGGTTTAGAGCTTTCCTTGTCCATAGTTTTCGTTCTATCGTCTTTATCTCGTCTTTCCACTTCCGAATCTGTCTGCCTCGTTTCCTTTTTCTATTTCTAGGGTACCAAAAAATTATGCTTTTTTCCATTTTTCGATGCCTCTTACTGTATGCCCTGTACGTTGCCATTTTAGTTTTCGTATTCTACTTGTAACATTTTGTATCTTAGTGCGACTTCTGATTTTCTTAAATTCAGCATGCTTCTCTCCATAGCTGTCTGGCAAGTTTCTAATTTTTTGCTTTGCGCTTTGGTGAGAGCCCAAGTTTGGCAGCCATAGGTTAGGACTGGTAACACGCAGGTGTTGTACAGTTTTGATTTGACATGCATCTTGATTTCTTTGTTCTTCATAATTTATTTATTTATTTATTTTTATTTATTTAAAACTTTATGCACATTGGTACAAAGGCGGACTTAATGCCTAAGGCATTCTCTACCAGTCAACCTTGGGGTGATTAGGTGCAAAGTTACATTTGAATTTTTTTTATAATACAAACTAATATTTACATTACTTACATGTACAAATTTTTAAATATCATTACGACATAATATACACAGTTTCATATAATTATACACAAACATACATAAGTACTTTTATTATATATAGATTACATATATATATTCATACATATCATATATATATGTAAATACACTACAAATACCACTATAAAGTCGTGTACTAGCGTTGTGGCTATTCCGGTAATCCGTTGTGGAGGAGTTCTCGTACTTTCTTTTTAAACGTGGAACGGTTTGTGGACATCCTGACCTCGAGAGGGAGCGCATTCCAGAGAAGGACTGATTGTACATAGAAAGGAGAGTTGATGAAGTCGGAGCTGTGAGAGAGACATAAGAGAAGTAAATTATTGGTGGAACGAAGATTCCTGTCATGAGTAGAGCACAAGTATTGGAAGTGTGGAACTAAGTAAGAAGGTGGCGATGAGGAGTTTAAAAAGGAGAACAGAGAACTTAGAGCCCGCAAATTGCGACGTTGGCGAATAGCCAGCCTAAATTTTGGTTGAACTAATTTATGCCCATCTCTAGTAACATAATTATGTCTTTCACACCGTTTTGTAAAGATATGCAGATTTTTTCTAACACATATGATGTTTTTATGAATGTATTGACAAGGCACCGTTGGGATATTAATTTTCTTAAATAGATCCTTAAGGGATTCGCGACTACGTAGATTATAAATAGCTCTGATAGCTCTTTTTTGTAGAATGAATATCGGTTCTATATCTGCAGCACGCCCCCATAATAAAATACCGTAAGACATGATACTGTGGAAATGACTAAAGTATACTAGTTGCGCGGTATCTATGTCTGTGAATTGGCGGCCTTTCTTACAGCATATGCTGTAGAACTTAGCCACTTCGAAAGATATGTTAAGTGAGGGCCCCATTGTAATCTCGAATCTAGCGATATCCCTAAGAAAACAGTTGCATTTACAAAATCTAACTTTTGCTTATTTAATAAGATGTCACATTCACTATATTTAACGTTAGGCAAAGAGAATCTTATACATTTAGTTTTTTTCCCATTTAGCACTAAATTGTTCTCAGTAAACCAATCATGTACTCGATGAATAATATTATTTACATCGTCAAAGCTAAAACTCGTCTATCTACTTTAAAAATTAATGATGTGTCATCAGCAAATAATACTATTTTGATATGGACGAGAAAGAGAAACGGGCCCAGTATCGATCCCTGCGGGACGCCCATTTTAATTTTTGACTGTAATGAATTAACACCATTTATCTGAACCTACTGTTTTCTATCACTCAGGTCAGATTTTAGCAAACCAAGGGCTTGTTTACGAAGTCCGTAATGCTTAAGTTTTAAAGTAGTGGTTCAGGAGTAGTAATAGTATTGTTAAATAGAAAAATAATGAATATGTCTTTGCAGGATATCAACAGTATTTATCAAGACCTAAAGATAAGTCTCAGAAATCTCTCGTCTGAATCAAGTATGAGGGTGAACAGCATCTGAAGAGATCCAATAGCTCGTAAGATCTTTACATTGGCAAATAAAAATGAGCATTAGCACCTCAGTAATATGTTTTCTTCTTCTTAATATTTATTAATTAATAAAATAAATTACTTACTTTGGACCATGATTATAAAACACAAAAGTTTGAGACTTGGTACTTTCGACTGTGGCCCGAAATATGTAAATGCAGGAACTGCTCTGTAGTCCTATAGCCCTTAGAATACTATTGGCGCTCTTCCTCAAGAAGTTTAATCGATTAAAATCATACTGTTTTCAGTCAAGGATAGCTTTATTGCTGTCCGGGTATCCCCTAGTGGAAAAAAAAAGTGAGAGAACTTTGGGCACGCTTCAGTCAAAAAAACTAGATATCTTAGCATTCTTAGTTGTCCATATTTTCAGATATCTTTATGTGCCCCGGATTAATTGCTCTCGAGTGTTTTTGTTACGCAGCTTGACCCGCGTTAACGATTATAATGTGAACGTGATGTGAAAAATAATAGCCTATAACATTCCTTAAGACTTGTTTATCAAATGTATTCGTATAGGCAGATAGAATATTAATTTAAATATTATAATATGGATGTTCTTTAATAATAATATACATTTGCTGAGCGACCGAACTTATAAACAAAATATACTTAGTAATATTAATAGCTCAGAGTTGTTAATACCAGTTAATAAGTGATCCGCTTGTCTAAATCACGTATATAATCATTATTCGAGCATATCCTAGCCTATCATTCTTTTGTTATTGTATTACGGTTTCGAAGGGTGAGAGCCTCACAGCCGTCATATTTAAGCCAATAAATATATTTCTATTAGCCAACTACCTTTTTTATCTGTGTTTAAAGACATACCGGTCATAACTACCACCGGTATTTTTAGTGGGGCGGCGTGGTGGCACCGAACCAACTTAAACAACATAATGTGCCATATTGCGCCATAAAATAAAAGGGAGCTGCCAACGTCTGTTTTAACTTATCAGCGGTCCCTCAGCGCCTGCCCGCAAAAGTTTGGGTAGCCTCTGGTGGAGCGCCAATATATTTATAAATACATACATAATCGCACCATAATATATTTCATTATATTATTAATTTTATAGTAATTATAGTAAACCGCTTTCTGTTTGTCAAATGCAATTATTGCTGGCACTACTGTAATATTGCCAATGTACTCGACGATCTCAAGAGATGGCGTTAGCAGTCTTCAAATAATGCAATTGCGCTGCATCTAATTGGCGCAAGAAAAGCGGGCATACCCTGCTATAATCTCTTCTCGCTGAAAAACGCAACGCATTAATTAAAAGTTTGTTCCGCCACGGACATCAGTTATCCTCGTGACAAGAAGCTGATTTTCCGTTAGTCCTATAGCCGTGTAGTGTTTGGACTCGCTTTGTAACCTTTACAAGGTGTTTGTGGAGTGCTTCAGTCTTCGATCGTGACCGGCCGGTCAATACCTGGACGTTTCAAAAGACCGTAGAAACCTCGCCGCTGCTCGCTGCCTTCTGGAGGATCGGGACTTGGTCGGTGTTGCAGGTCAGTGCTGGCATGATTGTTTTATCGATAGAAGCGGTTTACTTCCCTACACCTAGTACGCTATAATAATTAATTTTTGAGCAATCACACCCGTGGCATAAAGCGGCTTTACGCTTCATGCTGCTTTGAGTCCGCTCCTCTCAGCTGACCGGTTCGCCAGTGAATCGCATCTGAATGGAGAAATTTAAATTTAATTTAAAACCCGCTCCGCCACCTCTATCAGTGAGAATAAGGATGTGATAAAACTACCATGGAGCGTATCAGCCAACTGGGACAACCGGAGGACCCATTTCGAATAGGAACCGTTTGAGTAGTTGCACACGGTGTATGTATTGCGGTGGTTGCATTTAAGCACTGTGTGTGACCACTGATGACCTACGATACCAGAAATATACCAGAATCTCATGGTAAATAGCGGAAACAAAATTCGTAGTGTACGAATTGGATTGAACGATTTTGACACTGATTATAATTTTTTATATGTAATTATTTAACAATAAGTAGTGTGTTTTAGTTGGTTTCTGAACATTATATACTTTCTTATTATTTATTAACTGTGCCCGCAATTCCACACGCATTTAATTATAATAGTCCACGAGCCAGGTACAAATTTCGTCAGTCATTTCATGGTTGTTATCAAAGTTGTTTCATGAAGCCTCGTGAACGTCAGCTACGGTTCTGTCGGGGGGTTGACGAGCAGCAACCTCCCGCGCACGTAGAAAAAAGTATTATTTTTAGTCATTTCCTCCCGATCGAGAATTGTATCAAATTATAGCTAACCCAATATCTTAAAGAAAAAAAAAGCCTTTTTTTTTTCTTCAAGGCTGTAGATACGTCATATCCTCTCGCATGAAAATTCGTAAGCTACTTGTAAATATAAACTTGGAAATTACAAAAACCACTCAGAGTGGTGGATTATACGTCAGCTGGTCACATGAACGTGAAAAAAATATATACTTATACGTTTAGTGATTGTCAGCTGATCCCCAGGTGTAACGCAGGGGCCAGACGGGAGTATCTATGGCCTATTTAGATACCAGCTGACGAGTTTTCCCTCGGCATACTGCCAGCTGAATTTTTTTGTAATTTACAAGTTTATATTTCCAAGCAGCTTACGAATTTTCATCCAAGAGAATATGACGAATCTACAGTTGTATACACTAACTGAAAGATATAATTTTATTGTAATGTTTCGATTTAAAAAATATTCTTTTTAGATTAATATAAGATTAATCTCTTATATAGGTTATATTAAGAACAGAAATAGACCGAGAATAGAACATCTCATCAGTCCACTCGTGACCACGATCGGTGCAATTCGATCGAAACGTCATGTAACCAAGAGGTATTGTATTTTTTAAATATAATCGCGATTAAGTCTCAAGTTACACGTCTAATATTTATCAAAGTCGCTACAGTTTAAAAACAATTACTACCGACACCGATGTTTTGTTTTATGATAAAGTACAATGTTTTCAGTAGGCTTATGTCAAAAACAAAAAATCGACGACTGCGACGAAATAGTTGCCTCACTGCTAGAATATCGCGGCGTCCATACTGAAACAGCACGCTGCTCTTGCCTATGAGCCGTGTGAGAGTAGAGTCTCAATCACAAGCGTTGGAAACATCATGTCTGTGACACAATGACCACTCAATGGACTACAGCGTTCTCCACACACACACACGCGCACGCCCGCACGCACACAGCTATGCTTGTTCACACAATATATATACACACAACCACACATACTCACACACACGCCCTCTCCTGTTCCGTTTTCGCCGCCTTTTAAGCAGTATCCCAAACACTTTCACTTTGGATAATGGACAAACAGACCCATAGGGTTTAGCGAGAGCTTTCCCACACCAATAGTCTCTTCAGCCAATTCTCTATAATGGGCCTGGTGGTGTCATAATAATTGAGAAGGGAAAACCCAACACTCCCTCACTTTGTAGACCCCAACGATGACAACAGCCGAAGATAAACCTTAGCTAATTGCCATAGACAGGTAATCCAAACCGAACACTCTCCACAGTGAGATATTATTGCCAGGCGTGGCAGGTAACTCGAACGCCTTAACTTGCAATCTTCCACCTATATGTAATAATAGATCGAGAAGTGTTTCGCCTCTACACGAGGTTCCTTTAGGAATGTTCGGCAACAATGTAAAATATGTCTATGGTAATTTGTTGAGGTTTATCCTAGGCTGTGTTCATAGTTGGGGTCTACAAACCGAGAGTGAGTGGTGGGGTTTTCTCCTCATTTATTATGTAACAATAGAATTCCGCCAGTTAACGCCTAATTAACTTAATTTTATTGTAGCATGCCCTTTTTTTCACGTGTGGAAACCCCCTCGGGTGCCACCACACCAAGCTAATACTCGGCGAAGTGGGTATGTCGGAATCGAACCGACTAAAACCACATGATGTTTCGTCACGGGTGTCTATGGTCGAGGGCTCAGGTATAACCTAGGAAGGAACTCCCTGGACCCCCGACAGACTTGACTACCTTCCCATAAAGCGAGGTAGTCTCGCAGACGTGAGTCGGAGCCGTGTCCCCTTCAGAAGTCAAAAAAGCGCGCGTGGATCACATCGCGGCCACCGTCTTGGCATAATTTTTTCGCTTTCGGTGCCGGGTTCCGGCACTGAAGGCCAGCGCTCATGGAGGCCGTAGGTTATTAAGTGCTCTACTGTGCCCGGTGCGTCCTCTGCGGGACGGGAGACTGCTAGTTCTCTCCCGTTCCCTTTCCGCCACCTCTTTGGCGTGCATTACCTCCTCACAAAATGAGGCGGCGGAGTCCCACGCACTCTCGCTGAGTACCATAGCTTGCACCATGGTCTCTAGCGAGAGGTTCCCCACACCTATAGCTGTCTCGAGGTCGTGGCGCTGTTGGACCTACGCTGGGCACTCCACTAGAGTATGGAGTGCAGTAGTATAGTAAAAAAAAAAAAAAAAATTTAGCATGCCCTAACCTACTAAAAGTTGTAAAACAAATAAATTTTAATTTAAGAATAAAATAAAATTCAAAAGAAAATTGATTAACAGGTATTTTTATTTTGAATTTTCAATTTTTTCTATTAAATCTTATTTCTTTAGTACGCAGTTACAAGTAGTCTTGATTTATTTTTTATGCCTACACTCTACGATATCTGATGTCGGCCATCACGCGGACGAAGGCAAAAGCTAATTCTATTTATAAATGCAGCTAAACAATCCAAAAAAAAACTTGGTCGCTAATTAAGAATTTCTTAATAAGTTCATAATTATTAAAGTCACCACAAATGATGACTTTTTTTGATTTATTTATTTTATCTAAGACTGAATCCTCAAAGAATAAGTACCTATATAGTTACACTGATGTTTATCTCATGTATGTTCACCTATTTCCTGATTGCAGCCATATGAATATTAGATGGTGGTATCGTATATGATAATGAGATCACCATTTTCAGAATTAGAAGTAGGTTAATTCACATTTAGATTGAAAGGGTGTTGCTATTACACTGACAATTTTTGGTAATCAATGTTTATAATTATT
Source organism: Euplagia quadripunctaria (assembly GCA_963859945.1). Lineage (NCBI taxonomy): Eukaryota > Metazoa > Arthropoda > Insecta > Lepidoptera > Erebidae > Euplagia > Euplagia quadripunctaria. The sequence goes on along the minus strand of OY982569.1, from coordinate 23,000,267 downwards.
AGTACAAGTATGAAATATAAAAATAATTAGGGTAATTATCAAATCAAAGCCAGTTCTATAAAAAATATTATTAAATGTAAACATCCAAAAAATATTTTTCTTAGACGCCAACACGTTGCCAGGTGTTTCCTGGCAATGTGTTTCTGCCATCCAAGAAAAAGGATTTTTACCTACGTGGATATAAACACATTTTTATTCAAATAAATGATAAAACAATAGTTTGTGTAAATGTAATAGCTACAATACATATTCTAAGTAGTACAATTGCAAAAGATAAAAAATTTAAAACTAAGGTCTAAATGGAATTCACATTGAAATTTAAAATAATTAAATTTAGATTAAGATTAAGTTATTTTAAGAGTGAGGCTATTAGAATATTATAATCAAATTTGATAACAACTTAATATCGTGTAATCGAAACGAAATAATGTAAAGCGTAGAGTTATTTAACTGCGTTAGTCATTTACATTTCCATTTGTGACGTCAACGTGACGTCACGGATGTCAAATCGGTACATTGACCTCTGTTGTTGTTAACATATTTAAAATAATAAACGAGATCGTATTCTGTAGAGTTTATTGTGAATATAAAATACACAAGACTATATACGTCATGAACTGTTTGCAAGTGTTTCTGTGCAGTGTAAATAAATAAAACTAATATCAAAACATTGTGGACCCCTTGCCCAGTGAAACTTACCCCACAACTTAAAATATAAAGTGATTCTTATAAAAAACTTAATCAAGCTTATCAGTAGACTCGTCACAGTGTGTGCACACCCTTAGTCTGTATAGTGTTATTTGTACGGCGCCTACAGTGTCATAAAACCACATAAAAAACACCATTGTTGTTTTACTTTGTAATAACGCCATCTATCGAAAAACTTAAATTTCATTATCTCGTTACACTTACATAGTTTCATAGTTTACCATGTCGAAGTGCGGTGGATGCGGTCGTTTTATATCTACGTCAGACGCCGCTAGATGTCATAAATGCAGCGCACTGTATCACCGGCGCTGTGTGGCTCTGCCTGTCTCGGGCACTATAACCCCGTCCTGGCGGTGTCCTGAGTGCAAAAAGAACCGGGCAACAGACAATAAATCTGAGACGCCGGTCAGGGGTTCAGTATCTAACCTCTCAACAAATATCGTTAGCCCTGGGGGTCCACTTAACGATGTCTTGGAGACGCCGATTTCAGATACCCACCATAGCTCACCCATCGCCTATCAACCATCAGTAAACTCAACTCATGCTGCTGCTACCGAGAGCACCCAAGACCTGAGCACTGACATTAAAACAGAACTCAGGACGTTCAGGGATAATTTGCGCTACCTGAACAAGGACCTGCAAGCTTTCAGGGATGAGTTGGCTGACATCAGAGCGTCACTAAAGATATGCAACAACAAGCTCGATAAACTGGAAGACCGGGTAATCGATCTGGAGAAGCGGGAGCCCATTCAACAGACAAATGTGGACGAGGTCATTGCTCAGCTCAAACAAGACCTAAATGATCGAGACCAAGAGCTGTTGGCGAATGACGTTGAAATCGCCAATCTACCAGAGACGAACGGGGAGAACGTTATTCACACAACGATACAGATCGCGTCGAAGCTGGGAATGAAGCTCGAGGAGCGGGACATCGTAAGCGCTGAACGTGTAGGACCGCGGCGAGTAGTGTCGACGGATGCCGCCGGCCCCGTGCCCCGCCCCCGCCCCCGCCCCCTTGCCGTGCGATTCGCGCGCCGAGATGTGCGCGAGCAGTTACTGTCGAGCGCGCGCGTGCGCCGCGGTGCGACGTCTGCTGATCTGGGCATGGACGGCGTTCCTCGACGATTTTATGTCAACGAACGTCTCACGAGGGCGAACCGCCAGTTGTTTCGTAGGGCACGAGATGTCTGCCAGCACCACGGTTGGAAGTTCGTCTGGTGTAAACGTGGACGTATATATATACGGAACAACTCTGGTGATAAAGCGTACAGTATTAGAAATGAGACTGATTTTACAAACATTTTTGGTAACGATGATTTGCTACCATAGGATATTAATTTTGTTACTGTTTTCCATTTCACTGTATTGCATAATTATACGAAACATAGTCAGGGATTGTAGGTCACTTTTAAGCTTTAAATACTTTGTTAGATTAAATACATTTTATTTCATGTTTTCGTTCGCTAAATATGTTTTATGGCACGAGTGTCTTACTGTACTAATAGTATTGTGTAACATTCCTTTTGTTATACAGAGTTGTGAACGTTCGACACGCTTTTATATTATTATTTTAATGGGTGCACACGTGTTTTATCTGTTCCTCATTGTAGTTTTAGTTCTTATTATAATAATTATTTTTTCTATTTACGCACTGTGGATTTTAATAACTTTGATACACAATGGTTGATAAAAATCTTAAGGTCGGTTTTTTGAATGCGGGCTCTCTTGGTACGAACCACGATGATTTTTTAGCTACAATACAGCGACACGGTTTCGATATAATGGCAATCAATGAGACATGGTTGCGACCAGGCGAGGAGGGACGTGCGCCGACCGTACCTGGTTACCGACTGCGCCATGTCCCGCGACCGGTGAGTGTGCGCTCGGGCCGTGGTGGGGGTGTCGGCTTCTATGTACGACGCGGTCTTAATGTACGCACTTTATCTATTGCTGTCGATCCTAGGCATGAATCAATAGAACAAATGTGGCTTGCGATTACGTTAGGCGGTAAAAGAATAGCGATAGGCACGGCGTATCGCCCATCGTGGCTCGATTTGGATTTATTTCTCGACGCCATGACAGACACAATGACTTCTCTTGACAAACCAGACTACTGCGTGCTATTAGGAGACTTTAACGTAAATGTACTAATTGAAAACGATATAAAAACCAAACGGCTGTTCGATTTCTTGCAATGTCTTAGTTTGAATCAGTTAGTCACAGTTCCCACTCATTTCACAGAAACAAGTGAGTCCCTTATTGATTTAGTTTGCACTAATCTCCGCGCAAAACTGATCACAGTAGAACCCTTTCGAAATATAAATGGACATGCTGTTATCGTGTGTGACTTTCTTATACGGCGGGAGAAGTTTCGGCCATATATGGTAAAGTTCAGGCCTTTTAAGCACATATGTAAGGAGAGTCTAGACAAAAGTCTATCCGGAGTTGATTGGCAAGGTATTTCGTCAATAGGCACAGTGAACGAGATGGTTGACGCGTTTAACTCGTACGTTATTGCGGTGTTCGATGCCCACGCGCCACTTAAAACCTGTCTAATCAGAGAACCGTCATACCCGTGGGTAACGGAAAACGTGAAACTGATGATGAGACTGCGGGATGATGCGTTAATTACATATCGCAATCTTAGATCTGATAGCAGCAAAGACTATTATAAACAATACAAATCGCTTGTTTCCTCATCCCTGCACTATGAAAAAGTGGCCTATTTTAGATTTAATATTAATAGTAAAATTGATAATCCCAGGGTTTTATGGAAAAATCTAAAAACGACCTTATTGCCTAACAAAAGATCTTCTGATCTACCACCTCACTTCTCTGACCCTAATGTTATAAATCGCCATTTCTTGAATGTCCCTGGTGACCCGTTGGTTAGCATTTCAACGTTGACGTTTTACGAATTTCAACGTCACAGTGACGCCGTATTTGTTATTTCACCCGTCAGTGAGGATATTATTTTTAAATGCATATTAGGTTTGAGATCGAATGCAACGGGATGTGACGGGGTTAACTTGGAGATGATAATGCTATCTTTACCGTACACGCTCTCAGCTATAACAAATATGATAAATGTCTCAATTCAGTCTGCAACTTTCCCAGACATCTGGAAAATGGCTACCGTTAAGCCACTACCAAAAATCTTAAATCCTGTAGATGTAAAAGACCTTCGTCCGATAAGTATTTTGCCATTTTTGTCCGATGACCGAATATTTGGAGGCAAATGGTATCCTACCAGCCCGACAGTCAGGTTTTCGTAAACGACGTGGTACCGCGACCGCTTTACTGGACGTAACAGATAATATACTTCACGCACAGGACCGGGGAATGTGTACGGCGCTTGTATTGTTAGATTTTTCCCGCGCTTTCGATTCGATAAATATTTCTTTATTGTTGTCCAAATTATCTTACTATGGCTTCGACAATAAGGCAGTAAAATGGTTTAGTAGTTATTTAACTAATCGCTGTCAGCGTGTGGAACTGCGCCATGGGGATGGAGAATCCGTTTTTTCAGACTTTACACTCCTCACTAGAGGTGTTCCTCAGGGGTCAATTTTGGGTCCCATTTTATTCATATTGTATTGTGCTGACATAACCAAATGTTTATTAAACTCTAACTATCACATATACGCTGATGACATACAGTTGTATATATCATTTAAAAGTTGCGATCAGGAAAGCGCTATAACAATGCTTAACGCAGACCTGCAACGAATAGTTGATTGGGCAAATATAAACTCATTGGTTCTTAACCCTACTAAAACAAAATGTATGTTATTTGGCACTAAACACCACTTAAGGCCATTACAGGATTTTACTATAAAACTCATGGGTACATCAATAGAAAGAGTAGAAGAGGCCCGAAACCTTGGATTATATATAGACTCAAGTCTACGATATGAAAAACACATAGCTGATATAGTTAGGAATTGTTTTTATAGATTGAGTATATTATACAAAATGCGCCCATACTTATCTGAAGACTTGCGTATACGATTGGTCGAATCATTAATCCTCTCAAAATTAAATTACGCTGATACTGTTTACGGTCCACGGTTACTGTCACGCACGGAACGTCTCATACAGAGAGTCCAAAACGCCTGTGCCCGGTTTTGTTTTGCGATTCCACGTCGAAGCCACGTAACACCTTTTTTAAATGAAAAATATATTTTAAAAATGAAAAATAGACGCAAGCTACATCTGGCATGTCTGATGTTTGGAGTGGTCAAGTGTCAGGAGCCACCGTACCTGTACGGTAAGCTTGAATGGGTTACTGGTCGTCGCGACTGTGTAAGCCGGCAGTGCTCCCAGCAATTATCCATACTGCCTCATAAATCGGCTGCTTTTAAAGGCAGCTTCCGCTATGCCGCATCTAAAATTTGGAACAATATACCACCGCCTATCCGATCTCTTAATACTACTAGCACTTTTAAAAAACAGCTACGTAGGTATCTAATTGATGCACAGCGGCAGCTCGCCATGATAAATGTAAACATGTCGCTCATCTAAATAGGTACATAATCCACATGCTGTAAAAAAAAAAAAAAAAACATAGTAAATAGAGGTAAAGATGCGTCTGTGCCTATTTGTGTTTGTGTTTGCCTGTAGCTTTGGTCTGAGTGCACAATAAAAACCCGTTCACACGAACTCTGCAATTAGTACCTAGTTCATACATTATTCTTTTTTTGTTTTTTTTTTAGATTTGTCATGCGTGAGTCACTATAGGGACTAGTTGAAAATCAGCGTCAGGTATTATTGCCTGACATATGCTGAACTAGGTCCTATTTTGATCATGCCATGAGACACTTCTCACTCTGTATTTTTTTTTTTATTTCTCTTTTAGTATTTTATTGTGTAATGTGTTGTGTAATCTTTTGTTATTCTATTTTTTTTTTAAGTGTCTCTGTGTGTGTCAAAATAAATAATTTCTTTCTTTCTTTCTTTCTTCTTTCATTTATTAAAACCACTAGGTACCGAGCCAGTTTTAGAAAACAACTATTATTTTGTTCATGAGTTGCTAATATACACCGTTTTCTCTCGCACGCTCATTGAGTTAAGTTTAAATAACATTTGTGAACATGGTGTTTTGTTCAATTATCAGACTTTTGATTTTTTGGTAAGTTACTTTATTAATTAAATTGGATTGGACTTGGAAGTTCTGAATTTGGTTCTATTTATTTTGTATATTACGTGCAACAAATTTAATATAGTTATTGAATAAACGACGACAGATAAACGACGGTCGTATATTTCTTTTATTATTACTAAAATAAATAAAAGATAAATAACAAAAACTATTTTTTAACCCGCTGTAAGTGTTAAAAATAGTGTATTAAATTTCAAGTTCATTGATATTGGTTTTTCTTGTTTAAATGGACTTAAGAACTTTAAACTTTCGCTTTCCATAATATACTTAATTATGCATTTATACGGTAATGAACGCGATCACGAAATACTTATTACATACCTCTGAACTGATCTTTCAAGTTTTGGTCACGTGGCACTGGCCGCGGCCGTGTGATTACTACATATTTCTTAATCGGGTTAATTCCCGTATAAATACATAATTAAAGGGACTTATTCTCACTAATATTGCATATAAATTCTTTTATACATATTTTAGTGAGTATGTGACGTACTCCAGGGACTGTCTAACGGTGGTCCTCTGCATGGTGAAGGTACTACGACTGTTTAGTCGGGTAACTTCAATTCGAGCAGGATCAACTGCGCCTCACCTCCTTAACAGTAGTCTGTCTACTCTAATTTTCATTAGGTAAGTTTGGATGCAGTTTGGCATACCGATAGATTGAATCTTGGTGAACATCCATATATATTATGTAATACAAGCAGGATCCCTCCTGCTACTCACCACCTCACACCGCGCAGCGGCATTTAAAGGGTGGAACACCCAACGCAGCCGTGCAAAGTGATCCTATAAAGGTTCCTTTTTTCTTTTTGAGGAAGGGAACCCTAAAAACTGTGAAATCTTGTGACATAGCGTGTGTAATTTATCTCCATTACTTAGTTTTTCTAATCGACCACGTTCTAAAACGAGGCCGACCACCTTCTTCATTACATTCTGTAATAATAATAACAAAAAGGTACTAAAAATTTAACGTATTATATTTTTGTTAATTTAATGTTATTTATTCATTAATCCTAGGACAACATATTATAGTGTCTATGGTGTTGGCATGAGGATAAAAGTAAAACAAGGGCTGTTAGAAGGTGAAGAAGTGCAGACAGTCCTTGGCCATTATTACTACAGCTTCAAAGGCATTCCATTTGCCAAGCCACCTGTGGGAGAATTACGATTCAAGGTAATAAAAATAGCCTTTGTCATAGAACTTGAAAATATCAAAGCCCACAGTACAACATTAATTTTGATCTCTGTGTTATTCAACAGTAGTCCCAAAATGATGAAGCTCTTATAAATCTGTTGTTTAGAGACAAAACTGCTTTAATTTTCAGGCCCCTCAAGACCCAGAACCATGGGATGGAGTTAGAAATAATAATAATATTAATAATAATGTTTATTTCTCTTTCCACAATATTTCAGGTATTTACAAATGTTATGCTTAGTAGGTAAAACAATTTCTGAGGGCAATATTGTGAAAGACTGGTGCCTAAGCTAGGTAGAAACCTGTGGTATAGGTCACCAGGTCTCCGCTGCGAGTTACAGTTACTGGTTGATAATTACGTACTATAGCAAGAACAATACAATAATAATAAATTTGTGGCAGTTGAATACAAAGTTGAATAAGTGCGTGCGTTTGTGTGTGTGTGTGTGTGTGTGTGTGTATGTGTGTGTGTGTCTCTGTGTGTGTGTGTGTGCGTGTGTGTGTGTGTGTGCGTGCGTGTGTGTGCGTGTGTGTGTGTGTGTATGTGTGTGTGTGTGTGTGTGTGTGTGTGTGTGTGTGTGTGTGTGTGAGTGTGTGTGAGTGTGTGTGAGTGTGTGTGAGTGTGTGTGAGTGTGTGTGTGTGTGTGTGAGTGTGTGTGAGTGTGTGTGAGTGTGTGTGAGTGTGTGTGAGTGTGTGTGAGTGTGTGAGTGTGTGAGTGTGTGTGTGTGTGTGTGTGTGTGTGTGTGTGTGTGTGCGATGCGTGTTTGTGTGTTTCTTCTTATATTTTTATTACTATGATAGTATGTATCGATGAGTCTATTATAAGGACCTTTCAGTATCATCGTAAGACAACTCCTGTAGCCCACTTGTAAGTTTAATTTTTAATTTGTGTTTAGTCAAAGTGTTTATGTCAAGTAAACGATTGCTTTTATTATAAAGTCGTGCTTCAGAATATGACCTCAACTGCCCACAAGTTCAAATATACACGAACAGACTATTTCCCGGCAGTGAGGACTGTCTTTTCTTAATGTATATACAGCTAATCTGACACCTGACACACCTTTACCAGTTATAGTTGTATTTCCTGCAGGCGTATCCCAATATGGTTCAAGAAATGTAGAAATGCATGGACCAGACACTTAGTTTCAAGCAATATTATTGTTGTTACTGTAAATCATAGAATAGATGTGTTAGGTTTTCTTAGTTTAGGCACTCCTGAAGTGCCTGGTAACGCTGCATTAAAAGATCAAGTTACTGCATTAAAATGGATACAAAACAATATTCAATACTTCCGAGGCGATTCTACAAAAGTTACGCTTTATGGAGAAAGCTCTGCTGCAGCATCCATCGGTTATCACATGCTTTCACCAAAGTCCAAAGGCTTATTTCATAGAGCAATAGTAATGAGTGGATCACCTTATTGTGACTGGAATATTGCCTATAAACCTGTAAAAAGAGCCTTTAAACTTGGTCAGACGTTGGGCTTCAAAACAAATGACAAACCCCAGTTACTAAAATATTTACAAAGTGTCCCTTCCAAAAAACTGGTAAACACAAGCAGTGAACTTCTACGAACAGAGATAGATAGAAACACATATAAAGTAGTATAGTTCCCACCCGTAGTTGAAGGACCAGATTCACAGGAAAATTTCTTACCCGAAGATCCTGCATCAATAACGAAATCCGGCAAAGTTAACAAAGTTGACGTTCTATTTGGTCATGCAGGTCAAGAAGCAGTCGTAGGACTTAGTTTCTTAGAGGCCTATTTATTAGGATATTATAATACATGCAGAGAAATGTTTTTTCCTACTAAAATATTAATAAACTCATCACCAGAAAAAGTTCTACGTTTAGCTGACAAAATTATTCACTTCTTCGGCAATAAAACAATTAGCAAAGAAAATATGGTTGAATTTTTCAATTACGCCGGTGGTGCATCATTTTTTTATTACTGCACACAGAAATTTGCAAGGCACTGGCCTCAAGTTGGAAATGTATTTTTCATGAAATTTTCCACTTTCTCTAAAAGGATTTACTTTGGATTAAAGGAGTCCCATATGGTATAAAAGAAGCAACGCATGGCGATCAGTTACTGTACTTATTTGACCCAAAATACTTGAATCTCACACTAACGAAAGGCAGCCGAGAACACAAACTTATACAGCAAATGGTTATTCCGGTTACAAACTTTGTCAAGTATGGGTTAGTATTATGATAATAATAATATTAAAATTAAATGTAAAAGATTAAGAAATAGACGGCAAGCCAGTTTCACCGGGAGTTTAGGGAATCAAAGGTGGGAAAATGGAGAGTATATTGAAAGTTAATGGATGGAAAAGACTATTGCTTATAGAGATACAGTGAGGGTGTAAGCAATAGCTCGAACAAGTCAGGGTTGCATATTTGTAACTCGAACTGGCTGTTACCGGGAAGTTCAAGCCTTCTAACACACTCTTTGTATCTAAAAGACTTGTCAGAAAATGTACCAAAATCTTGTGGTTTTGTGCACTTACTTGCATTATTCTACAAATCCGTAGAACTGATTGACATTTATTTTAAGAAGCTTGGAACCTAAATTGTTTTCTACGGAATACAAATTTAGCAATCCTTTCGTGTCCGATTTGCTTTTTATCACACTATGATGAATTATAATTTACTACTAGAACTAACCTACAACAAAATTTACAGGAACCCGACTCCTGACTCGTCGCTGGGCGTGATCTGGCCGAAGTTTAACACCTCCAGTCTCCAATACATGCACTTTACTGATAATTTGACAGTTAAATACGCTCCCGAGGAAGACACGTATCAATTCTGGGAAGGTATATTTAAAAAAGCTGGATTTCCGTTCTAAGAAGAAAAGAAAATTAAAAAAATTTGTTCTAAGTAGAATAGAAAAAAAACAAAGTATATTCAAACTAGATCCTTATTAGGGTTCAAAGCTCAATGGGAACCTTTTTGCTTGCTTAGCTTAAGCTCATCCTGGAAGGATGGCATTGGCTAAGCAAAAAGGCTATCCGTCTCAGGACTCATTCTAAGGATCCATAACAAGTAAGAAACATGGTTACATGTTGTTACAGTAATAATTGTGTGTACAGTATGTCTCACTGAAAACGGTAATTTTATACAATTAAAAAAAAATGTGTCTAACATAAGTAGAAGAAATAAATGGCTATTTGTTTATTAATAACAATTAGCACTCCAAATTTTACATATAACAAATATAAAAACATAATATGCAAAAATAGCCCTTCGAACAGGTACACAATCATTGAAAACTTATAATAATTTTGTGCTTAAGCGGGCGATGTAATTTTTCGTCCGTACCAATCGGTGCTTGAAAACTCGATCGAGCTACTTCAAATTCAGTATTATTAATCGGTTGACAAATAGCGAAGATCGCGTAACATTACATACACACAAGAAGAAAATAATAAAATATTCAGTTTTCGACTGAATATTTGAGAACGACTGAGTCGAATTAAGATGGTCAACATTGTTTCAACTATGACTGGATTATTTTAGAAAAGATGCGACAAACGTCAAAATATTTATATTTTGTGACATGTAAAATAATATATTAGCAAAATATATTAAAGCCTCTCCAGAAATATCCTCTATATTTCTGGTTTTCCGGTAATTGCATTATTCCCAATGGCTGCCTGCTAATATATTATTTTACATATCACAAAATATAAATATTTTGATGTTTATCGTATCTTATTAGACCAAGATCCAAAAGCCGCCAGACATTACTTATTTTTTGAAAAAAGCTATTTTTTTTATTATTTATTCTTCGGAAAGCTTACAGACTAATATAACCTGATATGAAATTACACTACGCACTGTCTATTGCTATTAACAAGCTTCCACAAATTAACATCAATTCAACCCTTACTTTCTCAAACATTGCCTCTATCGCTACTAAAGAACTCTCTGCTCAGATTGCATCTTAAAGTTTTCAGTTTGGGATAAAACTAACTTTATCTAACTTTTTCTCATATCTATAATAGTATACTAGCGATTTCATTACTTGTTTTTGATTAACAGGATAGATTAAATGTGAATTTTATTCTATTTTATATCTAATAAATATATAACGAGGAAAGCAATAAGTTAGCGGCAGAGCGGTCATCAGTAGGGTCCATCTAGATTGAAAACGTAACCGTCGCCCCTCCAAATCGTTCCGCTATTCCGCATTAAATATATAGGAAATTACATATGGATAATTCATAAAGCAATGATATTTGTACAATGTATAATAAATAATAATTTGAAATACAGGTTATATTATAACGATTTATGTTGTACAGAATTTTACAAAAAGGTCTGGACATATTTCAGGGTCGAATTGTGCACCTACAGTATAAAAAAAACTATTTCTCCTAAATCGCGGAGTATACTAATAGAAATATATGACATATGCTAGCCCGCACATCTTGTCCAACTAAATCGTCCAACTAATTAATTGAACACGGATCGTATCAGAATCCAGATTCCCTTCCGATTACACACAATTAAAAAGTTGTCCAACTATCGGCCAACTGCTCGTTAGCACGGTTCCCCTATACAAGCTCGCGAATTATCCAACACGCGCGCGCGTGATTTCCACACGCTCGGATCTTCATCGACGGTGACTTCTGTCACCCAATCACTTACTGCAAACGAAAAAGTAGAAGAGTTCATAGATGAAGTGCAAGAAAGGCCAGCGTAGTACAAAAAGACCTGAAACAATACTCTGATATAAGTGTATAAAAAAATATGGGAGGAAGTCTGCGAAGTTTTGGTGGGAGAGCCATGCTTCGGCACGTATGGGCCGGCTCGACTCCGCTCGATACCACGGCCTCACAGAAAACCGGCAGTGAAGCAATGTTTGCATTGCATTTCGCCGCGTGAGTGAGGTTACCGGAGGCCCTAACCCTCCCCTGTCCCCTTTTCCCGTCCTTCCCCTCTCCCCTCTTCCCACTCTTCCCCCCTCCCCCTCTTCTCCTACTCCCACCCTAAAAGGCGGCAACGCACTTGTTACTCTCGAGTTACAGGTGCCCATGGGCGGCGGTAGTCATTTACCATCAGGTGACCCGTCTGCTCGTTTGCCCCCTATACCATAAAAAAAAAAGTGTACCATTCACTTAATATATTTTCGTCTTATTTTTATTCTTAAAGCAATAAGATCGGGTTTTTTTCCGCATTTCATGCACACTCTGCGAATCAATAAAATTAAGTTGGTCAATTAAATTATATACTACGCAATTTAGTCTTTTGATAGTTGGTCAACTTATAATTGTACGTCTGCAGGAGGTCTTAAGAATAAGAATAATATACAACAAATAATGTGGTTGATATCTTAATTATACTGTAGGAAGTTAATTTTACGACGCATTTCTATTTATATCTGTAAACTAGGTAGCTCATATCGTTCATTCGTGAGGTACTAATAGACACTGATGATTCAGTTTTCGAATAGACTTTAGACGACAAAAATTTGTGAACATGGTGTTCGGTTTAATTATCAGAATTTTGTTTCTCTGGTAAGTTACTATTTTAAATAAATTTTAATAAAAAAGGTTTTCAATTACGCTGATTTATTTATACTCATTGTCGCCCAGAAGTCGAAATTCAAATTATTTATATAAAAACTCTGTCGAAAGGGAAAAAACTTGATCGTATTTTTTTGTATTGTTATTTTATACCCTAAAGCTTGTCAATTAAATAGCTACTAAACAAAAGAAAATAGAATCGGTTGACGCACAAAAGCGATAAAAGCACTGTTTTTTTTTGTCTTTACCTTTTTACTTAATAATAAATATACATTTATTTTGCAAATATGGGCATACAAAAAGAAAATACCTATACATTCATTGTTAATTCCATTCTGTTTGTATTACAAGTTATATCATATTCATGGTCTATCTAAACTCCACAGCATGTTATTATAAATGTATTTTTTAATAATTATTGTAATTTATTTATTGAGATATCCAGTTAATACAATGTCAAGTGCTATTAATGATATGTCAAGTGTCGTAAAAATTGTTATCAAAATCGAGGTCATTAATCAAATAAATTAACAATATAGATAGAAGCTACCGAAAAAAATATATAAATACGAGTCTAGACTGCCTCAAGCTCTTTATCCTTCAAAAACTCTGTTATACTGTAATATGCTTCGACTGCTAAAGTGTTTCGGATTTTTTTTTTAAATAGTGTGAAAGGTAATTCTTTCCAACTCTTAGGTATTTTATTGTAAATGACCGGAGCCATGCAGTAGATACTTTTATGCATTAGCTCTGTCTTATGGGGCATTAATTGGTTGAAAAAATAATGAGGGATTATACGTCAGCTGCTCATATAACCTTGTATAAAAATTATTCAGCAGGAGTTTCAATTAAGACACAGGTTTGCACGTTCACCGCCTAAAATATACCATTTGTCGTATCACCTAGCTTTGAGAGCACTTTCCTAACTGCCACAGCCAGCATCGGAATTTTTGGTGTCACTATATCGAGCGAAGTCCAGTTTCGCTGTCACTTTTAGGGTAAGGCCAACTTAGCCTCGAAGAAGCTTTTGGTGTGCTGAACAGGTCGAGACTGTAAATTTTTACCTCGCACAAACAACCTCTGGAACAAATAGTCGCCTGCGGTATTCCCGGACCGATACGACCTTCAAGCCTTCAAGAAAAGAGCATACTCACATCTCAAAAGCCGGCAACGCACTTGTGTGTAACGGTAGTCACTTACCATCAGGTGATCCGTCTGCCCGTATAATATAAAAAAAAACAAAATAAAAAAGAATATAATATGAAAAATCATCTTAGGAGAAATAATAAAAACAAATGTCGGCTATTCTTTCAATGGATGCAAGACCGTCAGCAGAGAGAAGGTTTAATGGTGCTCAATGGGGGCAAAAACGGCAGCTGAGAGTTTAGTGGTGCTCAATGCGGGCAAGGCCGTTAGCTGAGGGTTTATTGGTGCTCAAGGGGGGCAAGACTGTCAGCTGAAAGTTTAGTGGTGCTCAATGCGGGCAAGGCCGTCAGCTGAGGGTTTATTGGTGCTCAATGGGGCAAGACCGTCAGCTGAGGGTTTATTGGTGCTTAATGGGTAAGACCGTCAGCTAAGGGTTTATAGGTACTCAATAGGGGCAAGACCGTTAGCTGAGGGTTTATTGATACTCAATGGGGGCAAGACTGCCAGCTGAAGGTTTATTGATGCTCAACGGGGTAAGACTATCAGTTAAAGGTTTATAGGTGCTCAAAGGTGGAAAGACCGTCAGCTGAGGATTTATTGGTACTAAGTCTTAGCTCCCTTTTTGCAAATAGCTGACGTACATTTTTACTTAATATGGTGTTTAAATAATGTACTCTAAAAATTACAAGTTACCTGAAATTAATTAAAACTAAAACTCGTGGGTTTAAACAATTTTACATAAGACACAATTTTCTTTCAATTAATAGGCTTACGATGATCTTTCCCCTTTTATGTTAGTAACTGACGTACACGTTCACTTGATATATGGCTTAAATAATCATATAATAATAATATCCAAAAAATAAATTTAAGTGAATCTTTTGAATTTATTTAGGTATGTTAATGCATATATTTTGTTGTTATGTCTTTTTAATGTAGTCTTGTACGTTGAGAATTCGTTGCTGACAATTTAATCTTAAAACTCGAAATGACAACCTGAACTGTTGATACTTAATAATAATGTAAAGTAATGTAATGTATGTTTAGACCTCCTGCACCTTGAAAATTAATACGTCACTATGTCCTGTAATAATTTTTATTTTTTTGACGAGGTGAAAGATCCTACATGGATATACTCCGCCTTGGGGAGGCGAAGGGGTCTGTCGGAATCTTACCTAAAAACCACCCTGGTGTTCCACTACTTGCCTATGACCAGGGGAGCGAGAATCTCTATTGCATTCTTCCGCAACCCAAATAATACAAACATTTTTTCCCACGATTACTTTATTTATTTCTTCTCTCACTTTCCCCATTTATACTTTGTCGGTTTATTTAAATTTTCTTCCCAGTTTAACAATTTTTTTTCATTACCGTCGTCGGTAAGCGACTACTATCAGATGGGCTCCTAAATTTTCACATACTACACTATTAAGTCCGCCTAGTATTTGGAGGTAATATAATAAAATAAGTTTTAGTCAATTTCGTTGTATAGAAAGTCAGTCAAGTGTAGGTACTGTGTAATTATATTATGGGTTTTCATACATTCTTCTTGTTCATAAGTGAGTGGAGCCCTATATTTAGCAAATACATCATCGGAAGGGCCGTATGCTTCTTTGCCATCTTAGTATTATAAAATAAATCCTTTTTTCGTGTCTGATTATGTATAGTAGTAGTAGTAGTAGTATTTTAAATGACGTATTTCAAATGACAAATATAGGAAGTGGTCTAACAATACAAAAGTTTAAAGAAATATTTAGTTTGCTGTTCATCTGGTAACAGACAATGGTACATCTTTTACCAGTCACGAAGATCAAACTTCAGTAAAATGACAGGTATTAGTCATAGTTTTACACCACCTCATCATCCAGCTACAAATGGTGCAGCTGAAAGATTGGTAGAGACATTTAAATCAAACATTACAAAAATTGCTGAAAGTGGTAAATCACTTGGCTATGCCATAAGCATATTCTTAGCTGGTTATAGGGCCACTCCACATGAACCCACTGAGGATTTTCCAGCTCGTCTGATGTTGGGGAGAGAAATAAGAAACAGATTTTCCTTGCTAAGAACACCTCCGATATTTCAAGATTTATTATTAAAACAAAATAAGAATATAGTCTCATGAAGGCTCAAGAAATGTAGTTTTTAAAGTTGGTCAAACTGTTATGATACGGGACTACAGAAAGGGCCATAAGCCCTGGACTGTTGGTACAATCGTAGGTAAATTCATTCCAGGTGTTACATATTACACACATGTCGATGGTTTACAATGGAAACGACATGTAATGTTTTCTTTGTTACTTACTTGTTATTTTAATGTTAAAGTTAATAAGTAAATCTTTTGTTTTTTTTGTTACCTAATTAGGTTTATGTTTGTGAAAACAAAATTTAAACTGTATTTGAAAGTTTTTTTTTGAGAAAACTTCTTTAGCGGCATTGGGCACTTTTTGAGAGGATTAAAAAATGTTAAACTCGCGTCAGAATTCAGGGTCACATGGACCCTGATCGAAAATGTGTCCGATTGTAATATGGTCACGTGGACCCTGGTTGAAAATGTATGGAAATTGTGTCCGAGTGTAATATATTTAAAAAAAATATTTTTATGACAAGATCGAAAATGGAGGAGGGAGGGAGGGAGAGTGGGGAGAGCGAGGAGAGTGAGTGAGTGAGTGTCAGTCAGTCAGTCAGTCAGAGAGAGAGAGAGAGAGAGGCTAATAATACATATAAAGATCCACTAGAGGGCGCTAATCTAAACATTGAGTTGTGTCTCTTTATTAATTAATGTCAACAACCTGTTAATGTGACGTTTTAAGTTCGTCGTATCGTTTAAGTTTGCACTTCTGTCGGCAGCCCCATGTCTGCCTCTTTTTTTTATGTAAGTGAGGGAGTGTTATATGTTACTTATATAACTATTATTATTATATTATTCATTCTTTCTTATCAAAGATTTCACTATCGCTATCTTGATTTAGGTCCGGACTCGGGTAGACATCTTTATGTTTGTGCTAAGCTTTAATAATATAATAAATCAAAGTTTCCAAATCAAAGTCCTCTAAACAAAATATTATTCACTCCCCTGCGATCTGTTTGATTTTTTGTGACTACAATAGTCACAGCATCCCATTTATTTACAGAAACTTTAACAATGACTTCTCTATCATTCCTAGGACTGCATATGGTGTTTCTAAGGTTGACATTAAAATTCAAGTAAAGCAAGGCTTCTTAGAAGGTGAAAAAGTACAGACAGTCCTTGGCAATTATTATTATAGTTTCAAAGGCATCCCATTTGCCAAACCACCTGTGGGAGAACTACGATTTAAGGTAAATTAAATAACTGTTCCCATCAATTTAAATTTAAAAAACATCTAAACAGCATGGCTTTGTACCGATTTTTATCGTAGTGTTAACAAAAAGATTTGGGTACGTAATAAAAAATTTCAATACAGTCTTCAAAATAAAACGGTTGTTACTAATTTAATATTCGAAAATTCAAAACACCTATCTCTTCCAGACCCCTCAAGAACCTACATCATGGGATGGAGTTAGAAATGCTAAAGCACATGGACTTGGGTGCCCACAAGTACAAACATATACGAACGTATACTATCCTGGCAGTGAGGACTGTCTTTTTCTCAATATATATACAGCTAGTCTGATACCTGACACGCCTTTACCAGTTATTGTTGTATTTCCTGCAGGCATTTACAAATATGGTTCAGGAAACGTAGATATCTATGGACCGGACTTTTTGGTTTCAAGCAATATTATTGTTGTTACTGTAAATTATAGAGTAGATGCGTTAGGTTTTCTTAGTTTGGGTACTCCTGAAGTGCCTGGTAATGCTGCATTAAAAGATCAAGTTGCTGCATTAAAATGGATACAAAACAATATTCAATACTTCCGAGGCGATCCTACAAAAGTTACGCTTTATGGAGAAAGCTCTGCTGCAGCATCCATCGGTTACCACATGCTTTCACCAATGTCCAACGGTTTATTTCATAGAGCAATAGTAATGAGTGGATCACCTTATTGTGACTGGAGTACTCCCTATGAACCTGAAAAAAGAGCCTTTAAACTTGGTCAATCGTTAGGCTTCAAAACAAATGACAAATCTCAGTTACTAAAATATTTAGGGAGTGTCCCTTCTGAAAAACTTGTGAACACAAGCTGTGAACTTTTAAGAACAGAGTTAGAAAATAACTCATTTAAAATGGTACAGTTCCCACCCGTAGTTGAAGGACCAGATTCACAGGAAAATTTTCTACCCGAAGATCCTGCAGCAATAATTAAATCCGGCAAAGTTAACAAAGTTGACGTTTTATTTGGTCACGCGGGCAAAGAGGCAGTTGTGGGACTAGATTTCTATGAGCACTATTTATTAGAATATTATAAAACATACAGAGAAATGTTTGTTCCTACTAAAATATTACTAAACTCATCGCCAGAAAAAGTTCTACGTTTAACTGACAAAATTATCAAACACTTCTTCGGCAACAAAACAATCAGCAAAGAAAATATGGTTGAATTTCTCAATTACGCCGGTGGTGCATCTTTTGGTTATTGCACACAGAAATTTGCAAGGCAGTGGCCTCAATTCGGAAACGTATTTTTTATGAAATTTTCCAGTTTCTCTAGTAGGAACCACTATGGAATACAAGGAGTCCCCTATGGTATAAAAGAAGCTACGCATGGCGATCAGTTAATGTACTTATTCGATCCAAAATCTTTTAATCTCCCGCTAACGAAAAACAGCAGAGAATACAAACTCGTGCAGCAAATAGTTACTCCGATTACAAATTTTGTCAAGTATGGGTGAGTACTGTGATAACAATAATATTAAAATTATATAATAAAGATAACAACGGAAGAAGTGAGTTAATTACGGAAATAATTAATATTATATTTATGTATATATACGAAAATTAAAGCGATCATGAAATAGGTATTACATACCTCTGAATTGCCTTACGTTTCGACCAAGTTTCACTGGCCGCAGTCACAGACTGACTGGCTCAGTGGTGCACGCCCTCCGTAATCGTGTCCGTGAGGTAGAAGGTTCTTCATCCAGCCACGGCCAGTGGAATCTGGTCGAAACGTCAGGCAATTCTGAGGCATGTAATATCTATTTCGTGATCGCTTTGGTGCCGGTATATATACATTAAATTATGGAACGCGAAAGTTTAATGTTAGAATAATGAATATTAATATATATGTAGTTGACCAATTCTGACCTCAGCCTTGTATATAATTTGTAATAACACTTAATACTCAATCATTTATTGCAATTTATTTATTTATTTATTTAATGGTTCAGCCACAACTGTTACACTTTTTCTTCATATGTGCAATCAGCAATCATATATGTCACATTAAAAATGTTGATAATTTACATATTTAGTTTATAGCAATGTATAGGAAACCGACCTATTTCATAAATATTTAATAGTAGCCCAGCCAAGGAACTAAAATACCTAAATTTTGGATTACCACGCATTTTGATTTCTTGGATAAATATTAAAAATCTGGACAAGTGGGGCGTTATTATTTTTTTACAATTTAACGATAAAAATTGTCTTTTTTACATTTCGTGTGCTATCACGTTTCAAGTACGGTTTTCGTCAAATGTGTCTAAAGCTTTTTGGTCTCCATTGAATTACCTACAAAATGAGACTTGTACAATGTCGTTAATTGCTTTTGTTTAACCTTAAAAATTTTAACAGGCTCATAAACTTAGATGGTTTCCTGAATTTTCTAATCTGGTCGAACTAGTTTTGGTAGTTTTGAGGGATACCTTTCTTGCAACGCATAAAAAGTAAAAAAGTATACCTCAAAATATCGTTATAAAATTGGTTTAAATCAATATATCTTAAAAATTCTAACGGGCTCATAAACTTAAATGGATTTTTGAATTTTCTAAACTGGTCCGACCAATTTTAAACGTTTAGAAAAAAATGACGTAGTTTGCAATTAAGGCTAAAAAAAGTAAAAATGATCGTTAATAAATTAAAAAGTTCAAAACCGACCTCGCTGAAATTTATAGCACTTTTTAATATCATCCCAAGCTACAATTTTAGAAAGTTTCAGACTTCTACGTACGTTCCTTTCAAAGTTATTAAATGTAAAAAAAACGCTCTTTTTAACTTTGACCTTCATTTGCTGTTATACAAAATCACTTAGCGACTTTAACAAGTCTCATTTTGTAAGTAATTTAATGGAGAACAAAAAACTATATGTACATTTAACAAAGAACGTACTGAAAGAATCTGTGATCTGAAAGATCTCTGTGATATAGTTCTATTTGCTGATGATACGTCACTTATTTTTAAAGGCGATCGTAAGAAAACAATTTTTGACGATGTGAATGATGTATTGGGCACTAAATGTATAATGTATTGGTTTTCAACTAACAATCTCCTACTGAACTGAAATAAAACAAGTGTGTGAGATTTACTATGCCAAATGTAAAACAGCTAGGCACTAATCTAACTTTAAATAACGAAATGATAATTTTTGTAGACTCAACAGTATCCTTGGGAGCCTACGAGCCATCCGCTCAATACACAGTTTAGGTGCTAGAGTCTCTCTTCGAGAGTTGTTTAAGGATATGAGTATTTTAACTGTTGCATCACAGTATATATTTGCAAATATTATGTTTGTTAGGCACAACATCCATGACCATAAGAAAAACAGTGAAATACACAATATTTATACAAGAAACAAGTCTAAACTCGTTGGTACCTATTGCCGCTTATATGTGTGTCAGGTGAGTTAGAAGACAAACGTCTAATCGGGTGGTAACATGGTTAAGTTCATTTATCATGGATTCCCGATCTTGTGGTGGTTCTCAGAATATTACTATATCGTCTGCGAAACTAAGACTGCTAAGGTAGTTTCCGTTGATGTTTATTCCTCTTTTATTCCAGGGTAGGTCTTTCATGATGTACTTTAATACTGCTATAAATAGTTTAGGTGACAGAGGATCTCTTTGTTTTACACACCGCTAGATTTTTATTTCTGGTCCGGTACGATCAAGTTTCACTCAGCTCGTACTTTGTTCATGTATATTTTTTAGGATGTCTATGTATGTATGTACTCTTTGGTATTTTAGAGGATTCCATACACTCCCATGTTCTATTGAGTTAAAAGCTTTCGCGTAATCTATTTAATGCAAGGTATAAAGGTTGTCTAAACTCTATATTTTTCTATGCCATTGTCTAAAGTGTAAATATGATCTATAATGCTGAAGCCTAGTCTAACGTAAATTTCAGCTCTGCGGGTTTGTGTTTTAATTGCCCTACAACTTAGTAAACCTATACTTTTATTCTAAGATACTTGCAACCTTAATTAATATCTATGGAATACAAATTTAGCTATTATTTTTTTTTATTACACTATAACGAATTATCAGTCTGCTCTTTTGCCCCCTAAAATAAAAAAAAAAACGTGATACTAGAACTAACTTTCTACAACTAAATTTATAGAAATCCGACTCCTGATTCATCGCTGGGCGTGATCTGGCCGAAGTTTAACACCTCTACTCTCGCATACATGCACTTCACCGATAACTTGACAGTTAAATACGCTCCCGACGAAGACATGTATCAATTCTGGGATGGTATATTTGAAGAAGCTGGATTTCCGTTCTAAGAAGAAGAGAAAAAAGTAATTTCTTTCTAACTAGAATCTATCTATTTTAAGTATTAGTATAATTTATCTATTCTAAGTAGAAAAACAATAAAAATATAAGTATATTCAAACTAGATCCTTATTAGGGTACAATGCAAAAGCGGAACCCCTTTACTTAGTCAACACCATCAATCCATCTGTCTCAGGACTGTATCTTTCGATCCGTAACGGGTTATCAGTTGAAACTTCCACAAGATATCTCGAAACAGTAGTAGTTTAGAAACACAGAACTAATGAATTTAGATCTGCCTTGTGACAGCTTAAAGTAATACTAAAAATGTCTTTCAAAGGAAGAAGTAAATATTTTATGAAAAGTGTAATCCTCACAATACTACTAATCGTTTGTATCATTCCCACTGACAATAGATTGAGTATGGTCGGTCTAACAATGTTAATAAAAGTTACATTTAAAACTTCTTTAACCACACTAAAATTTAATTTCTATTAGTTCATATCCCGGAGTTCAAGTCCAGACCTTTTTATAACTGAAAATAACAATTGTGACTTAACTGTGCTGTAATAATATAAAATAAAGTTTGTATAATTTTAGAACCGTGCAATATTATTTGTATTTGTGCCTCTAATAATGTATAAAATTGTAAATTTGGGTAGCATGTGATGCTTGGCGAGACAACCTGAGTGCGCTGCAACGGTTCTTGTAGTTGTGGGAACGAACTGAAACAAGAGGTCTTCCTTGCAGATAAGTTTCCGATAGATTAGCTTGGGGCGCGTTTGCTGTTTTTGCATTCGTTCGAAGTTAGTACTCACCTCTCTGTAACATTCTATAATCCTGGTAGGAAACAGGTAAGAAAGGTCGCTCTTTGGGGATATAAAGAAGAAACCAAATGTCACGCAATTCACAAAAGATGGCGTCTCTTTATGTGTATCGATCTAGCGGGGCTACTCGAGCTAGACCGAAAAAACTAGTGGCAATGCTTTGTTTTTGTTCAATGTACCTCACGAATTTATTAACGAGATCGATTTTCTTTTATGTTATAAATCTTGTGTTCGAAATAAAGATTTATTATTATTATTATTATTCTCTTTATTCACCGTAAAACTTATTAATTACACTTTTAAATACCTATAAAACAAAATATATATTTAAAAATATAAAAAATAGTAAACCACCGACATCGGCTACAGGGACCAAGACACCGGTGGTTAGAGCTCCGAAGACAGGAGCCTCCTAACCATATGGACCGTGTCGAGGAGAACTGCCTTCTGCATCAATCCCTTGATCCAGCCGTCTAACGCGAGCCTCTTAAGGTGTTGATCGAGGCTTTTGGCTATCAATCCATGAGCAGATATGACGATCGGAACAATGATCGCCGAATCGACATTCCACAAATCGACAATCTCGTGAGACAAATCCAAATATTTGATTTCTTTTTCTTTTTCAACTTTCACGAGATTCTCGTCATGAGGAACAGCGATATCGATAATCATTGCGCGACGCTCTGATCGATCTATCACCACTATGTCAGGTTTATTGGCAACAATAGTTCTGTCAGTGATGATAGATCGATCCCAATACAATTTGGCATGACAATTTTCGAGAACTGGGTCGGGCACATACCTGTAATATGGTACCTCTGAATACACAAGATTGTATTTAAGGGCAAGTTGTTAATGCACAATCTGTTTGTCTGTCGTCTGTCTATGTCGTATGTCTGTCTGTTGTCTGTCTACTTGGTTGTGTCTGTGCAAATATTCACCGTTAGCAAGACGAGAGCAACCAGAAATAATATGCCCGATAGATTCACCAGGAGGGTGGCATGCCCGACAGATGTCCAGCGTTCCATTTTTCAGGATATATTTCCGATAGTTATTCGTCATAATAACTTCGTCCATAATTGCAAAGACAAAACCTTCGGTTTCACCAAAAAGATCGCCAAACCCCGAACGCCCGATAAAAACGACCATGGAGCTCTTTGCCTTCCATACCTCCCTGCGATCATTAGTACTAAGTATTACAGGCTTGCGCTAGTTCCCTTTAGCCAAAGCGAGCGGAGTGAGTCCATTGTTCACTGCGAATACATTACAATGCACTCCCACATCAGTATGCAGAAAATATTCTCTAAGGTTGTACATCTCGCGATTGTGTAGGGTCTTAATGTTTAAGAGTCCACGACCCCCGAAGATATACAAACTCACATTATTATTAATTAAAGTATATTTTGCAGTGTTTCATTCGCTGGTGACAATCATGCAATAGCAATAGTTTATCATACCTACCCTCATTGCGGGAAATATGTTGTTAATAAATTCGAGAGTGTTATCGCCACATTAAACTCTCATTTATTTTATTAAAAGTAGTAGTAGGCACAAACTATAATATTCTTCGCGAGCTACTTTGGCAAAAGCAGACAGTACGTGGAGTACGCAGGTTACAAATCACGCCAGTATTTTACCTTTTCGGGTATAAGTCAGGGGTCCAATTTGGGACCGTTGGAATTCATTTTAATGATTAACGACCTGCCAGCAGTAGTTCAGCATGCCGAGTGTCTGCTGTTTGCGGATGACCTTAAGGTGTATCTGTCGATAGCGGACGCGTCGGACGCGGACAGGTTGCAAGGTGATATAGATAGAGTAGTGCAGTGGAGCAATACTAACAAGCTTTATTTTAACATAGCTAAGTGTGGAGTTATGAGTTATACACGTGCGAGGACTCCGCTGCACTATACGTATAAAATGAATGATGCATTGATTCCACGCTTAAGTTGCACTCGTGACTATCTGCGGAAAGGCGTTTAGGAATTTAGGGTTCATTTTAAGAAATTGCAAAGATTTTAGTAATACAGTAGTCGTGAGAATACTATACAACGCACTTGTTCGGAGTCATCTTGAGTCGACGGCCATTATTTGGAATCCCCATGAGGCGAAGTATAGCCTTATGGCGGAAAAAATTCAAAACAAATTCACCCGATTTTTGTATTTTAAAGAATATGGAGTGTACCCTTTGTACCCACTGATGTACACCAGTTTGTTTATACTCGGCATGGTCGGGTACGTGCGGTTGAGTGTGCGATGCGACGTCGCGCTAGCGTGCTATGCGTGGCGCGTGCTGCGCGGTCAGCTGCACCACCCGGCCGTGCTGGTGCGCCTGCAGCTGTGTGCCCCCACCAACTACGTGGGCGCGCGTCGCCGGCCCGCCACGCTCAGCGTGCCGTTAGCGAGGACCGACTTACTTCAATTTGCTCCCTTGTCGCGCGCCATACGGATTATTAACGCAGTGACTACATATATAGACATTTATAATTGTAACCTGCCGAAATTCACAGAAGTACCACAAAATTGCATTATTTCTGGTATATAATGGATTTATAATATTTTTTTATGAATATTAATTGTCACTATAATTAGTTGTACGCTTGCAATATTGCCTTGGGAGGTTTCCTGTAATAATATTGTAAAAGTATCTAAATAAATAAATAAAAAATAAATAAAAGTTTTATACCGGTAACGCAATGCTATTGGTCGATTGACAAATATTAATGAATAGTGGAGTTATAAAAGGGTAGAGTTCAGAACTATCACTTGAGTGCGAACAGAGGTACGAACAACGCTAGATCAATACACATCGTCCTTTTTGCTTTCATATTGTAAACCTGTATTTTATTATCGAATTTACAAAGTATTTGTAAATTAAAACAAAATTTTCATAAAATGTATAACAATTACAAATAATAAACAGTGTAAGTAGGTATGTTGGCAAAATTAACCGAATCGATTTAAGCACTTATTTTTGTGATCGATGGTGAAATCCTGGGTTAGATTCTCCTAGCCTATTGAAAATACTTTCAGATTGAGATTTTTAAAGATTTTATGTGTTAGACTTCAATATCATGTTAAATTCTTCCCTGGTGTTTTGTTACCATCAACTAATAGTAAGAGAGATTACAAGTTGGGTGCAAGGGGCACTAAGATCGTCAGGTCCAAGCCATCTGCACCTGCCACCTGGTTTACCTTCCGACCGATGGATTAGTTTCTGGTGCATGCGTCTCTAGGGATTGGGAGAATAGACAGTAATCGCTTATCAGCGGTAGCCAAATAAATCAAAATTACGTACCAGAATTCCTGATTGAGGCTCTGGATGTCATCTGGAATTGACTCCAAGATAAAATTAACAGCAGAGGAGAAAAAAACAATATAGAAGATTTGTTAAGAATAAATACATTTATTATTTATTTTACAGAAATACTTATCAGCAGCAGATATCCACTTAAACATCAAAATCATTTGTATTTTCAATCAAAATGTAATTTAAACTGTCAAATAATTAATGACAGGCATCACATATATATAGTCAGTCACCTTTGGTAAAGATCACATCAATCTGCTTATCTTCAACACGATGAGTCCGAGTCCGTTTTTCAAGCCATTTTGTTGTACACAACTGCACAAAACAAACTCGAAATTCAATTATTTGTATGTTGATTGAGCCGGCGACTGTCAAAGTGTCAAGTGCCGCCTAGTGTTACTGCCACCCAGCCCTATAATAAAAACAACTGACAAAATTATTGGCATATATTTACATAATCATTCAACTTTTCAGACGTTCATATTTTCAACAACATTCTAAAGTACATATTATTAAAATAATCAATCAGTTAAGATAACTAGATACATACTTGGAATACAAATTAAACACCAGGACATAAGAAACACCCGTAACCGTATATTGAAACGGTAGGACTGATAACACTGGTTGTGTTCATGAGGTACCAATATCTTTGAAGTCGGGATAACACTTTTAAAAGTTTTCGAAATCGAATACTGTCCGTAAGACTGTAATAATAGAATATGTTATCTAAAAACAAGCTATTATTTGTCGTTTACATAATGTAGGTTTTGATTCATAGGCCGATTTGTACAATGTCCTTTCGGGCCAAGAAAACTATTTAAATAACATTATAGTTGCACAATTGCAGATTAAAAGTGTTGTTAGTTGTTATAGACTTATGTCGAATATACGAATGAGGGGTTATTAAAAAAAAAGGCATACTCGCTGACCGGGTTTTGGGCCATCGGCTCTGCTTATATTATCATGGGATTAACACTTCAATAACTGTTATACTACGCATATATAAGCTGGTAAAATATTTACACAAAGAGTATTTAGCAATAAAAAGCAAGTAAATTAAACATCAAAACATCTATTCTATTTATTTAAAATCAAATTAACACAGTTTACTTACAATGTTACTCCTTTCGACGTCGCCAGCAAAGTGAGTCTCTCGACTGAAATCACTGGCTTTTATATTGTACTCCCCGCCATTTCAAACTTTACGTCACATTAACACGTGGCTGGAGTTTTATTACAAAATTACTATTTGGCGTTATGATGTTGATAATTTAGCTAATTAAATCAAGAGTTATTTATTACATATTTTTATATAGCCCAAAGGTTTATTTAGAGTTTATTTTGAATTTATTAAACAGGCTTTTACATTCGTAATAATAACACTTCCGGAACAATCAAAGATTAGTTACTTATTATCTTTTAGAAATTGTTTAAGAACTACTAAGTATGCAAGTTCTGTTTAGTTATATTGAGGTGATAATATTAGGAAGTAGTTTTACAATAAATACCCACATAATTGAATACCAACTGTCAGTTTTTTATATATTAAATGTCAGGATACACATATATATTTGTAATATTATAGGGTTAGATGCCATTATTGTAATAGGATTATTTTGCAGTTATTCACATTGGTAAATTAGCATTAAGTAATAAGCATCCAAACAATAAGTTTACAGTATTATTTTTGTCTACTTCCGCCGTTGCCATTTTGTATTGAGTGATTGTAAAATAGTACTTATGTCTTGAAATTGGATAATTATAAATTCTAAAATAATCATGTTAAAACTTAGTTTAAGATATGTTTAATTTACAGGTAAACACTTATTACAATGTCAAATTATATTTATTATTATAATTCCACTTCCTTTGTAAACAGTGGGGATTTCCGTTAGCAAAGGCAACAAGGCGGCTATTAGGATTGAGGAGGCATTCGGACTTGGATTTGCGAAGTGATAACTTGTTTAAGAAAATCATAGGAACGTTCATGTAAAAGATAATATGTATACCTAGCGTAATATACAAATGTCGTCGCTACATCAAAAACTCTTATTTATTATATTAAAAATAGGGACAAACTATATAGCAGGGGGCGGGGGGGTCTTAGTTTTTGTGACGAAATATTTCTAGGGGGTCACAGAAAGTGTGACACAGCGTGACAATAGGGGGGGAGGGGGTCAAAAAAAGCTGATTTTAGTGTGACGTATTTTATGAACGGCGTCTTAGTGATTTTCATATTTTATATTAGTGGTTGTGAGACTGTTTCTTACATCAGAAGTAAGATAAAGAACGCGCCCCAATTGAAAAAAAATGTGGTAGTAAGCAAAAAGTTACTTGTGCAAGATTTTGCTATTCGTAAATCCCAAATGTCCTCATCATGGTGTTCATCGAGCAATCGTGATGCAATGAGTATGTATCTAACAGTAAGTAAAAACGTTTTCATTAGTAATTTCCGAGTGTGTGTTTATTCTAATATGGGTAGATGTGATAGAAGCAAATACTCGTACTATCGGATTCATTACTGGTTAATTTCTTTTTTTTTTTTTTTTTTTTAAAGACAACTCCCGCATTAGGAATTACTCCTGTGTCGCGGGGGACTTTACAAACATACAAACAACGGACACAAAGAACACCCAGACTCAGGTGGGAATCTAATCAGTATAATCTAACCACTAGACCAACAGGCCAGTCATTCAATTTAGAGTTGAAAGTTTAACTATTATTTATTATTTACTAATTTGTTTAAAAAAATCTACGGATTGTAATCGGTACCTGTATTTTATTTAAAATAAAGAGGGAATATGGATAAAATTAGATGTTCGGATATATCTATATTTGTAGAAACTATCTGCCACAAAAACATAACTGTTAATACTTTGATTCCTTGGATTAATTTTTCAAAATGGTTAAATATGGGTTTTACGAGTTATTACGTTTTCGAAGTGTTTATCAAAAGTCCTAGTGGTGGTAGTGGTAGTGGTGAAATATATGATAAAAAACCTTCAAAGTGATGTTAATAACTGGTTTTTTGTTCATATATGAAGTAGTTGTCACAAAAAGTGTGTTGAACACCCCAATAATGTTGAAAGCTTTTAAAGTAGATTTATACTCTCTAGTATCGCAAAAGTAGTCCGTTAACGCATCAAGCAGAAATACTATTAATGTCTGTTCTCCGCTCATGTTAAACAAAAAAGAAAGAATTGGTTTTTATGTTCAATTGCTAGGTGCTAATGTTTTATTAGACACTTAAGCATTACAGTCAGGGCAGGCAGAGCATTACAGTCAGGGCAGGCCGAGCTTCACAGGAGAGGATCCGTTCTAAGTAAAGGAAGTACAAACACGTCGAAAACTTGGTCAGGCATAAAACGAACTTGTGACTATCAAACATTAAGAACAAACATGTGCTTAAATATAGATACCTTGGACTAAATTAGTAGAATTGGAAGAAGACCACCTTAAATTGGATGGACCAGGATGTTGTCCGGTATTTATAAATCTACATTTGTAAAATCTGCCTAGTATATATTATGGCTGTTTCATAATTTTGTTGATAGATTTATAGAGTGAGGAATGAGAACATAAGAAAATATGTAGGATATAGTCTAGTACATTTGCTTTGAGCGATACTGGGTAACCTATATGCTTAGCAACGGAATTTACTCGTGTAAAGTCAGATGTCAAGACCCGTTGTGATATGCAACTAGGGTTGGCCAAAGGCATCGCATTATTTTTTTTTTAACGTATGGAAACCCCCTCGGGCCGTCACCCCACCGGGGTTTTCGGTGGGGCGGTGTGTCGGAATCGAACCGACGAAAACCACACGGTGTGTCGTACTGCGCCTTAAGTAGGAGGGATCCGGGAACAGCTTTTATTAAGACATCCGGACCCCCCTAGCGCCACCACCTCCGGGTACAAACCTTAAAATCTCTCAATTAGGTGACGTCCAGGCACACGCGGACGCCACCTCCTCGCCGGGGGCCACTACAGCGGGTGAAGAGGAAAACCCGTCCTGTCCACCCGCGGCCACACTCAGGGCGGCATGAGGCGCCCGCCCGGTTCGCCGGCGGCGAATTAGGTCCGAGTGGAGATCGTCCTCCCGGACCCTTTCCGCCGCCTGGGCAACGCAGCAAACCGCCAGCGTATGCTGGGCCGAGTCCTCACTGCAGTCGCAGTGGTGACAGGCGGGACTCAATTCCCTTCTAGCGACCGAGTGCAGGTACTTCCCGAAGCAGCCGTGCCCGGAAAGAACCTGCGTCAGTCTGAAAGAAAGGGTACCATGCTGCCGCCCTACCCACTCGATGATGACCGGCTAGAGCGCCTCCACGGCGGCAAAGCCAGCACGTGGAGCCTCCAGCCGGGACGATCAACGAGCCATGGTGGCTTGGCGAGCGGCCTCACGCCACTCACGTGCCTCTTCGGGCGGGGGCCGACTGCTGCTTCCCGCCCGGAACTCAGCCGTTCGCCGATATACTTCGGCGAGCACTTCCGCCTCCAAATCCCATGGGGGTGTCCCGGCCAACGCGCACGCCGCCTCCGTCGACATCCGCGTATGGCTCTAACCGCCATAACCCTCTGAGGGCGCCAGAGGCGCGCCCTATTCTGGGCGGTCAGAGCCTCCGCCCACACCGGTGCACCGTAAAGTGCCATTGACCGGACAACTCCCGTGTACAACCGTCTCGCAGCGATGCTGGGCCCGCCCAAATTCCTTTACTCCACGTTCGTAACTGATCTTTGATAACCAGATACGAACAAAGAATTTTTTTCTTATTTGATAACTAGTTACGAAAACGGAATTTATTTGTCGTTTTCGTAACCATGGTTCATAACCAGCTACGAAAATGGAATTTTTTTTCTCTGTTCATAACCGGTGTTGTTTCCCGCGATATGACATCTGTGGTTCATTTACGATGTGACATTGACAGCTGAGTGACAGCGCGCCTTATGTGTGTCGCCCCCTAGCGTTTTTTCACTATTAAAAACCTGTTCATGAATCAAGCGTGTGTTATTATTAATTAGGAATATTTTTTTCCACTTTCGTGGTCGAGTTTCATAACCTGGAAATGTTAAGTTTTTAAACTTTTCATAACTGAATTGAATGGGATAACCATTCAATTCTTGTCCCTGTGGTATAATTTACCTAATGATTTTTGGCGACGACGGAAGTACGGAGGGTGACGGGTCCATCAGGATAGTTTTGGCTGGGCGTTGATAGATCATTCAAGACAAAGCCATTTTAATAGATACTTGCCCTTATAACATACTAACATCGGTCTGCGTGACTTTTGCCAACTTTCTCAGTTTGTGTCAAAAATCGTAAAAAAGTTGACAAACTGAGATAGTTGGTAATGTGGTACTTATAGTATGAATATACGAAAACTTTACCAAAAGTAGGACTTTTGGCACTAACTCATCAAAAAGTTGGCAATAGTTACGCAGACCAACCATCGACATTGAATAAATAGGTACCTACCTACTATATGATAAATGCTTACAATGCAACTGGCTGATAAGTATTTCCATCCAATGACATTTCAATGTCACTTTGAAATCAAAGTGACATTGAAATGTCATTTGCGAAAGTCTCATCTTTTTCTGTGATTCTCTGTGTGGTTCAAAGAAATATGTTGAAGGTAGTGCCAAATACCAAAATGGAGTCAATCGAAGAAAAAACAATAGAATTTGTGGCGACGAAACGAGGGGCATTAAGCTGCTTTATAATGGTCGGCAGTACCATCAAAGGAAAACATATAACAACAAAATTATTTTTTTTCAGTGTTACAATCGAAAAGGCTGTGGAGCTAACGTAACTCTTGACAGCAAAAATAATTTCGTAAAGGAAAAATCACACAATAGTAATTTTGAGAACAATTCAATAATTTAAAAAGTTCATAATTTAAAAGCGAAGATTAGCTCGAATTTGGAACCTATTCAGAAACAATATGAAGAAATGATTTACGATCTGCAGGATGATGGTACGGATTTAGTCACTAAACTACCGGACTTCAGTAGTATAAAAAGTGGTCTGTATAATGCCAGAAACAAAAGTTTGGGTGTGATAAAACTACATTATTTTAATTCTCCGGCTGAAGTAACCGTACCCAAAAAGTTCGAAATTTTTTTACTCACGGATTTTTAGCCATATCATCAGTATGATGATGCGACTAGAATTCTAGTTTTTTGCTGTCCCGACATTCACAATATTCTTGATAATATTAACCATTTTTTTATGGACGGTACTTTTCGCTCATGTCCGGCACCATTTCAACAAATTTACTCTATTCACAGATACAACGAAGTTACAAAATAAATAATTCCTTTATTCTTCTCATTTCTTCACAATAAAAAAGAAAGGACATATGAGATCTTACTACAACTAATAAAAAAACGATTACCTAACTGGAAGCCGAAAAAAATCACGCTCGACTATGAAAGGAGTGCCATGAAAGCTATAGAAAAGGTGTTTCCCACAACCACAATAAAAGGTTGCTTTTTCCATTATTGTAAGTCTGTTTAAAAAAGCTAAGTCATTAGGACTGAAATCAAGTGTACAAAGTCGACACGTTGCAAGATGTGCAGGTTTGGCACGATTACCACTAAAGAACATCTTGTACGGGTACAAATATATGATGCAAAGATCACCTAAATGCGTGGCGATTGAACAATTTAACTCCTATTATAATAATTTTTGGTTAAACGATATTCAATTTATGAAGAAATGGTGCTGTTACAAAGAAGACATAAGAACCACCAATCACCTTGAAGGGTGGCATGCAAGACTAAACAAATATGTGGGGCGGAAGAACCCATCCTTAGCTCAAGTGTGACATTTTTTAGCCAAAGAAACGAAGATCCGAATATGCGGCAAAACTATCAAATCCCGCAATTATCAAGAAATTGACACAGAAATAAATTCCGCAATTGATGACCTAGAAAAAAAATATTATAACCGTTAGGCACTGCTTGGAAATAATTTCACCATTTAAAATTTAGTTTGTTACTATGTAACTAAGAGTTTTGTTTTTGTTTTTTGCCTACTCAGCATTGCATTGTTCTTGTTATTTTATTAAAAAATAAATATATTTTCTGAGCTTATGAATGTGTTTGCGGTCAAAGGAAGCATGAGATATTTTCTCGTTTCCTATTTCGATATTTATTCTCACAGCCAGATGTTAAGAGTTGTTGTGATATGCAACTAGGGTTGGCCAAAGGCATTGCCTAGGGTAAACTTCGAGTGGGGACTTCAACGCAAAGTCCACTGCGTGGGGTTCCCCCAGGACGGACGTACGGGGCGATGCCGTGGAGGAGTGGGCAGCATCGGTGGGCCTCTGTCTCTCAAACAGAGGCTCCACCAACACGTGCGTGCGACAGCAGGGGGGTCGATAGTGGACCTTTCGTTCGCTACCCCTGCTCTCGCCGCACGAGTAAGGAATTGGCGTGTCCTGGAAGAGGTTGAGACGCTCTCAGATCACCTGTATATCCGATTTGAGCTCTCCCGGACCAAGGACCCCAGAAGGGGTCACACGGCGCGGCATTCTTCCCGCTTCCCGAGGTGGGCTGTTTGGAAGTTGGACAGGGACCTACTAGAGGAGGCAGCCATGCCCCGAGTTCGAGGTCGTCGGCCTCCAAGGAAGGAGGTCCACTGGTGGTCCCAGGAGTTGGCGGACCTCCGTGCGGCCTGTACCCATGCCCGGAGGTCCTATACTCACAGCTGGCGGCGTCGCCGCGGAGAGGGGGAAGAGGAGCAGCTTCATGAAGAGTACCGAGAGGCACGGAACACTCTGAAGCTGGCCATTAGCCGCGCCAAAGAGGAAAAAAGAAAGGAGATGCTGGAGGGTCTCGATCGTGACCCCTGGGGTCGCCCATATCGCGCGGCGCAACAAATGCTTCGGGCGTCGGGCCCCCCCCCTTACGGAGACTCTCCAGCCCAGCTTCCTGCAGGAAGTGGTTGAGGGCCTTTTCCCGCTACGGGTGGAGCACGTACCCCCGTCGATGGCCCCCTTGACCAGAGACGACGGGGAGGACGAGGAGGATGGTGTTCCACCCGTCACGGAGGCGGAGGTAGGGGCGGCTGTTCTACGGATCCGTTCCAAGAACACCGCCCCCGGGCCAAACGGAATCCCTGCCCGAGTGTTGGCCCTGGCCCTCGACCACATGTCCGACCACCTCAGGGAGGTGTTCGACGCTAGCTTGGCGTCCGGACGCTTCCCTGACTGCTGGAAGAGCGGGAAGCTGGTACTTTTAAGGAAGCCGGGACGGCCTACCAACTCGGTCTCGGCCTACAGGCCAATCGTGTTGCTGGACGAGGCGGGTTAATTGTTTGAGAGGGTCCTCTCTGCCCGCATCGTCTGGCACCTTGGCGAGGTCGGCCCCGATTTGTCGGACGCCCAATTCGGTTTACGAGCGGGGCGTTCGACGATCGGTGCTGTGTTGCGCCTGAGGTCCGTGACCGAAGAGGTAGTGAGCTGTGGCGGCGTACTGTTGGCGGTGTCGTTGGACATCGCCAACGCGTTCAATAGTCTGCCATTCAGCTGCTTCAGGAAAGCACTCCACTATCACGGAGTGCCAGGGTACCTGAGGCGGCTAGTGGCAGACCATTTAGAGGAGCGTACCGTCATGTACGAGGACCGAGATGGAGTTTCGAGTCGTCAGCCCATGTCGTGCGGTGTTCCGCAGGGGTCTGTCCTTGGACCACTCCTGTGGAACATGGGATACGACTGGGCCCTTCGAGCTGGTCGGCGCTGCGTCCGCCCTTGGGCAACTCTTACCCAATTTGGGTGGACCCAGCGTCGCTACAAGACGGCTGTACACGGGGGTTGTCCGGTCAATGGCACTGTACGGTGCACCGGTGTGCGCGGGAGCTCTGACCGCCCAGAGTAGGGCGCGCCTCTGGCGCCCTCAGAGGGTTATGGCGGTTAGAGCCATACGCGGATACCACACCGTGTCGACGGAGGCGGCGTGCGCGTTGGCCGGGACACCGCCGTGGGATTTGGAGGCGGAAGTGCTCGCCGAAGTATATCGGCGAACGGCTGAGTTCCGGGCGGGAAGCGGCAGTCTGCCCCCGCCCGAAGAGGTACGCGAATGGCGTGAGGCCGCTCGCCGAGCCACCATGGATCGTTGGTCGTCCCGGCTGGAGGCTCTACGTGCTGGCTTTGCCGCCGTGGAGGCGCTCCAGCCGGTCATCGTCGAGTGGGCAGGGCGGCAGCACGGGACCCTTTCCTTCTGACTGACGCAGGTCCTTTCCGGGCACGGCTGCTTCGGGAAGTATCTGCACTCGGTCGCTAGGAGGAAACTGAGGACTCGGCTCAGGACACGCTGGCGGTTTGCTCCGCCTGGGCGACGCAGTGTCGGGCCCTCACTGCAGTCATCGGAGGAGATCTCTCGCTACCGGCCGTCATACGCTCCATGGCCGGTAGCGACAGGAATTTTACCGCGGTCGCGACCTTCTGTGAGGACGTCATCTCGCAGAAAGAGGCGGCGGAAAGGGTCCGGGAGGACGATCAGGCCACACTTAGGGCGGCGGAGGCGCGCTTACCAGCGCCTCATGCCGCCCTAAGTGTGGCCGCGGGTGGACGGGACGGGTTTTCCCCTCCACCCGCTATAGTGGCCCCCCGCGAGGAGGCGGCGTCCGCGTGTGCAATAGATGGAACCAATGGACAGAGTGATTCAAGAGGAAGGTTTATATGTAGTATACATGCATATTATTGTAGAGAAAAGTCGAGAAATTCAAAGATTTGTAATGTCATGTCGTAACAAACATATTTTTGTGCGCTTACATTGCAAACGCTGGCTAAACCTTACGAGATAGATCAAATTAATGTACTACGGAATTGTATATCTTAAAAAGATCAATAAAAAAGTCCGCGATGGTATATGTTTATCTCCTAAGGATAACCCACAGTAACCATTTTTATCTTTTACATATTACAAAAAAAATATGGGTTATTTATCAAACTATTTTAAACAATACAGTATTATTTCTTATCCAATTAAATACATTAGATACGTTGTGCACCTCATGTAGATCAAAATTGCCCTTGACACCATATTATTAAAATGAATATCTTAGAAGATATCAGAGATTTAAAAAGCGGGGACAGAGCGGCTGGCGAACCGATTTTGATTAATGTCAAGCCATGTCAAGGAAGTCAGGATCTGATGATGGGATCCTGATAAAATTGAGAGAAACCCTCGAAAATTGTAGGAACGAATAGTGTTTCTGTTCACTTTTCATTACTTAATGAGGTTTTTGCGTTTAGAATCATCATCATATCATGTAGCTGAGGTAATGATGAAAAAAATCATATTATAAAAATCTTCATTACATATTATAAAACATGGTCCCCCGCCGCGTCTGTCTGTCTGTTCGCGATAAACTGAAAAACTACTGAATAGATTTTCATGCGGTTTTCACTAATAGACAGAGTGATTCATGAGGAAGGTTAAGGTGTATATGTAATTTGTACAAGTGCGAAGCCGGGGCGGGTTGCTAGTATATTATAAAACAAAGTCCCCCGCCGCGTCTGTCTGTCTGTCTGTCTGTTCGCGATAAACTGAAAAACTACTGAACGAAATTCTCGTGCGGTTTTCACTAATAGACAGAGTGATTCATGAGGAAGGTTTAAGTGTATAATTTGTACTCGTGCGAAACCGGGGCGGGTTGCTAGTTATTAATATAGATAACGTCAATAACGTGATAATGTCAAGTCAAATGTCAGATTAACTACGACGACGCGTTTAATTGCTTGCTCCATATATGTGACAGATAACTATGAACTGATAATATAATTGTACTTCGGCACATCTTTTAATTGATAACACGATGCTTAAGGTTCCACAGTTTATTGGCACAAAATTTATTATAACGTTTTTTGAGGTTTGGTTTTAAATAAATGAAATTAATAATAAATTATTTAAAAAAAAAAAAAATTGAACCGGCTTCAAAACCACAAATAGGTACTCAAAAGTGAAAAATAAATTAATATATAATTATTATAAGCGCTACCCACTCATCTATTTGAAGGTCACCTGACGGTAAATAACTACCACCGCCCATAGGCACCTGCAACTCAAGAGTCAGAAGTGCGTTGCCGGCCTTTAAGATGGGAGTAGGGGAAGAGTGGAAGACGGGGAAAGGGGGGGAAGGGTTAAGGCCTCCGGCAACGTCACTCACTCGGCGTAAAGGAATGCCTTGCTTTACTGCATAAAAAACCAAAGTGGAAATTGACATTGAAAGTTCATAATATTTTGTTTAAAAATGTGAACCTATACTAGAGAAAGCAATTCGGAAGTTCAAGTTTCAGTTCAGTACCAAAATCCAGTTTTTGTAAAGCTAAATCTAAATCTAATCTAAATCTTCCCTTCCTATCTAAAGTGTTTGAGACGTGTGTGCACCAACAGCTATCACAATTCGAGAATCGAAACAATTTACTAAGCCCTTTTCAATCGGGGTTCGGGTCTGGTCACAGCTCCGCTCTCCTTAAAGTGACTGGTGACATCCGGGCTGGCATTGAAGATTCTAAAGTTAGCGTGTTAGCTTTGGTTGATTTCTCAAATGCATTTAACACCGTCAGTCACGATAGCCTTCTGTCTATCCTCCCCTATCATATGATTCCACCTGATGCACTGGAATGGTTCTCGTCACATCTTCGAGGGCGACTACCTCAAGTTGGTGTGATCTTGACTCTGGTGTCCCTATAGGCGGCATTTTCTCTCCTCTATTATTCTCATTTTTTATTAATCTCATCACTCAAAATCTTCAGTGTACCATCTTTATGCCGATGACTTGCAACTTTACTATAATGCTTCCATAGAAAAAATAACGGAGGCTATTTCTATGGTTAACTGCGACCTGGATGCTATCAGCGGCTGGTTGAACAGGTTTGGTTTGCTGTAAACCCTACCAAGTGCCAGGCTATCATCGTAGGCAGTCAATGAATGACCAGGAGGCTTGATCCAGATAAACTGCCATCTATAATCTTTAACGGATCAATCATACCTTTAAGTTCTTCTGTTAAAGATCTGGGCCTGTTCGTTGAAAACAACCTTGGCTGGCAAACTCAGGTTACAAGCGTCAGCCAGAAAGTTACAGGAACCCTGCGAGCCTTATACCGGCTCAAGAACTTTCTTCCATCCGAGACAAAAGCGATGTTTGTACAGACCCTAATTATCCCCATTATTGATTATAGTGATGTGTGCAACTACGACCTGAACGCAGATCTCCTCAACAAATACGACCGTCTTCTGAAAAACTGCATTCGATTCATTTTTAACCTTCGCAAATTTGACCATGTTTCCTCCTTTCGTCTTAAGTTAAGTTGGCTTCCAATTCGTCAGCGCCGTCAACTGCGTGCTCTAACCACCCTTTACACTATTCTCAACTCACCTACCTTTCCAACATACTTGACATCCTCCTTCCAGTTCCTGTGTTATTATTATATATATACATATTAAATAATCTCTTCTGTTATGCCCCTCTCATACTTCTGCATGTGTCCATTCTTCCTCCTTCATTTAATCCGTTCTCCTTTGGAACGCTCTTCCGCAGGAAATCAGAATAGCACCCAGTCGCCTATCGTTCGAAGCGAAGGTACGAGCTCTCCTCTCTCAAAATTTTGCAAGATCATCACAACATTAATACTTTATATATTATAATGAGTATGCAAATATGCATGAATTTATCTTTTTATGTATGTATATTTCTTTGTATGTATATGTTTATATATTTATATATTCACTTATTTTACTTCTCGTTTCTTTTTTGTTTTGGTATGTATTTGTCTTTCATTTGCTCTAAAGTTTATGATTTAAATTTAGTGCACCTACTTCACCCATTTCTACACCACCCTAAGGTAGACTGGTAGAGAATGCCTGTGGCATTATGTCCGCCATTGTACATTTTTGTGCATAAAGTTTTAATAAATAAATAAATCAAATCACACCTTTCTGGAACAGCCTGTACGAGTATATATAGAATGACAAGTGTGTGTGGAAACAACATATTTGGTACCTTAAATATAATGCAGATCATAATTATGTACGCATTCTGCATACGAGGCAGATCTTAAATAATATCTAGTAGTTCGTTTGCTAGGTACCAACGTATACCGCGGAGCTTATGGGATAAGATTTAGTTTTCGAAGAGACGTTATAAAATTTGTTAACACGCTGTTTGGT
The DNA here is from genome assembly GCA_963859945.1 of Euplagia quadripunctaria. Classification (NCBI taxonomy): domain Eukaryota; kingdom Metazoa; phylum Arthropoda; class Insecta; order Lepidoptera; family Erebidae; genus Euplagia; species Euplagia quadripunctaria. The sequence goes on along the minus strand of OY982569.1, from coordinate 22,961,573 downwards.
TTTGTTATTAGAATTTAGATTTTTTATTAAGTTACTATTTTAAATACATTTTAAAAAAGGTTCTTAACTGAGCTGTTTATTTATACTCATTGTCGCCCAGAGGTCAAAATTAGACGGTAAAATTCTGTATTAAATTATTGATAAAAAAACCTTTTTTTTTTAATTCACCTATTTTATGTACCCGTGCAATGATATTAGGCTTTTAATATTATGTATGTATATTGTATGAACTACATATCGACAGTCATTAAAATTAATTTCAATATTACTGTAATATATAGGAGCACACGTAAGAGTGAAAAAATAGATATCAAAAAGGCTCCCACTTCGATCGTAAGAGGGAATTAGTGCTTAAAAACGAAATGATGATTATCAGGGATTTGATTTGTCAATTAGTGACAGTTCAGAAATTCTATCGGACACTTTTTTTCATCCAAATTGTATTGTTGGCACATATTTTAAATATCGCCTATACCTTAATCAAGTACATAGGCTGCACTAAAAGTATCGGGAATGGAATATTTCCACTATTCCTATCATATTAAAATTTTTTTAATTGAAAACTCCTTGGTTTTAAAAATCGAATACCACTTATTTATTTAAAAAAAGATTCTCGGTCTTCTCACAAGGTCTTCTCAAACTTGTTTAGTCGTTGAGAAAATGGAATTGACTCGAGAAAATTTAAGGGCGATGATTTATTATGACTTTCGAAGCGGTTTAACACAAAAACAGTGTGTTGACCGGATGCTTTCTGCATTTGGTGATGAAGCCCCATCGAAAACCACAATTTATCGCTGGTTTGCTGAATTTCAACGTGGACGTGTCAAGCTCAGTGATGATCCCCGTCAAGGTCGTCCAAAAACTGCAGTCACCCAAGAAAATTTGATGCTGTGCGTAAGCTGATTGAGGAAGATCGACATGTGACATACCGCGAAATTCAGGCAAATTTAGACATTGGCATGAGTCAAATACAAATAATCTTGCATGAACAATTAGGTGTAAAAAAGTTGTTTTCTCGATGGATACCGCATTTGCTCTGTGAAGAGCAAAAAGCGGCTTGCGTTACTTGGTGCGTCAGAACTCTCGAAAGATTCCACGCAGGATCCTCAAATGCTGTATACAACATTGTTTCAGGTGACGAATCCTGGATATACGCGTACGAACCCGAAACAAAAAACCAGTCACGAGTTTGGGTGTTCGAAAATGAGTTAAAGTCAACTAAAATTGTTCGTTCACGGAGTGTTGCAAAAAAAATGGTGGCCACGTTTGTCTCCAAAACCGCCATTGAGGCTCTTGAGGGACAAAGAACGGTTAATGCAGAATGGTATGCTAGCATTTGTTTGCCACAGGTCGTTTCCGTACTCCGTGAAGAGAACTGCATCACGACAATGCGAGTTCTCACACCGCGCACAGAACAAAAGAGTTAAGTTTTTAGAGCAAGAAAACATAGAATTGTTAGACCATCCGCCGTACAGTCCCGACCTAAGCCCTAGTGATTTCTATACTTTCCCTAAAATAAAGAATTAAGGTCAGAGATTTTTATTAGCTGAAGAAGCTGTGGACGCCTACAAAACGGCCGTTTTGGAGACCCCAACTTCCGAATGGAATGGTTGCTTCAATGATTGGTTCCATCGTATGGAAAATGTGTCAAATTTCTCGGAGAATACTTCGAAAAGCAATAAATACATTTTTAAATAGTAATGTTGTGTCACTTCCTTGATTCCCGAAATTTTCAGTGTAGCCCTCTTATTACACTTGATATTTAATATAAAGTACCCGTCCCGTCCGTTTATAAGTACCCTCTCCCTCTTCCACTTTAGCACATTATCATGACGCTATAGTCCCAAGCTCTTCACTTACAAATTGTTTGGCAGGGTTGTCCTTTTCACAAAATGATGTGCTAACTGGCCTAAAATATTTAGATCGAAGTAAAGAAGCTGGGTTCGATGGTATACTATGTCTATTTTCTCCTTACCACTCTCGATAATATACACAGGTCAATAAAATCCGGGTTCTTTCCTACCGCGTGGAAGGAATCTAGGGTTGTACCTATTCCCAAATCAGGGGACACTGCGTCTATAAAAAACTATACCAATGCCAATTTCCATATTACCTGTCTTCGGTAAGTTATTTTAAATATTAATAAGACCCATCATTATCTGGCACATAATCAATCGGCAATCGGAATTCCAGGGTAGTTGTTAGTTGATACTCGTCTCGATCATTTTTTACCTGATCAGGTGTTCCTCAAGGATCGGTTCTGGGGCCGATTCTGTTTAATATATTCATAAACAATATTGTACCATTATTCAAACACAGTAAATGCTTCCTTTACGCTGACGATCTCAAACTCGCAAAACAAATAAAAAGCAAACTTCCTTCTACAAGAAGACCTGAATCGCTTAGTCGAGTGTTGTGTGTTGTTGGTGTGGGAGAAACAGCTTGGCACCGAACATAGACAAATGTAAATGTATATGATTCTCATGCAGTACTCACTTGAACCTACAGACATATACAATCAATAATAAGACATTGGAAGAAGTGGCTACTATCAGAGATTTGGGAGTTGATTTGGGTAGTAAAATTAGATTTTACACTCACATTGACAAAATAACAACTAAAGCATTTAAAGTGGAAGAACTCTAAAGATTTAAAAAAGCGACAGGCTAAGATTAGACTTTTACGGCCTTAGTTCGATTGGGACTGGAATATTGTGTTCCGGTCTGGTCACCAACTACGAGGTACATATTAAACGTCTCGAGAGTATAAAAAGCGTTTCCTCTGGCACCTTTCACACCAGTGTAACAAAGTAAATCTGTTACTGACGTATCGAAGTCGTTTAAAACATTTATAACTCCATAGTTTGTTCAATCGGAGACAGTTATTGGATCAGATTTTATTATACAAATTAGTTAACAGTAACTTAGACTGCCCCATTCTTGTTGAGAAAATAAATGTAAATGCTCCCTCAAGGATACCCCGTGCAAGTAAATACGCTCCATTTTCGGTTATAACTTCAAAAACCAACTTGGGTCAGAACGCTACCATGAATAGATTACTAAGCCAGTATAACAAGCTCGCGAAAAATCATGAAATTGATGTAGACATCTTCTCAAACAGTCTTCCAAAATTTAAAAGCAAAGTTATTGCATCGTTTAGACCTCCTGCATCTTGAGAATTAATACGTCACTATGTAATGTAATCTCGACCATATTCTGTATGTTTGTATATATCTGTGTATAATTTTATGTATGTTGTAAATTATATCGCTCTCATATAGTTATTTCTCACAGATGTTTTGAATTAATTTTTAGATAATTGTTTTTTTTTTAATAAATATGTAAAAGAATCTGTAAGTTTAGGTTTACGTAATATTAAGTAGGTCGATAAAAAAAGTCTTAAAAGAAACTGTCCCTTACCATGCTGTGGCAACTAGAAAGTAAAACAACACTAAGCACACAATTGTAAAACATGTTTGTAAACTCTGTATTAGTGTATGTTTTGTAAGTTGTCCTAAATAAATTTTATTACCACGAGTGAGTGGTGAGTGAGAATTAATCACTGGTGAAAATGGTATTCCTGTACCGGGACACGTAAGAAAAACTTATCATAGTCCCTGATTCGTAAACATGGATATAGTGATATGTTTTTTGGGTTTGTTGAATGGGCGGGTGGTAAAGATGTAGTGGCATTTGCTCCTGTAATTTAAGGCGAACACTCGTATAAAAGTGACAACGGCAACGACAACTCCCGCTCTAGACTAGATTTAGACGTAACAAAGCGAAGTTACATATTATACTGGAACAGACTTTTACAGTAATATTCATATAATACAAATACTTTTTCCCACGATTACTTTATTTATTTCTTCTCTCACTTTCCCCATTTATACTTTATCGGTTTATTTAAATTTTCTTCCCAGTTTAACAATTGTTTTTCGTTACCGTCGTCGGTAAGCGAATACTATCAGATGGGCTCCTAAATTTTCACATACTACACTATTAAGTCCGCCTAGTATTTGGAGGTAATATAAAAAAAAATTTAGTCAACTTCGTTGTATAGAAATACAAGTGTAGGTACTGTGTAATTATATTATATGTTTTTTGAAATTTCATACATTCTTCTTGTTCATAAGTGAGTGGAGCCCTATATTTAGCAAGTACACCATCGGAAGGGCCGTACTTTTTTGCCATCTAAGTATTATAAAAATAAATCATTAATAATATGATTATGTTTAGTAGTAGTATTTGAAATGACGTATTTCAATACAAAAGTTTAAAGAAATATTTAGTTTGCTGTTCATCTGGTAACAGACAATGGTACATCTTTTACCAGTCACGAAGATCAAACTTCAGTAAAATGACAGGTATTAGTCATAGTTTTACACCACCTCATCATCCAGCTACAAATGGTGCAGCTGAAAGATTGGTAGAGACATTTAAATCAAACATCACAAACATGGCTGAAAGTGGTAAATCACTTGACTATGCCATAGGCATATTCTTAGCTGGTTATAGGGTCGCTCCACATAAACCCACTGGGGTTTTTCCAGCTCGTCTGATGTTGAGGAGAGAAATAAGAAACAGATTTTCTTTGCTAAGAACACCTCCGATATTTCAAAATTTATTATTAAAACAAAATAAGAATATAGAGTCTCATGAAGGCTCAAGAAATGTAGTTTTTAAAGTTGGTCAAACTGTTATGACACGGGACTACAGAAAGGGCCATAAGCCCTGGACTGTTGGTATAATCGTAGGTGAGTTCGTCCCAGGTGTCACATATTACATACATGTCGACGGTTTACAATGGAAGCGACATGTAAATCAAATAAATGAATGTTTGCTGTAATAGTAAATATTTTATCAAATCAACACTTTAGCAGAGGCTGTTACTTAATTGCAGCCTCTGATCCCAAGACACTATCGTAGGGCTAATGATGTTGTGTAATGTTTTCTTTGTTACTTACTTGTTATTTTAATGTTAAAGTTAATAAGTAAATCTTTTGTTTTTTTTTTGTTACCTAATTAGGTTTATGTTTGTGAAAACAAAATTTAAACTGATTTGAAAGTTTTTTTTTGAGAAAACTTCTTTAGCGGCATTGGGCACTTTTTGAGATGGGTAAAAAATGTTAAACTCGCGTCAGAATTCAGGGTCACATGGACCCTGATCGAAGATGTATGGGAAATGTGTCCGATTGTAATATGGTCACGTGGACCCTGATTGAAAATGTATGGAAATTGTGTCCGAGTGTAAAATATTAAAAAAAAAAAAATTTTAGGACAAGATCGAAAATGAAGGAGGGAGGGAGAGTGGGGAGAGCGAGGAGAGTGATGAGTGAGTGTCAGTCAGTCAGTCAGTCAATCAGTCAGTCAGTCAGAGAGAGAGAGAGACGCTAATAATACATATAAAGATCCACTAGAGGGCGCTAACCTAAACATTTTGTTATGTCTCTTTATTAATTAATGTCAACAACCTGTTAATGTGACGTTTTAAGTTCGTCGTATCGTTTAAGTTTGCACTTCTGTCGGCAGCCCCATGTCTGCCTCTTTTTTTTATGTAAGTGAGGGAGTGTTATATGTTACTTATATAACTATTATTATTATATTATTCATTCTTTCTTATCAAAGATTTCACTATCGCTATCTTGATTTAGGTCCGGACTCGGGTAGACATCTTTATGTTTGTGCTAAGCTTTAATAATATAATAAATCAAAGTTTCTTGATTAAAAGTGCATTAATTAATTGCTACTCCACAATTAAGTACTTACCAAGCTAAATACAACAATACCTAATGATTAAAGTGATCTGCTTCTACATTTTAGCCGGAAGATTAACCAGGTTTTTGTTATTCTTTTGTTGTTATCTTTTTAATAATTTAACTCATTATCATGGCACTAATTGATAAAAAAAAAAAATATATATATAATAAACTGTTATAAATGTATGTCGATGGCCGCACTACATGTCGCTTCTACAGTGCGGCCACTGACATACATTTATATCAGTTTGTTTTTACGAAATCGCCCTCGCGGCGCAGACGCCTTAGCAGTACGGCCACGGCCTAACAAAGATAAGCTTAACTCGGAAGTGAGTTTGTTTAAGGAAGAAAAGTAAGAAAAGGCCATGGTAGGTGAACAACTTTTTGGAAAAGAGAAAAGAAAGTATGACTGTATAAAGGAGCACAGTTAAATATATTAGTCAAGCCGACAAGTTAAAAATGGTCTAAAATAGAGATACTGCTCTTAAAATTATGTGCGATAGCTCATTGGATCCGGAATGACGCCTAGAAAAATGTGCCAAAAGCGTGTATTAGCACATAAAAAATTGCAAAAGTTATAAACAATTAAAGAAAAAAATTAAATGGCATTTCGTTTTTTGCCAATATTTATTTGATAAAAAATAATCAATACCTTAAATAAATTAATTAATGTGTCGTACTCGCTTTTGACGCCGCGCGCGCAACCTAAAAATATAGCGCGGAGACCCATTTTCAGCGTTAAATTAAAATTATAAATAATGGAGATAGAGTTCCGGAAGCAAGAAGTTTTTTATTGGAAATTTCCTCTTCTTTCAGAATCTTTTTTTGAAATTTCTTAAATATTAATAGTTTATGAAATATTGGCAAAAAACGAAATGCCATTTTTTTTCATCTTTAATTGTTTAAAACTTTTGCAATGTATTGCAATTGCATAATGTGCAAAATATTGTTGAATTTCTCAATTACGCTGGTGGTGTATCTTTTGGTTATTGCACACAGAAATTTGCAAAGCAGTGCCTTCAAGTTCTGAAACTCCTTCTAAGGAATCTTCGATTTCAGACACAAGTTTGGATCGATTCTCAGTGACGTTTTCCCGAGAAATGTTAGCGCAGCGATGATAGCACGAGTGATGCCTTGTATACCGGATACAAGGCATCACTCGTGCTATCATCGGCATAGCAATGAATGCTGCTGATTTGCTGCATATCATATGCATACGAAACAGCGTGGGTGATAGCACACAGCCTTGTGGAACACCAGCCTACACCAACTTAAAGTCGGAGCATATTGCACAATTTCAATAATTTAAACATTAACTGCCCCATAAACAAATCCATTGCATCTGTCCATCTAAAGGTTGTCTGTAAGAAATCGCAACTAGCCGCCGTTTGTATGATGCCTTGTTTTTATTTTTTATAATATTGTAAATTGGTTTATGGTGTACAATAAAGAATATTGTGTTGTATTGTATTGTAATTTCTCGAGAAGCCCATAACTTATAAAACCCCTATGGCGTAATGTTGTCTGTTGACTGTATTTTATATTTCACTAGCAACCCGCCCGGCTTTGCAGGGGTACAAATTATACACTTAAACTTTCCTCATGAATCACTCTGTCTATTAGTGAAAACCGCATGAAAATCCGTTTAGTAGTTTTTTAGTTTATCAAATTATTAAAAATAATCAAAAATATCAAAAAATTAAAAATGTGATATTTTGCACAAAATGAATTTATACAAGTACTTATACATCGCTTTTCCAAATATTTTGACCGAGGGTAGCAGGGAGCTAGGGAAGCATTGCGATTGGTCTATAATTATTGCGATTTGATCTGTGATGTAGAAAGTGTGTGTTTTTTCTTGAATAAACTTCTTTTAACTTCAAAATTGTTCAAATGGTTTAAACTATTTTCATAAACACTTTTTGATATTGATAGATTGCTTTGAAATGGACATACATAGATTTTATTTTCATTCAAAAAATCAGCTTACTATTCCGAAAGTCATTAATACAATTTCCATCTCTGTGATCTACAGACAAAATAACATTTCAAAATATCAAATTTTCATCATAATTCATAATATTGATTTTGTAAATATTTCAATTTAAACAAAAATCCTAATAAATCCCAAACCGAAAATGTGTAATTATCCGAAAACTCCTGTTTTTCGTTCATGTATGCATCATCAAATTACCGACAGAATACATATCTCTGGCTAGCTAGCAAGACCTTAAATAATATCTGCGAGACACATGGTATTGACATTTTTAACATTAGAATAATCACAGTACGACCTGTGCTAAGCCGAGATTTCTTTCTGTCCTTTTTTTTAGACAAATAGCATATTGGTGTCAATTCTGTTGAATTTCTCTCTTAACTATAATTGACTAAATTTTCGTCATACAAGATGTAAACCTTGTACCCTTCGAAACAAGGTCTTATTTCAAATATAAACAAGTAGGTAACATACGTCGCCATCGAAATAAGCAATTTATTTGTCGACTAAAGTCTGACATGCTTAAATAAACTTTAATACCACGTAGCGAAAGCCGCTATCCGTTTAATGCCATCTCTTTTGCTCTGTTTTTAGTAAGCGTCTTCGTAGGTGTCGATTAAAATAACGTCATCTTAGTTCGTTTTGAACAAGTTTTTATACGGCAATTATACGGCATTTGAATAAATGGGGACTCTCGTTGCGTGGAAAAAAAAGTTGAGTATATGTTGACAGGTTTTAGTGAAATTTAGTGGCGCTGAGAAATATATGCCAGTAACAAATAGACCTTGTTGCGAAGAAGACAAGGTTGATTTCATATGAAGAAATTAAATTAGGTTTTAGTTTAGTGAGTCTGACAATAGAATTGGGGGCCCGGGACCGTTATATGTAAAACTACATACTGATACACACCTAAATTGCGTATCAGTATGTAGTTGTTCGTATGCATAACAAAACCGGTTGATATTTGACGGACACCTGAGATAATACACACAAAAAGAAACCTACATGAGCATCAAATTGAGAAAATCCTTCCTCACAAACTCCTTCCTTTCTTACAAACTTTCATCCCCTATTTTAACCCTTTAAGGGATAAATTAAAGAAAAGGGACACGGTAAAGTTTTCTTTCTAAACATTATCTTATAAATAAATTTTTAAATTTCTAATTTTAAAAAAAATTACAAAGTTTCATGCAAACTTTCATCCCCTTTTTTGACCCTTTAAGGGATAAATTTTCAAATTCCTTTCTTATAGCATGCCTACATCATGTAAAAAATACGTCATGCAAATTATTATTATCTGTATACGAAAATAATACTTAATTATGTATTTATACTGGAATTAACGCGATCTCAAAATAGGTATTACATCGCTCTGAATTTCCTGATGTTTCCCGTAAAAATATAAAATTAAGTATATCATGGAACGCGAAAGTTTAAAAGTTAGTAAAATAATGATCATTAATTTTTACAAAAACTGAAGATAATTAAATAATATAAAATTCTCAAACATATTTTTCATTTTGGGATCCAGCTGTGGTCTTCAGCCAGTAAATCAAACATCTTATGTCTTCAAAGAGCCCAAAATAACGTATTAAGGACCATAAGTGGTGCAACCTGGTTCACTCGTAACTCAGAGATTCATGAGTACCTCGACATGAAAACTGTGATAGAAGAAGCAAAACAGTACACAGAGAAATCCTAAGACCGTCTTACGAATCATCCTAACTCTTTGCCAAATACGCTTCTGCAAAAAAATACTATGAATCGCTTAAAAAGAGCTAATGTGTTTGATGATTGAAGAGAGTTGGAGCAGTGGCTCTAATTCCCTAAAACCCATTTTACTACAACCAACCTGATTATAGTTGCACAAGACTGATTGCAGGTTCCAAATATATATATATATATTTCATTTATTATAACGCCGTCTATTATGACATTGTATCTTACTTGTATTAATAATTTATAACTTTTGCAGTTAAATTTGTTATTACCCACATTATTTTTTATGCTGTAAAACAATAGGTATAGTAATTATTTTTTACTATCTTGCAATATTTTTTTCACAAAATTCTGAAATGTACACGGTCATTAAATTATAATTATATATATTGTGCTTATAGTAGTATAGTTTCCTAAAAAGTCATCTATTATGAAAGTCTTATATTTTAACGCCATGTACCTCACTTGTCGCATGATGGATGTCTTGGCTTTTAGTGTCAACTTGAAGTTGATCAGGCCAAGTAAACACGTGTTCCCATACTAACTTTGCCACCCCTTTTCAAGCCCTCTGTGGTGGAATTTTCGAAAATCCTTTCTTATCGGATACCTACGTCATACAAAGAACACAAGTTTCAGGTCTCGACGATCAGCGGTGGATCGTATTTAGGTCGTGCGTTGGTCCGTCAGTCAGTCATTCAGGATAAAGCATTTAATATGTATAGATAACACGATGTTTACGGTTCGACACTTTTATTGGTACTAAATTCATTATAACGGGTGGTGTTTTTAGAAGCTTTATTAAAAAAAAAAAGAATCAATAAACATAATATGCACTTGATGTTGGCTTTATTTAAGAAACAATTTTATGTCCTTAGTGTTATAATAGAACTTCGGGAGTACGGGCGTCAAGCTCGACTGAAGCGCGATGATTTGCAGCAGGATTTGTTAGAGCCAAGAAAACTTATATAACCTTTTGTATCACATACAAAAGGTATCGTACCTACCTTAGTAAGTCCCGAAAGTTTAAAAATAATAAATAATGATAAATTGTAATAAGCTGTCTTCTTCATCCCTTCCCACTCTTGGAGGTAAAATATTTTCTGCAAATTTAAATAGAATCAATCTTGAGTGCAAACAATTTATTAGAAAAAAACAGTATTGAAATCGGCTGACAAATGGCGAAGATCGCGTAACATACACACAAGAAGAAAAGATAAAAATATTCAGTCGAATGGAGAACGACTGAGTCGAATTAAGATGGCCGACATTGTTTTAACTATGACTGGATTATTAGAAAATATTTCTGGAGAGTTTTTCCAGTAATTGCATTAATCCCAATCACTGCCTGCAATATTATTTTACATATCACAAAATATAAATATTTTGGTGTTTGTCGCAAGTATCTTTTTAGACCAAGATCCCAAAGCCGCCAGACCTTACTTATTTTCTGAAAAAAGTTATTTATTTTATTTATTTATTCTTTGGAAAGCTTACAGACTAATATTACATGATATGAAATTACACTATGCAGTATTTATTGCTATTAATAAGGTTCCACAAATTAACATCAATTCAATGTACCTTAGCTATTTTTATATATTAAGTATTACAGAGTGATACATACGTGGGTCACACTGAAAGTTTTTAGAATAGACCAGTAAGAAAAGTAGCCGATGAAAAATTTACTAAAATTACGAACTGTATATATTTAATGATTTCATATGTCATTTGTTTTTACAAACTTCATTACGAAGCCCCGTCTCGTGCCACTGTTTACAACTGGATTAATGACTTTAAACGTGGTCGAAGCAAACTCACTGATGATTCTCGAGAAGGACGTCCTTCTACAGCGACTACGTTATCTTAACGTGAGTGCTGTGCGGCTAATGACAGAATTTGATAGAAGGGTGACATATTAACAGATTTGGGCAAATTCAAATTTTAGGCAGCTTTAGGCATTGCTATGAGTTAAGTACAAATTACATTTCCCTTATTCCCGTCCTTCCCCTCTCCTTCCTCTTCCCACTCTTCCCCTCCTTCCCCTCTTCTCCTACTCTCACCTTAAAAGGCGGCAACGCACTTGTAACTCTCGAGTTGCAGGGGCCCATGGGTGGCGGTAGTCATTTACCATCAGGTGACCCGTCTGCTCGTTTGCCCCCTATACAATAAAAAAAAAAAAAGACAATCTGCGCAATGGATACATTCGAAGATTTGCCAACAAAAGTAAAGAAGGGTAGAAATCAAGGGAAAAAGACGATTGCCTCATTCTTTGGATGGACGGGTCATTTCGCAATAATCATTCTAGAAGATAAAAGGACGTTGCTGCATAATATTGGTATGTCAGTTATTGTTTACCAGTTGTCTTGAAAAATGTTAGACAGCAACGCCCAAGTAGCGCTCCGTACGCAATTGTGTGGCTGCCTACTGTTTAAGTGGTGGCTAAGGGCAGCCGGGGTTCTTGGGGTCTTCCTCACTAGGTATACCCGAGTCCCTTGCAATAGACTCACTTGTGAAGGAACACCGTGTGGTTTTAGTCGGTTCGATTTCGACGTACCACTACACTGCTAGCCTCGGTGAGCTTTTAGCCGTGTGTACAAGTTAAAAAAAAATGGTGATGCATCACACGGCTCGTTCGCCTTATTGCTACTATGTTATTGTGAGCCGAGGATTTAATTATTCTAACTTTCCATTACCTCTCCTAAGCAATGCGTTCAAATAACATGCTATACAGGACAAAGTTTATCTTCATACAATCGTCTTGACTATGAAGTACATTTTGTTCGTAAGGATTAATAATGCTCCATGCCTAATAATAATGCTCGTAAACCACTTTTTAATTTTCAATGTTTTGTTTGTCGCAAAATAGCTTATTGTGGCTTAAGAGATAGGTATATAGTATCGCGGACTTTTTTTTAGATGTACTAAGGACCAATATTTTTTGTAGAACATTGGATTTACGTATCACTAACTATTACGACAGCGTACGCGGATAAACCAGTTCGGGAGGGCTTTTCTTCCGATTTACTGAATAAAAATCAAAATTTAAGACTGACAGGTGTAACCTGATGCTAGATAGCCTATAGTCTAGTTTCGAAAAACCTTTTTGTATATGATAACCTTATAAATCTGACTATCGTATTCATATACAAAAAGAATTTTTCGAACCCTACTGGCAGTTGCAGAACAAACAACCTAGCAAACAAAAAACTTTCAGCTTTATTTTATTAGTATAGATAAGCAACAAAAGTGGCCGCATGATGCTTGTTAGAGCCTTATTTGACCGATTACAATTTGTTCTTAGTTATTTTGCAGCTCAGACCCAAATGCCGTATTTATATACAGACACTATCCCTAAAAACTGTTAAAGTGTAAACTATGCCATCGTACTCTGAATTAAACTTTGAACTCAAAAATCTACAATATTTTGTTTTTACCCACCCAAAGTGGGTGGATTGAAATAGGTGATAACTGGGTCTTTACCCAGTCGTGGGTTTTAAACCCATCTCTAGCACCTACAGTAGAAAAAGCAATTTCCTAAGTTTTTTCAAAATCATTTTTTTTTTCATGTTTTTTATTTTTATTTAAGGAGTTTAATCAAACATGATTATGCCACTCCATTAGGCCAATTCTTAAAAACATTTTACAAAAAAAATATGTAATCATCTAGAAAATATTTACTGTGTCCGCCTTCGCATACCTATGTTAACCATATTGTATATCAGTAAAGCTGATTCAGATAGCGGATATGACAAGACACAATTACATCTCCCTTCTTGTTTTAAATCGAAAATATCATATAACATAACATTATCCTCGTTCCGAACACATTCCACTAAAATATGTAATATATCTTCCACTATGCCACACTCTGTACATAGAAGAGATGGAACCTTTTTCATTAAGAATGCAAAATTTATTAAGTGGAATGTGTCCGGATCGAAGCCTAAAAGCGGTAGTTAAAACACTCCGTCTCATTGAGCAATCCTCAAACCATGGTTTTTGCCATGGTTCACTTTGAAGTGTCTTATACCATATCCCCTTCTCAACAGATCTCTTATCGAAGTGTACCTTCCATAACTCGTAACAATAAACTTTAATTAAATAGATACAGTCTGAGAAGACTGGCAAGACATGTAAAGGTTCACCATCGCTTGAAGCTTCTTTAGCTATACTGTCTACTCTTTCGTTCCCTACCAAGCCAATGTGAGAAGGGATCCATTGCAAGACAACTTCTTTAGAATTAGCTTTTAATTCAAACAATAATTTAATAATACTGTAGGCGATCGGTGTACCTCTTAAGGAAGAGGTAATACGAGCCATATGTTGTAGGGAACTCTTTGAATCGCTCAAAATTACAAATTTATTGTAGTCTATAGATTTTATATATGATAGTGCTTCCAAAATAGCAATTAGTTCAAGATACATTATAGAGATGTTATTACAAAATGCCGCTCCCATAGTATGTTCGTTTTCTTTGAACCGTCAGTGAAAATCTTGTAATACGCAGCATAGTGCTTTTCTAAATTTAAAGAACATTTATGACGAAGCGACGTGGGATCGTGTTCTCTCTTGGCTTGGACTCCCTCAATTTTGTACTTAACTGTGTCATTCAAATCATACCAGTTCATCCAGTAATCTAGCGAGTACATGTCTAATATTTCCTTTGAATTGATATTAACATTATTAAATTTAGCGTACATTTGTATTAACGTTGGAATTTTCTTTTTACGGCGCCAATATCTCTGACTAATATGGGAGTTTAATTCGCAGATGACAGAAACAGTAGGATTATTAGAAATAGACATAGAACGGAACCATGTCCTACCAGCTAAATATATACGACGAATATGTAAAGGTTGTAAGCCGAGCTCGCTCTTTATCACATGGATAGGAGTACTTTTCACAAAACTACCTATTATTATTCTCATGGCTTGATTCTGAAGTTTATCTAATTTTAACAAATTAGAATGGCAACTATTATCATAAAGGTAACTCCCATAGTCTAAACGGCTTCTAACAACAGAAATGTATAACTGTCTCAGATGTTTAGGGTGCACGTCCCACCCTGGACCTTGAAGACATTAAGTAACTTATGAGTTTTCTCATATAATTCATTGATGTGTTTAGACCATCTTAGAGAGGAATCCAACCACCTAAGTATTTCACGTTATTTACTTCTTGCAATGGCTAACCATGAATTGAAACAGAGACACTTTTTGTATTTACACCTTTTTTAAAAATACATATTTTACTTTTTGTAGGAGATACACTTAATCCTAGGTTTTCTAAATACATAACTAAATTATTTATTGATTCTTGAAGTATCTTACTTGAATCTTTCAAGTTTTTATTGGATATGTACAAGGCAAAGTCGTCAGCGTATTGTAACAAATATACTTTATCAATGGCATTACATATATAATGAGTAGCAATGTTAAAAAGTAATGGTGATAATGGGTCACCTTGAGCTAGACCTAGGCCTGTACATTGACTTATAAAACCATGGTCGTTTTTTATTCTAAAACTAAGAAAGTGCCGTAGATAGTTACAAATTTGTGATCCGACACCTGCCTTATCTAATATATCTAGGAGTGAAACTACATTTATATTATTGTACGCGTTATCAATATCAATAAAACACGCCAAGGTAGGAAGATCTGTTGAGAAACCCGTCTGGATCCTTGTTACAAGTCTAATCAAACTATCGAAACATGATTTAGATTTTTTGAAGCCTACGGTTTCTTTTAAAAAAACTCCTTTATTTTCGAAGTACCACTCTAATCTCCTATTAATGATTGTGTGGAATATTTTACAAACGCAGGACATTAAACTAATTGGACGTAGGGACGAAATAAGAAAAGGGTCACGACCAGATTTAGGGATGGGAACTACATAAATATCTCGCCATTGCAATGGAGTGAAACCTGAAGATAAATAATAGTTAAATAGTGCTAGCAAAATACACTTTGCGTTTTTAGGTAAACGTTTTATCATTGAAAAATAAATATTACCACAACCCGGTGCTGTATCGCTAGTTTTAATACAAGATTCTAATTCATTTAATTTATGGGAGATTCTATTTTAGGGTTACGTGAGACAAATAAAGGCGTGTCAGGTGAGACATAAGCAGGACATAAATTGCATAGCAATAACTCGATTCTAGGCGCGTCTAAGTGTGAATTTTGGGTTTTATTTCCCTTTAGCCATTTCATCTTTCTCCACATTTCACTAGCTGACGGAACTGACTCCAAAGAGTTACAGAATTTATGCCAATTATCCGACGATGCCTTCCTTATGAGTATACGCGACTCTTTAATGCATTTATTGAGCGTTGTCAGATTTGCAGGGGTAGGATTTTTCCTGAACTGTGCCAGGGCCAATATTCTTTTAGCAACTGATTGAGATAGGTTAGGGTTCCAGTATGGCTTCGGAGTAAAATTACTAGTAGGGTTTAAATTGATTTTTACGTATGGAATAAACTTATCTGCAGCTAAATTTATGTTTTTAATAAAGTTATTGTATACAACGTGAGGCTCATTTGTTAGACTGCAATCAGAAAACGCGCTGTCGAGACATTTTTCATACCCATGCCAGTCAGCCAATTTTAAGTTACGTTTTCTCAAAATATTGGGGCTGAAAGTAATCGAAGTAGAGATATTAATCATAAGATGGTCACTACCTAGAGATTCATTGGTTACTTGCCAGTTAAAAAAACATGAAATATCCGAAGTAGCAAACGAAATATCAGGAGAACTGCATTGTAAGGTTCCCGCGACTAACTTAATACGTGTATGACTGTTATAATTTAAGGAGACAAAATTACTATCAACCAGAGAATTAAATATCTGAGAGCCCCGAAAGTCTTTTTATATGACCAAGTAAAGTGATGTCCATGACAGTCGCCTAAAATTAACGATTTGTTTTGAAATTTGTAAAATAAGTCGATACCTAGGGGCTCAAAAGGCGTAAGCACCAAAAGTCGATTTTACAGGAGAGCAAAAAAAACAAAAACAAAATTCCTTTTTTCAGCATAACTTTTTCAATTTTTTACCTAAACAAACCATTCTAAGACCAAAAGTCTTAAATTTTTGTGATGCAGGTCACTGTAAAATTATATTTCGAATAAATTTAAAAGCAACGAAAATAGCTTTCCTATACGCCCCGAAAATTTATATGTTTGGGGCGTTTACACCCCAAAAATCAATGGATGTGTGAAGACTATGATGAGTGATGGTTGTAACCGTCAATTTCAGGAAAGTGGACCATTAGGGGAAAGTAGACCGAGTGGGAAACCGAGTAGACATTTTAGGAAAGTGGACCATTAGGTCCACTTTAACCTTTTTATCAACTTAGATAACGAATTAATAGTAATAATTATTGATTTACCTGTACCTAATTGCCTGTCTTACCTAAAAACTATTCAATAACTCATTATAAAAGGAAAATGATAAATAAAAATCACTTACTAATCAAAATATTGTTTATTTATTTCTTATTTTTATATTATAATTTCTCAGGAAACTGTAACGGTTTACCAACAGTCGATTGGTCCATGAACCGTTGGACAACATTATCTTTAAACCATAAACTTTTCGTCCAATGGACTTTTCATTCACGAACGTTTCGCCAGCATTATTCTACGTCAGTGAATGCTTAACCGACAGAATGTTTTGACCAATAACTTTTCACCCAAAGAACAATTGGCCCATGGGCTGTTTCCCAAGATTAAGTAGGAAAGCGGACCCTGGGATCTTCCGCGCTAGGCGGGACGAGCAACCGGGAGACACGCTAGGTTGATGATGACTGTTTCCCAAGAAAACGGTACGTCAGTGAGCTTCTAATCTAACCTATCCAAGTCGGATTGTACAGCTTTCTCAACGCTCACTGACGTACCGTTCTCTTGAGGAACAGTCCATGGGCCAATTGTTCTTTGGGTGAAAAGTTATTGTTCAAAACATTCTGTTGGTTAAGCATTCACTGGCGTAGAGTAATGATGGCGAAACGTTCGTGGATGAAAAGTCCATTGGACGAAAAGTTTATAGTTTAAAGATAATGTTGACCAACGGTTCATGGACCAATCAATCGACTGTTGGTAAACCGTTTCAGAGCGATTTCTCAGGTATACAGTTAGGTATCCTCACAAAATTTGGCGCTAATAACATTTAAAGCTAATGGAAGCAGGAACTCTTGAGATCAATTATAATCATTTTAGTCTTCTGATAATCAGTCATTATTAAGAAACTACCTAAATCTACATAGCCTACCTATGTAGATTTAGGTAGTTTCGGTACCTAGGTATCCATAGGTTTACATTGATAAAAAACTAATTATTCATTTAAGAGTCTCATTTAACCTTATTTGAATAATGAATGTTTGATAAAAACTTATGAATTTATGATAAACAAATTATCTTCTATGTGGCTAATAATAATACAACTGCTACTATTAAAAATATTCCACCTAGAAAAACGAAAAAAAAAAAAAAAATAAACAAAATCAACTTCTGAAGTAGAATTCAGATACAACAATAGATTCAGTAATTTGGTGACTATTGCGTTATGTGCATTACACATTTAAATAACCAAAAATTTGGTACCATCTAATCTATTCTTACGCAATGTAAGACAAAACTAGAATAAATATTACATATTTGGTTCAAAAATTAGCAAACTTAACAAACTTAGGCAAACGACAAAACATTAATAAACTTTAATCTTAAAGGCTTACATTGCATGCTATGGCATGGTATGTCAGTCACAAGCAATACACGTGCGATCACACGTAGGTAATCAAACCAACTCATTCTCTGTGTCTTTTCCATCCTCTATGTCTGTTTCCGCCAAAATATCACTAACATTTGCACTTGAGGGAAGATTCAAATACTCTACGTGATAGATCTTTGGTATGGTACCATTTTCGCAAAGACGTTTTAGGTCATTATATTTAGGCGCTGAAATTGGTAACTTCGCTGTATATAAAGACTTAATTGTACAATTCACTTCTTCTGTAACGTCCAGTGCAGATTTATCTATAGCTTCATCTATAGGCCTATGTTTTGCTTTTCCTTTTCCTTTCCATTTCCCTTTTTCTTTTCTTTTTCTTTGTGGTTTTTCAGATAATTTTACTTGGATCTCAGTTGCATTTTCTTTCATTGAATGTTTTATAAAAATATAATCTGTATATTTTTTCTTAAAAGTTGCAGGCTTTATCTCTTTGAATTTAATATTTTTTAAAGTTGATGGTGTGAACGTTACACTAGCTAAATTTGATGTAAAATGGTAGTCGTAAAAACATTTGTATCATCTATGGTGTCGTTTACTACCCTCGCGTTTATAAACAGTAACAGTGGTTGCTTTTACGACACAAAAACTAAAAATATCTGTTTTATTTCCTACAAAAAATGGGGTCGTAAATACCATTTTTTTGCGAATTGGAAGACTTTAAATATACAGATCGATAGAGAAGAAAAATATAAGTAGGACTGCATTAAAAACTCAATTTCGCCAAAATGGCGGTTACGCCTTTTGAGCCCCGAGGTATCGAAGTCATCCTAGTCAGTTTGACGAATATGAACCCATTGAGGACAATAAATCGCAACTATATTTTCAATTCGTCTGCAGTTAAAAATCTTAACATGTAATACTTGAATTTCATCGTTATTAACTACAACTCGACATAACTGGGCTTTAATAGATTTGTGTGTTATGATACTAACCCCCCCATAATTGTCTTCACGATCCATTCTAAAAATATTGAAATTGCTAATTTTGATTTTACTATTTTGATCAAGCCAAGTTTCACTAACGACTGCAATATGTATCTTATTTTGTATTAATAGGTTTTCAAATAAATCTTTGGTCGCAAACTTTGCGCGTTCCACTGTAAGATATGGATAACGGTATTACTATTAACATTATTAGTACTAGCCATTTTGTTTATCACAAGCGATGCCAAACATTTTCTTAAGTAAAGACAAATCTGTAATGTTAGTTATAATAGTCGATAAAAGTCATTTTAAAATTATATTGACAGTTAAACTAATATTTTTGAACCAATGTTACATTTCAGAAAGTATTATCCTTTTAATTTTGCTTAATGAGGGGTTAAAATTGCAAGAGTAATTCCTGTGATATTTTCTAAACTGAATAATTTTGCTAATGCAAACTGCTTAGGTAACTTTTGTGTACTAGAAATACTTATGTCAATCTTCTCAATTCTTCTTCTTTTCTCATTATTACCAACTATTGTCCAGTTTTCGTTATCATCCACCTTCTCCTCATTGTAGTGTTGTTGGTTCTCAACCTGGATTAAGTCATCTCCATCCACACTACTTCCTCCCATACTAATGTTATCCATAACTTCTCTATTCTCTTCCAATGCACCCTCACTCATGTTGTACAAGAACTAATATTCGACCGCCCGTGATCCATCGACAGCGCGCGAGCGCGCCGGCGGTGGGCACGTAGGTGATAATACCGATAGCCGCACAGTCAATAGCTAGCTGTAAACACGTCCTAATCGCTCGGTGAGAGAATGGACACTGATTTTTTTTTTCATGTTAAATCAACTATTTGTCGGCTACATATAAAATTTGAACACACTCTTCTGTAACAACCTGTATATACCGTATGCAGAGAGATAAAAATAAGAAAATATATGTCAAATAATGCGGTTGAAATCTTATTTATATTGTAGAGAGTAAAATTTGCGATGTATTTATATCTGCATTTTGATCTGCAAACGAGGCAGATCATATCGTTTGTTTGTGAGGTACTAATGTACACTTTGTACACTGCTGTTTCAGTTTTACGAATATACTTAAGATGACGAAATTTGTGAACATGTTCGGTTTAATTATCAGAATTTTGTTTCTCTGGTAAGTTACTATTTTAAATAAATTTTATTAAAAAAGGTTATCAATTAGGCTGATTTATTTGTACTCATTGTCGCCCAGAAGTCGAAATTCAAATTATTTATATAAAAACTCCTTCGAAATTAGGGGAAAAAACTTTAAGCTAAAGCTCGTCAAATAAATAACTACTAAACAAAAGAAAAAGAAAATCGGTTGACGCACAAATAGATAAAGGTACTGCTTTCTTTTGTCTTTACCTTTTTACGTAGTGCCTATTCAAATGTTAGGCGATGGCTCACCCGTAGGTGAATTGAATTTTAATATTGTTATTACATGAACTTTTAGGGTATTTTTATAGAACAATCATCATCTTTTCTCCTATTCTTATCCTTGGCAATTGGATTGATCTACGAGCAGATTCTTCCCTTGTTTCGTCAGGTTCAACCGGGTTGCCATCGGATCTTTTACACTTTAATTTACCAGACGTGTTTCAGCAGTAATACGCGAGAAATATAATAAAGACTAATGTTAGCATAATTGTAATTATAGCAAAACTAATATGTGTTGTAAAGTGATTGTTTTTGATGTTAAGGTTATTAAGATGTTTGTCTGTTTGATCAGTTAATGTTTTAAGATTTTTTAAACCTTGCAGATCAGTGTTGGAAATCGTAATATTTTGTAAATCAATTTTTTATTTTTTGATTATGTTATCCTTAGATGTAATTTATACTTATGATTATGTAATACTAACCTACCCTGTTCCTAGACCATTACTCTTTTTCTCCTGTAAACTTACTTTTAAGGGTAAGTTTACTCTTGGCCGGGGAGGTGTTACGCCGGACAACCCTAACACATTTGTCTACCTAGCCCTATAATTCATCCCATAAGAGCCAAACGAGCGTATCACTAAAATATCGAAAAAAAATTTTTTTCATAAATACTTTGTCTAAGTGGTCCTACACCATTTGCCAAAAGGACGTATTCGTATAGTCAATAGTTTCAGAGTTCCATTGTAACGTAACAGAAAAAAGTATATTTCTTTACGACGATAACAGGTTAACTTGCGATTGGTGTATGTCAATGTTATCCGTTTCATTTTTAGGTAGTTCAAAATCAAAATCAAAAATCATTTATTTCAATTAAACCATTATAGGTATTTTTGAATTGACAGGAGTAGTAGTCAGTCAGACTAAGTCAGTTATGAAGCTAATTGCCTGTTCCAATAAGTAGATCCTGTGGAGAAGAACAGGCAAGAAACTCCAAGGACAATCTTTTTCAACATCTTTTTTGCAACTTTTTGGTTACATTGCTTAAATGCGCAAATTAAATGTAAGGATAATGTAACGTATTGTTCTAAGCTATAAGCAGACGAGCAAACCACTGCTGTATGTAAGTAATAGCAGTTCGGAGATGACCAGCCCCAACCAACGGCACTCGTTCACGAGCATGACGCACGCGCCAGCCATCGTCCACTTCAACCATATCAAAGATAGCTGAACGACCCAACACATACGCCACCATCGGCGTTCAAAATAAACGTATTTGTTTACGAGTATATTTGATACTGAAATTTTTCCTAATTGACAATTTCTAACCAACCATAAAAACGTAACAACTTATACGTTCCTATAGTTTAAAAAAAAAAGCGAATTTGAAGTTATAATTAAGAGCCATTTGAACGTATAAAAGTTTACGTCAGTTTGAAACTTATTTCGAATTGATTATCTTTTATTTAACTGATTGCCAATACCACGTTAAATCAATTACGTTACTTTGGCAGTAACATTAACGTATTATACTCAGGTCTTAGGTAGATTTTGATTGCAATTACGTTACGCCCTTAAAAGTTAAGGTACCCCCGGTAATTACTTGAATTCGACAGCGCGGGGAGTTCCGAAATTTAGTGATAAAGGACGATTATTGATTTGTTTTTTGAAAAAATTTATTGAAATTTAGTGATAAAGGACCATTATAGTTCTTTCAACATGAAAATAAATAGCTGAACATGGAAGATTCTGGAAACTTTAAACCAGCAGGTGAGTTTATTTCATACATAAGTTCCTAATTATTATTATAATACGTTAACTAATGAAATTAAATCTAATCACAGTTCTTTAGCATAAATAAAGTCAAATTTACAACTATTGTGTTAATGATTTCATATTTTAAACGGTTCTATTACCTATATTATACATTTCGTTGATACGTAATATTTAGGTATTTGAGCAGAAATAACTGTGATTTGACGGGGTCCGTTTCAGCTAAAACATTAATTTAAATTCTCCATAAATTATGTTATATTTATATATTAACTATTTTAACAAAGGTTCTTTTCTGATTAAACCCTTGTAGGTATTGACTTTTGACTAACAGCCGATCACGATAATGAACTTACCAAAAGTTTTACTCGGATAAAGTTAACCAAAAATAGATCAGTTTTATAGGGGGATTCCTATGTATCTCCGTTCATTTAGAACGAAGCTAAATAGGATTTCCCCTCCGCAACTGATCTATCCTTGGTTAACTTTATCCTAGCTGTTTAATATGAGGAGCTCATTCATCTGTGCGTACTACCGCGTACTAACCTCAACACAAAGCGTTTAATCAGATGGTACCTTCTTTATTGATATACAATAATACGTATATTATAGCTAGTTAGCTAATTTAAGTTAATTTACCGTAAATAAATGTTGTTTAGGGTAAATTAACTTAATTGCCTGTAGTCAAGTGGTTAGTGACCCTGACTGTTAAATTGAACCCACGACGGGTTCGATTCCCACCCCGGACAAATCTTGTGATGAGGATGGTTGCTTATTCTGCATCTGTGTGTACCATAGTACAAGGTTTGCTTAGTTGGCGATCATGGTGTGTGATTGGTGAGGAAGATATTAAAGATCACTATTTTGCAAAACATATCAGTGTGTTTTTTTTTTCAGGGTCCAGTGAATTCATTTGATGCTAACTCAAATGCTAATGACATTCTCAACGTTTAAATTCCTTGTCTGCAACCATGTACAGTAACGGCGAACATATTATAGATAGCTTAGAAGCAGAATGTACGTTCTAAGACTATATTGATCTCCCAAATTCTTCAGTATTGACATCATTACAAAACGTTTCCCTTATTGATCTGTTGAATGAAGATTTACATCTATCTTCGAGTAATGATTATTTACCTCAACCAGATGAATGTATTATATCGTCTACTGATTGTACCATTTCCGAAATAACAAATAATAATACGAACAATTCGAGTACATTATCTAAAAGTATTCTTACTACCGAAAATATCCACCACTTAACCGATGAAAATGTATTGATCAATATTACTGATACAACTGAGGTTCAATCTATTATTCCTGGACATCAAAACCGCAAACGCAAACGTAGAGATCAAGCTGATCCTAATGAATGGAAGAAGAATATAAGAAAGAATAAGCGACTAAAAGGAGAGCCTTACTTATCAGTTAAGGGTGGCTTGAAACCTGGAAAATCATTGCTGGAAAGTAAATGTATGGGAACATGTAACCAAAAATGTGCTAACAATTACAGCAAGGATGAAAGACTAGAAATTTT
Source organism: Euplagia quadripunctaria (assembly GCA_963859945.1). NCBI lineage: Eukaryota > Metazoa > Arthropoda > Insecta > Lepidoptera > Erebidae > Euplagia > Euplagia quadripunctaria. The sequence continues at coordinate 22,937,672 of OY982569.1, read as the reverse complement.
TTCCTGCTTTTGGAACATTAATAGCGTTGATCAGAAGAGACAGTACATTGTAAGCTTAGTAGACCGTTACCGTATACCAACAATAAGAACACTAAATGAAAAAGAAAGCAGAAGGAAGATGACTTACAATTATTATTTGAAAATAATCTGAAGTATTATCAGGAAAGTTAAAAGTATGCCAAAAATTCTTTTTATCAGCATTAAATGTTTCGGAAACATACGTCAGAAATTGTTTGAAGAACTGTAATGAAACCGATGTTGTAAAAACTGACCAGAGAGGCCACCACATAATAAAATACCAGAGGAAGAAAAACAATTCATACGAGACCATGTTAATTTATTTCCGCGAACACCGGCCCATTACGTAAGACAAAAATCTAAGAAAGAATACCTTTTTTTTTTTTTTGAGGCCCCCTCGGGCCGTCACCCCACCGGGGTTTTCGGTGGGGCGGTGTGTCGGAATCGAACCGACTAAAACCACACGGTGTGCTGTACTGCGCCTTAAGTAGGAGGGAACCCGGAACAGCTTTATTACGACATCCGGAACAAGAAAGAATACCTAGACCAAGGCCTGAATGTCACCAAAATGTATGAACTTTATAAAAGTAAATGCGAAGATGAAGATAGACAGCCAGTGAATATATCATACTATCGTAAGATAACTAACACAGATTTTAACATGGGTTTCCATAAACCACGCAAAGATGTATGTGACAAATGTTTTATTTTTAATAATTTAAGTGAAGAAGACAAAGAGAAAGAAAAAACAGAATACGAGGAGCATTTAAAAAGAAAAGTCACTGCCCGAAAACATCGTGATGAAGCGAAAATATTGGCTGAGTCTGGCGAAATACAGTTCGTTGAATATGACTTGGAGGCAATTTGCAATTGTCCATCTTCCTCGTCCAAATTAATTTATTATAAACGCAGAATTCCTGTTTATAATTTTTCCATGTTAGACTTTGGCAAGGAAAATCGCAAAGTCTATTGTTACTGTTGGCATGAAGGTATTGGACGAAAAGGAGTCATTGAGATTTGTTTCAGTCACTTTTATGTCAGATACTTGCGCCAGTCAATGTGCTCTGTTACTATATTGTGTTGAAAGTTTTGAAATTCCAGAGATCAATCAAAAATATTTTGAGCCTGGACATAGCCAGATGGAGGCAGATAATATACATGCCACTATCGAACAGGCTAAAAAAATATTTCAATCTTTCATCCTTCCGGTTTTTATACTATGAAAAGGACAGCTTCCCGAAAATCTCCGTATGAAGTCTTCTAAATGGAAAATGAAGATTTTATTGATAAAAAAGACCTAAAAAATACCTTAGTTAAGAATGCCAAGATAGATCTTGAAGGAAACCCTGTAAACTGGCTTAAAATAAAGTGGTTGCAATATAGAAAGAAAGACACCAAACATATATATTTCAAATATGACTACGATGACTCTGATTTAGAAAAAATAAAAGTATTCATACGAGGTAAGAGGATGGCTGTGGATAAAATCGTACTAAAAAATGCATATAGTGGGCCATTGAGAATTTCGGCTGAAAAGTATGCAGATTTGCAAGACTTATGCAGACAGATAATCATTCCCACACAATACCACGATTTTTATCACAGTTTTAAAGTTGGTTCTACGGATGATGAAGAACTTGATAATATGTAGACGCTACTTAACAACTACTTACTTAACAATTCCTGTGCCATTCTTGATTTAATAAAGATTTTTAAATGTACCTATTATTTTTTTATTTTCTCTTCCCAAAAATTCATTAAAGTTAGCTAAACTAGGCTTAGATATATAGTTAGGCTAGGGTTACGTTTTTCTATTCTTATTATTTTCAAATTTAATTGAAAATAATAAGAGCCAAAAAAACGTTAGCCTGGCACTTTTTGAAAAACCATAAATATTTAATATATATCAAAACATCATCAATTAGTTTTTTTGCTATGTTAACTCTCTAATATAGTCCATATTTAGGCATTTTTTCTTTCTCGTTAACCTGTTATATAATGTATATTAAAGTACTCCAAAGTTCAGAATAGTGGTATTTGCACAGTTTTTTAGCTCTCCTGTAAAGTTGTTAAAATGGCGATACGCTCGTTTGGCTTTTATGGGACTAATTAATCCCAGTCAGCATATTCAAATATTCCCATGGCTTAGGCCACATCTCCACCTCAGTTCTCCTCAGACCTCCTTGCCCCTCGTTTCGGACCTAATTTTATATGCTAAATCAGTGTACTAATTCTAATATCTGTCGAAAAAGTTATTGAAGGTCGTCTCAAATCTTTTTTTTTTATACTGAGTTCGGTCAGCATATATAACAGTACACACGCGGACTATATGAAAGTGCAGACACGTCCGTAGCTGTGCATTGGATCCACCGCAATTCAGTTACTTCAAAGTTCGGTGCGTGCTCATACGCTGCGCGGTCCGTGGTCATCCATTTGAACATAGACAACCATGCCAAAACTTCTGCTAAATATACCATAAGAGCCGCAATTGCAGCTATATGTTCTTAGCTGACTTTACATTTAGGAACGAGAAAATGGCTTGGAATCTCAAGGCTGACACAAACCGTTGGAAGAGTCTTGGTGCGTTGCTGTCCGTGGTCATCGGCCGTGAAAGATAATTAATAGACTCACGGACCATAGAAAGTCACTTTTAGGGTACATCCTAAAGGTGTATACATATTGGACTGTAAAGTTATATCAAAGATGTTGTTGCAGCTTGGTTTTTGTTTTAGAGCATATTGTATAGCACGGCCTTTCCTAGACTCAAAGTAAGCATAGCTTGTACTATTGGTTCCAGAACACGGATAAACATACTTGGATATTTTCTTTTTTGTAAATACATTTGTGTTTTACATAGAAACGACAAAGATACATACAGCGATATCTATGGATTTCGAGACGACAGTAATCTTTAACAATGACTTCTCTCTTATTACTAGGACTGCATATGGTGTTTATGGCATTGACATAAAGATACAAGTGAAGCAAGGTCTGTTAGAAGGTGAAAGAGTACAAACAATCCTTGGTGATTATTACTACAGCTTCAAAGGTATCCCATTTGCCAAGCCACCTGTGGGAGAACTGCGATTCAAGGTATATAACTGTTGACTTTAATTTAGACTTAAAAACCTCAAATACAGCATCGCTATGCACCAGTTTTGATCCTAGTGTTAACAAATGGATTTTTATAAGTAGCGAAAAATTTCAATGGAGGCCCCAAAAGAAATAGTTATTACCAACTGGTTTTCTAGTCAATAATTTAAATCTTCTACCTCTTCCAGACCCCTCAAGATCCTCAACCATGGGATGGAGTTAGAAATGCTAAAGCACATGGACTCAAATGTCCTCAAGTACAAAAATTTATGAACGTATACTATCCCGGCAGTGAGGACTGTCTTTTTCTGAATGTATACACAGCTAATCTGACACCTGACACACCTTTACCAGTTATAGTTGTAGTTCCTGCAGGCGTTTTCGAATATGGTTCAGGGAATGAAGACATGTATGGACCAGATTTTTTGGTTTCAAGCAATATTATTGTTGTCACTATAAATTATAGAGTAGATGTGTTAGGTTTTATTAGCTTGGGTACTTCTGAAGTGCCTGGTAACGCTGCATTAAAAGATCAAGTTGCTGCATTAAAATGGATACAAAACAATATTCAATACTTCGGAGGAGATCCCACAAAAGTTACGCTTTTCGGAGAAAGCTCTTCTTCAGCATGCGTCGGTTTTCACATGCTTTCACCAATGTCCAAAGGTTTATTTCATAGAGCAATAGTAATGAGTGGATCACCTTATTGTGACTGGAATACTGCCTATAAACCTGAAAAAAGAGCCTTTAAACTAGGTGAAACATTAGGCTTCAAAACAAAAGACAAATCCCAGTTACAAAATTTTTTACAAAGTGTCCCTTCTGAGAAACTGGTAAACACAAGCTGTAAACTTTTAAGAGCAGACATAGAAAGAAACTTCTTTAAAATAATAAAGTTCCCTCCCGTAGTTGAAAGACCAGATTCACAGGCAAATTTCCTTCCCGAAGATCCTGCAGCAATAATTAAATCCGGCAAAGTTAACAAAGTTGACGTCCTTTTTGGTCAAGCAGGCCAAGAAGCAGTGTTAGGAATTGATATATTGGAGTCGTATTTATTGGAATATTATAATAGATACAAAGAAATGTTTGTTCCTACTAAAATATTACTTAACTCATCGCCAGAAAAAGTTCAACTTTTAGCCGACAAAATTATCAAACACTTCTTCGGCAATAAAACAATCAGCAAAGAAAATATGATTGATTTTCTTAATTACGCTCATGGTGCAGTTTATGGTTATTGCACACAGAAATTTGCAAGGCAATGGCCTCAAGTCGGAAACGTATATTTTATGAAATTTTCCAGTTTCTCTAATAGGAACCACTACGGAATAAAAGGAGTCCCCTATGGTATAAAAGAAGCAACGCATAGCGATCAGATACTGTACTTATTTGACCCAAAATCCTTTAATCTTACCCTAACGAAGAACAGCAGAGAATACAAACTCATACAGCAAATGGTTATTCCGATTACAAATTTCGTCAAGTATGGGTAAGTGTTATGATGATAATAATATTAAAATTATATATATATAGAAAGAAGATACAAAAAGAAGAAAGATTTTAATTCGGGAAATTAAATTTTAATAGACAGTTCGCCTATTCCGTTTGCAGTCTTGTAATATATATATAACTTATAATATAAATTATATATATATATATATTTACATAATTTATATTACAATATATCTATTGTAAAAAAATATTGCTCTTTCCATAAAAATAATGACAAAGCCGTAAAATATGAATTTAATGTTATTCCAACCTAAAAATTTTGCAATCCTTTCCCATGCAATTTGTGGTATATCACACTGATATAAATTATACATAACTACTAGAACTAACTTACTTCAATTAAATGTACAGGAACCCTACTCCTGACTCATCGCTGGGAGTGATCTGGCCGAAGTTCAACACCTCCAGTCTCGCATACATGCACTTCACTGACAACTTGACAGTTAAATACGCTCCCGACGAAGACATGTATCAATTCTGGGATAATATATTTGAAGAAGCTGGATTTCCGTTCTAAGAAGAGGAGAAAAAAGTTATTTCGTTCTAAGTAGAATCTATCTGTTTTAAGTATTAGTATAATATATCTATTCTAAGTAGAAAGACAATAAAAATATAAGTACATTTAAACTAGATCCCAATTAGGATCCTTCCTTACTAGATATACGCTCTTGACAAAGACATGTACATGACAAGACATTCTGGGATGGTATATGTTAAAAAGCTGGATTTCCATTCTCAGAAAAATAAGAAAAACCGATTTCATTCTAAGAAGAAGAGAATAAACATGGAAGTATAGTCAAACTAGATTCGTATTAAGATTCCATGTCCAAGCGGAACCATATTACTCAGACAACGCTCTCATTCCACCTTTCTAGCAAAGAACTGTACCTATTTTTAAAACTTTATCAGGTGAATAGATGTAGATCTTTTCTCATAATACTATATACTAACCATTTGTTACATTTACCGGGTGTCAATGCTCTCTTTACTCGCAGCTTCAGAAACTCTTGTGCTAACAAAAGCCAAGGAACTTTTGTAAGTGGTCTAGGTTACTGGATTACCCATAAAACCGACGGGTTTTATATGTTATTCCAGACTATAATAATAATAATAAAGTTTATTTCAGGCATGGTTAACCCATATTTTCATTACCTACAATGTAGGGTGTCATATCATTATAAATTAAGATTATAAGTAATACAAAATTAACTTAAAAAATTATTTGTATTAACTAGAATTCTTAAATGTAACAATTACATACTTGGTCAAGTATGGTACTTTAATCAATTGTAAATAAAATAAATTAAAATATGCAATTTTATTAAATTTCCAAATTTCAAATTTATAAATGTGTTAATACACAGTGCGAATTATCTTATTCTTAGGAAAATACAAGCGTTCATGAAACGATGCTTTTAGCCTGTTTAACAGTTCCGGCATGTTTTTAACCCTGTTCTCCTCGAACATGCCAGACGCGCTACACCGCCAAGCCGGGCCGAGCATCACTCTAAGAGCGTTGTTGTACTGTACACGGAGGGTGTTGTAGGCACCCTTCGTGTAGTTGCTCCATAGTTAGCTGGTGTAGAACGCCTGACAGTACGCCTGGAACAGGGTCAGCTTCGTCTGATTGGAGCAGTGCGTGAACCGCCTTGCCAGCATGTTACTGCGAGCCGAGAGGGCACGCTGTCTTTCAATATCATTATTATCGTTAAGGGTACTGTTGACATAGTGTCCTAGATGTTTAAATTTAGAAACTATACTTAAGGATCTGTTACAGAGACTGAAGATGGGTATCTTCTCCGGACCCCGTCTGGATTTAATCCGTCTTTTTTGCATTATATGTAAGACCGTGTGCGTATGCGTATTATTCACAAATGTTTATTATTTTGCGAAGCCCAGGCGGGGAGGGGCTCAGGAGCACCATGACGTCAGCATAGCTCAAATTATTGACACATACGTCACCAATATGGCAGCCGACCCTCATGCTGCTGAGCTCCTCCATCAGCTCCTTTACTTATAATCTATCTCTGTGCCAAATTAAGATCCATCTAAATCCGTTCAGCCATTTTTGTTAAAACATTCATCCATCCATCCTCACAAACTTTCTCCTTTATAATATTAATAAGATATTAAATGAATGTACAACCGCCTAGCGAGTTTGATTGCCGCATGCGACTCCCTAGTTCACTTCTGCGTTGATACCTAACAGTATCTTAACAAAAACAAGTAAGAGGAGAAATAAATAACTATACAATCGGACAGACCTGTTATGCTATCACGATAATCGTCGGTTGATCTTATGATGTATGAACATTATGCATTTGCAGCAGAAATAGACATATCCACTAAAAGCTTTCCAAGTGTCTCGTGGACTCCGTCTGACACTGTGACACACAAATATTAGTTACTGAATTTTAGGTTCAGTCAATAAGAGCTTATATTAGACATATGGAGGGATTTCGTAAAAATAAAATAAAATCATACTATCAATACCTTGTGTAAATCGCTTTCATCAAATTGCACTGACTGTTTTATGTTGGGCTGGTAAAAATAAGTTAGATCTGGATATTTGTTAAAACGTGGACTGTATTTTTATAGGTTTTGTTCACATAATTATTATAAATATTATTATGTTAGGTCTATCGATCGCTACAGCTAGTAGAAAAAAGGATAGCTCCTTGGGCAGTGTGGCAGTAAAACACGGTGACATGACAGCACGTTGACAGGTGTCATTGTCATTGACATTTTTGTGACATTCAAACACCGACCGTGGTCACGGGTCCACCCTTTACCTTGATAAGTTCAATTCGATCAAAACGTCGGATAAACGAAATAGTATTGTAGCACTGTCTTGTATACTGAGAGAATTTTCCTCAAGAAAGTGGTGTATTTGACAGGAGAAGATAAATTTTACTGTAACATCTGTAAATAATGATTCACTTCATATCAGATCAATCATAACAATGTTGTTTTTTATTTATTTATTGATTGGAAACAACAGCTTTTTACCATTATACATGAATCACTTCGATTATATTTTTAAGCTAAATACAGAGTTCACGACTATATAAAACTAAAAAATACAGAGTATTATATATTAAACTAAATAAATAAAACATAATGAAAAAATTCCAAAACAAAATAAAAACTTAAAAAATTTGAAATTTTGATAACAAATTCACTTTTAAGGTGGTCGACATTATTTATATTATCTATGACGGGATTATGAGAATGTGTAGAGAAAAGGTCTTCCAGTAATTATTGTAGTTTTCCCAGTATTTCTATTGAATAGTACTATGATACAACTATTGGGAAGAATACTAAGGAATGTGGCGTTAGTTTACTGCATAGAATTAAATGACTTATAACAAAATGTTAATTAATTTATTATAAATATCCCATATTCATTAAATTACTTGAAACAAGTTTACTATCTATACTCATAGTAAAAGTGTAACAGGTATAATTCTGTACATTTAAGATATTTTGAAAAAAATTTTTGAGGCACTCTATGATCGATACAGAAGCTAAAATTATTATTTTCATTTTTGTCTGTCTGCCTGTATCATGACCTCGCATCACACTGAAACTTGGCATGATTTTAGGTCATACTGCGAGGAAGGACATAAGATACTTTTATCTCGAAATTCAGGACGGTTTCCTTGAAAGGCGGCATGAAATTCAAAATTTGTACTTCATTGTAATTCATTAACGCGTAGTCCGATTGCAGACATTATTTTTTTGTTGGAATTTTGGAAATAAGAAACTTTGTAGATTGTCACGTAATCTTCTTTCTTCTATATCCATATGTATAATAAATCTGCAGACGTGGAGTTTCTCTGTTTCGTGGCTTTACGTAAAAAGTACAAAATAATCGCGAAAACGTATTATGCACAAGTATTGTGTGTAAACATTTAGTATTTGATTGATCACAATGAGTTCTCTCTATACATAGAAAAAAGAATTAAAATTTTCAAGAAAAATGTAAACAACATGCAACGGTACCTGCAGGTCTCAAGTAATGCTATTACAAATAATACTAGTATGCATACAATACTTATACCATTAAATGATCTTTATTTTTTAGATATTTTATTAGTATACGTGGGGTACACTGAAAGTTTTGCGAAACTCACTTATAAAACAATTTGCATGTAAAGTAATATATTTACTGTTTTTCGAAGTTTTCTTCATTACATTTTAAACACTTTTTCATTACGTCAAAAACATTTTTGAAAACATAAGGACCATTGGTCTAAGGACATGTTTTTCACGTGCTGGGTGAAAGCTATCATGGCCTCTTCCGGCCCCGTAAATGTCATACCTCTCATCAAATCTTAAATTTTTGGTAAAGTAAAGAAATCGCATAGTTCCAGGTCTGGACTATGTGCGGGATGAGTTACTAGCTCTACCTTTTCTGAAGCCAAAAATTACTTTGCCTTGTTCCAGGTGTGCGCAGAAGTCGTTTTTCCTTAACTTTTCAAAGACACTGGGCAAACAACCATTTGTTTGCCCAGTGTCTTTGAAAAAGTTAAGGTAGTACCAACGCCTTACGGTGCTCAAATAAGGTGCTTCCCTTTGGGAGACGAGCAGTGCAGTCTTGCGGAGTCAGTGAACTTTTAAAATGATAAAAATCATCGCGTTAATTCCATTTTTGCAACGAATGACGAACATCAACTTGTGATAAAAAACAATTGACACTCGATATCCCGCAATTTTTTTTAATCAATGATTGAGTTTCTTATATTTAAAAAAAAATATAACATTCGAAATTCAAACATTTATAAGCGGCCAGGAGCGCAGAACTTTCAATGTGCCCTATGTCGAAGTTTAGTTTAGTTTATTTATTCAGAAACAATAATATAATTGTGTTTGAATACATAACACTTAATAATATTACAATACATTTAAAATTAAAAATACAATTAAATTAAAAATGTAAAATAGCATAATAATCAAAAATAAGTTAATAAGATTTTACAATATGTCATGCACAATACAAAAGAAAAAACAATTAAGCCATTTCATAATTTACAATATTAAACACTATGTTTACCAAAAATTTAATTGCATCTTTTGAATTGATAAATTCATTGATGAAATAATAATTATTTTCCAATAGGAAGGCTTTACACTTTCTTTTAAATAAAGAAGTTCTGTAAATAATGCTTTTTGTCTCTTCCGGTAAACAATTATAAAGTTTAATGGATTGATATTGAACACAGTGCCGAGCTATATACCATCTAGGGCTTTTTGTATGTTTTAGATGTTTTTTCCGCGTACTCTCTCTAACTAACCTTTCTTCGTGGGTTTCAATTTCGTGTATATATTTGGATAAATAACACAATGTTGTTAATATATACAAACAAGGCACCGTTAACACTCCAAGACTTTTGAAATGTTCTCGACAAGATTATATTTGGGGAATGCGGACTATAGTTCTTATTGCTCTTTTTTGTAATATGAACGCCCACTTTATATTATATCCGTAACTATTGCCCCACAGTTGTATACTATATCTCAACCTTGACTCCATCAGCGTATGGTAAACGGATTGCAGGATATCATTTCCTACTTCTTCTCGAAGGCTCCTTGCATAGCTCTAAATTGCATAGCACGCTGAAGAGATTGAGGCATCGATAGATTTTATTTTTTATTTCCAATTCAACAGTGCATCAATATGAACCTCTAAGAATTTGACAGAATTTACGAGTTCTAATTTCTCTCCTTTTATCATAAAATCTAATGTATCCGTATTTCGGGCTGTCGATTTAAATAAAATTATGTTTGTTTTTTTTTTTTTGTGTTATCTATAAGTTTGTAAGCTACAAACCAATTTTAAAAAGTTAAGCACTAGCTTCACTTATGTTTAAATTTAAAGAAATTAGATTACTTGCACTTATTACAGCATTTGTGTCATCTGCAAACACCACGAGTTTAACATCCGGTTTTTTACGCTTATGTAGTTTAGGAAGTCATTTGTGAAAAGAATGAATAAAATAGGCTCTAATATGGAACCTTGCGGTACGCCCTTTGTGACATTTAAAAGTTGCGATTTGTATACTTGTTGACAATTGCTTTTATCTGCTTCCTTAATTTCTACATACATCTTTCGATTTAAATGACTTTAATACCTTGCCCCTTATTCCATAATATTCAATTTTCATAAGAAGTAGTTCATAATCCACTGTGTCAAAAGCGGAACTCAAGGCCAGAAAGATCCCAGCTACTTTAAATTTTTTGTTGATATTTTTCACGACACGACGACATATTTAATGTATTGACAGGATCTGTCGTACCGACACTTTTTTGATATCCGAATTGTCGGCGATTTAAAATTATGTTATTATTTAGATGGCTAGTGAGACGAATTTTTATAAGCTTTTCAAATATTTTCGAAAGTGTAAGTAACACAGAAATCGGTCTATAATTCTTAGGGTCCGTCTGTGAGCCTTTCTTGTACAATGGAATGATCTTGGCTATTTTCAATTGCTCTGGGAAAATGCTATTCTCAAAACATTTGTTATAAAAATGTTACAAAGGTAAAGCTAAGATCGCGATATGCTCTTTTACTACCGATATTTGTAATTCGTCAAATGCAAAAGAATTTTTATTCAGCATATATTTCATAATTTTTGTAATTTCATCAGTTGTAACAGCAGTTAATGTCATCTCGTCAGTTACTTTATCTAAGCCTTGTTGAAGGTAAAACCTTGCCTGATGTTGATTGGTATTATTTGACGTAGATGTATAATTAAATTGCTTGACGAATAAGTTTGCCAATGTTTTGGGATTGTCAACAATTTTGTCATTATTTTTTATAATTAGCTTTTTCATAATTTTATTATTATTTTTATTTCTATGTCGATTTACAACTTGCCGTAATTGCTCATTGTTATTTTTGGCGTTATTTATTTGTTTTAAGACCGCATTTCGCTTACCATTTCTCATGACTTCCCTAAATAGTTTTACATGATTATTTTTTATGCAATTATACTACTATCATATTTATTTCCACCATTTACACACAAGAATCTTTTCATCTTACTTGATATTTTTATACCTTTAGTAGTCCATGTGATATCCATTTTATTTTTATTTAGCAATATATTACGTCTTCTTTTTCTATAACTAACCTGGAACGCATTATTTATTTTATTTAAGAATGTGTTAATTCCCATTTCCGTCCATTCGTTGTTCATAATTAAATATCTAAATTTGTCATGGTTATTTTTAGAAAATAAGCGCTTTTCTATTTTAATAATTTTTTTCTTCTTATATGGGTAATATTGTTGAGAATTAATTCACAAAACAATCCAGCATGGCCGTCACCCAAACCGTTAAAATCTGTATCAACTTTCTGAATGAATTGCTGGTCTAGATTTGTAATGAAATTGTCGGCGGGCGAAAGCAGCACTGTTACGAGACTCTTAAAATTATAACACCGTAGAAGACTTGAAAATTCCACACATTTTTTAACATCGGATAATTTTTTTTGATTGAAATCGCCACAAATTAAGCACTTACTGTTGAAAAAATATTCTAACATTTTCTCAAAGCTAAAGCCATAAAAATTTCCATCATTAGGGGTACAATAACAACAACAAATAAACAACCCTGTGTTCATATCTTGTGTACAACCTATTTCAAAAGACTCAGGCCTATATATTTTATTGATTTGTGAACAATTTGTAACCTCTTTATTTGTTTGTCTGTTACGTATGTGGTAACTAGTGAAACGCGTTGCAGTTGGGTGGTTGGAATAGTGGGCGTAGCCACTATAGAACCATAGACAAAAATATAACTTTTCTCCCCCTTTTAGTTCTTAACATTACTTAATACAAAAAAAGGCTTATAATTAACAACAACAACATCCTGTTAGTCCCTGATCGACGCCCATTTGCCGAATCAGGCGCTTGATCGCTTCCATTAATTCCTCCCTGTGTGACCTCCTCCGCAGACACAGAAATTGTGGTTTCTAAAGTGAGGTATATTGAGCGCTGTCACATTCCGTCTGTTCAGACTGGCCCCCCTGTACTTCTGGAGGAGAGGCTCTCGTTTCGGTATTACCAGGCGTTATGTCTGACATGTCGACAGGGCACTCAAAGTCTAGGTCACTATCGCCGTTCGTTCCTTTACATGGTATTAGCTGATATTTGTGTTTTTTTTAAAGTAAATAAATTTGTACAATCTTTTATCAAATAAATTGTTTTACCTATACATTTTATTACTAGTCCTTTGTTCCAAGTAAACTTCTTATTTGTTAAATATTTTTATACATGATTCGGTCCCCGGGCTTAAAACATTGTTTATTAGTGCCCCCGTACGCTTCACTCTGTGAACACTGGTTACGTTTAACAACTTCAGAGAGAGTGCTAGATGATAATGGCGTCGACACTGTAGATATTGGATCTAACAAATCTAAGCGCGAACGCAGTTTACTGCCGAATACTAGTTGAGCAGGCAAAAGACCAGTTGTGGTATGGACTGAATTTCTATAATCAAATAAATATTTTAATAAGTTATCTTTACTTTGTTTGGTTACTACTCATCATTAAACTGGATTTCATATGGATATGAATTATTACAGTATTCTAATAAATTAACCTTACACAATGGCCACGGACTATGGCCAGTTTGTCCTTATGACGCGCTCTCTGCCGTTATTCAAATTGGCTTATATTTGTTTTTATAAATATTGAAGTCTCATAAATAAAAAGACTGGGTAAGGGTAAATAAGGGGTAAGTAAGGGTAAAATATTTAATTTAATAAAATACGGCAGGAATCTGTTTCTTGTAAATTACACAATCATACTTTGATACATCTTTTTTATGTAATGAATACACGTTCTCTTTCTGTTGAGTTTCCCCAAAAGACTATCCCGTAACGAAGCGTAGAAGCGACATAGCCATGGTAAGCTGTAAGTACAACGGGTTGATTTATTATCATTTATGACCTGCCAAGTTGCTGTACATTTATTAGTAGAGGTATGAATTTAATGATTATTTGGAACCTTTTTTGTGAGTGTTATTATTTTTTTATATCGTTTGGCGTATGTTTCAAATTTTATTCTATTGTCTCCGTTCGTTCGATATGTTCTAATCTCCATAATAAGTTTAGTTTTCGTTTAGTAGATACTTGTATGCCTTTTAATAACCATTTCGGCCTAGTCGTAGAACAGACCCGATATTTCTTGATCGGAAAAACACTTGTTACTAGCATTGCGTGTCGGTTGATCAAACTGAAGTACCAAATTAAAACTTAAAAGTAATTCTATGAGACTATTACTTATCAAAGATTTATTTAATATATCTATGTTAAAATCACTACACAGAATAAGTTTTTTATCGTTTGTACTGCTCACCATGATAGAACAGAACCAAGCAACCAAAGCAGTCGCTCGAAGCGTTTTTTTTTTTTTTTTAATAAAGAATACTAGCAACGTGGGTTACCACATTACTAGTATTCTTGTTAACCCCTCCAGCTAAGCTTAGCGCTTGTGTTAGGAGTGGGTTCACGTCGGTAGTGCACTGGGTGGGGTTCGAACCCGCAACCACTTGATCGCAAGTCCGACGCCTTAGCCATTACGCTACCGCCGCTTAATTTATTGTCACTGCGAAACACACCTTAAAGTGGAGCTGCAATTTTTTAAACTCGAGTGGTTACTCTGATGGTATAAGTAGTCTCCGTGGTATATACACTGGCTCACTTTGAGCACAGCTGGAAAATATGGTGGTCTCTACCACGTTTTTATGTAAGGTTTTCACATAAAACTTGGTACCGTTGCACCGCCAAAGGTGTGCAATGGTACCAGGTTTTGAGATTTCGTAGAAGCATTACTGGAGTCATCCGTCGAAACCTTTAGAGCAAGATGCAGTGGTATCTTAATGGATTATCTCAGTCTGGTTGTAATCTTGACCACAGTTTCAGAGTGTTCTCCATTCCCTATTTAAAGAAGAAGATCGGAGAATCGCCCAGCACAAATGTCCCTCTTCAAGTGCACTCCCGTGTTTGTCATGAGGTGAAGTTTGTTTAAAGGTCAAAGAGATAAGGTGTTAATGCAAGCCTTACCTTCATCAGCGCGAGCTCCCCTTGGCACCGCGGGCAAAGTCTGACGGAAGTCTGCAGCCAACAGGACAGTAATACCACCTATCATGTCATCGTTTGATCATATATCTTTTAGAGTTCTGTTTAGTGCTTTGAAACCCCTTTTATGCGCCATTGTACTATCATCAAAAACTATAATTTTAGAATCGCTCTGCTCTCTTGAGATGTTACAGACTGGAGTTTTAACCTAAGGTTACACATCATGCAACAACAGGAAATACAAACAATCACTGCTGAAAGGATCTGGAGGTCTCTCGAAGCCATAAGTCTGGGCATTGAACTGTAAAGCAAAAAGTGCACTACAAAAGACCAGAAATGGTCGAGGTGGCATTAAGCACTCCAACAATAATAATAGGTATCAACACGGAAGTGACCTAGGGAGCTGCATGCGGCAATCAAACTCGCTAGGCGGTTGTACGTTAATTTAATATCTTATTAATATTATAAAGGCGAAAATTTGTGAGGATGGATGGATGAATGTTTGAACAAAAATGGCTGAACGGATTTGGATGGATCTTAATTTGGCACAGAGATAGATTATAGTCTGGAATAACAGATAAAACCCGTCGGTTTTATGGTTAGTCAAGTAACCTAGACCACTTACAAAAGCTCCTTGGCTTTTGTTGGCACAAGATGGTCTCTGAAGCTAGCGAGTAAAGAGAGCATTGACACCCGGTAAATGTAACAAATGGTTAGTATATCGTATTATGAGGAAAGATCTACATCTATTCACCTGATAGAGTTTTAAAGATAGGGACAGTTCTTTGCCAGAAAGATGGAATGAGGGCGTTGTCTGAGTAATAAGGTTCCCATTGGACATGGAACCTTAATACGAATCTAGTTTGACTATATTTCCATGTTAATTCTCTTCTTCTTAGAATGAAGTCGGGTTTACCTATTTTTCCGAGAACGAAAATCCAGCTTCTTAAAATATACCATCCCAGAATTGGTACATGTCTTTGTCAAGAGCGTATATCTAGTAAGGAAGGATCCTAATAAGGATATAGATTAAATGTACTTATATTTTTATTGTATTTCTACTTAGAATAGATATATTATACTAATACTTAAAACAGATAGATTCTACTTAGAATGAAATTACTTTTTTCTCCTCTTCTTAGAACGGAAATCCAGCTTCTTCAAATATATTATCCCAGAATTGATACATGTCTTCGTCGGGAGCGTATTTAACTGTCAAGTTGTCAGTGAAGTGCATGTATGCGAGACTGGAGGTGTTGAACTTCGGCCAGATCACTCCCAGCGATGAGTCAGGAGTAGGGTTCCTGTACATTCAATTGAAGTAAGTTAGTTCTAGTAGTTATGTATAATTTATATCAGTGTGATATACCACAAATTGCATGGGAAAGGATTGCAAAATTTTTAGGTTGGAATAACATTAAATTCACATTTTACAGCTTCGTCATTATTTTTATGGAAATACCAGTATCTTTATACAATAGATATATTGTAATAGAAATTATGTATATATATTACAAGGCTGCAAACGAAATGTGCGAACTGTCTATTAAAATTTAGTTTCCCGAAATAAAATCTTTCTTCTTTTTGTATCTTTTTTCTATATTATTATTATTTATTATTATTTAAAACTTAATGCACAACTTGTACAAAGGTGGACTTAATGCCCAGGGCATTCTCTACCAGTCAACCTTGGGGTGATGTTATACGGTATATATAATTTTAATATTATTATCATCATAACACTTACCCATACTTGACGAAATTTGTAATCGTAATAACCATTTGCTGTATGAGTTTGTATTCTCTGCTGTTCTTCGTTAGGGTAAGATTAAAGGATTTTGGGTCAAATAAGTACAGTAACTGATCACTATGAGTTGCTTCTTTTATACCATAGGGGACTCCTTTTATTCCGTAGTAGTTCCTATTAGAGAAACTGGAAAATTTCATAAAATATACGTTTCCGACTTGAGGCCATTGCCTTGCAAATTTTGTGTGCAATAACCATAAACTGCACCATTGGCGTAATTAAGAAAATCAACCATATTTTCTTTGCTGATTGTTTTATTGCCGAAGAAGTGTTTGATAATTTTGTCGGCTAAAAGTTGAACTTTTTCTGGCGATGAGTTAAGTAATATTTTAGTAGGAACAAATATTTCTTTGTATCTATTATAATATTCCAATAAATACGACTCTAATATTTCAATTCCTGACACTGCTTCTTGGCCTGCTTGACTAAATAGGACGTCAACTTTGTTAACTTTGCCGGATTTAATTATTGCTGTAGGATCTTCGTGTAAGAAATTTGCTTGTGAATCTGGTCCTTCAACTACGGGGGGGAACTTTATTAATTTAAAGATGTTTCTTTCTATCTCTGTTCTTATAAGTTTACAGCTTGTATTTACCAGTTTCTCAGAAGGGACACTTTGTAAAAAATTTAGTAACTGAGATTTGTCTTTTGTTTTGAAGCCTAATGTTTCACCTAGTTTAAAGGCTCTTTTTTCAGGTTTATAGGCAGTATTCCAGTCACAATAAGGTGATCCACTCATTACTACTGCTCTATGAAATAAACCTTTGGACATTGGTGAAAGCATGTGAAAACCGACGCATGCTGAAGAAGAGCTTTCTCCAAAAAGCGTAACTTTTGTGGGATCTCCTCCGAAGTATTGAATATTGTTTTGTATCCATTTTAATGCGGCAACTTGATCTTTTAATCCGGCGTTACCAGGCACTTCAGAAGTACCCAAGCTAATAAAACCTAACACATCTACTCTATAATTTATAGTGACAACAATAATATTGCTTGAAACCAAAAAATCTGGTCCATACATGTCTACATTCCCTGAACCATATTCGAAAACGCCTGCAGGAACTACAACTATAACTGGTAAAGGTGTGTCAGGTGTCAGATTAGCTGTGTATACATTCAGAAAAAGACAGTCCTCACTGCCGGGATAGTATACGTTCGTATATGTTTGTACTTGAGGACATTTGAGTCCATGTGCTTTAGCATTTCTAACTCCATCCCATGGTTGAGGATCTTGAGGGGTCTGGAAGAGGTAGAAGATTTAAATTATTGACTAGAAAACTAGTTGGTAATAACTATTTCTTTTGGGGCCCCCATTGAAATTTTTCGCTACTTATAAAAATCTATTTGTTAACACTAGGATCAAAACTGGTGCATAGCGATGCTGTATTTGAGATTTTTAAGTCTAAATTAAAGTCAACAGTTATATACCTTGAATCGCAGTTCTCCCACAGGTGGCTTGGCAAATGGGATACCTTTGAAGCTGTAGTAATAATCACCAAGGATTGTTTGTACTCTTTCACCTTCTAACAGACCTTGCTTCACTTGTATCTTTATGTTAATGCCATAAACACCATATGCAGTCCTAGTAATAACAGAGAAGTCATTGTTAAAGATTACTGTCGTCTCGAAATCCATAGAGATCGCTGTATGTATCTTTGTCGTTTCTATGTAAAACACAAATGTATTTACAAAAAAGAAAATATCTAAGTATTTAATTAATTATAATTATAATTATAATATAATTTTATTTTCTCTTCCACAAAGGTAACTTAAACCTATGGTTGATAATACTATTACATATTTAGCATAAACCCTTGTGGGAGACTGGTATCTGCACTAGGATTCCCTGTCACACAGAATACCAGGCCCCCCCATACCCCCCCTAGAACAGTGTTTGTATTATTAAAGTCACTTTGGCATGCGAATCACAGTATAAAAATAAATCAAATTAAAATTAAATAAGCGTGTGTGTGTGTGTGTGTGTGTGTGTGTGTGTGTGTGTTGGTGTGGATGGTTAATAAGTTTTCAGTCGAGTCATAGTTATGGTCTAAAAGATAGGAAGTGACAATTTGTTTACACTTAACCTTCGTCAAATGATAAATATTAAGAATTGAATTAAATTTGTTGTATAGGTAATTACTTAGAAAACAATAGCTGCGTTGCGAGAGACTACTTTGGAATAACTTTGTTGGACATACTTTTGTTTTAATGCGTTTGTTAGCGTGTAAGGTGGGATGATATGAAATCTGGGAGTGTTTGCGCAGAATAGTCTGTATGATAAAGAGTTGCCGAACCGTCATTACCTTGCACTTAACGTAGAGGTCAGTGGTTGGATAAAAGAAAGGGAGACAATGCGCTACTTTGAGAACTGCTCTTTGTGCTCGTTCTAGCTTAAGCATATGAGTCTTGAAGTATGTTTATCCGTGTTCTGAAACCAATAGTACAAGCTATGCTTACTTTGAGTCTAGGAAAGGCTGTGCTGTATAATATGCTCTAAAACAAAAACCAAGCTGCAACAACACCTTTGATATAATTTTACAGTCCAATATGTATACACTTTTAGGATGTACCCTAAAAGTGACTTTCTATGGTCCGTGAGTCTGTGGATTATCTTTCACGGCCGATGACCACGGACAGCAACGCACCAAGACTCTTCCAACGGTTTGTGTCCGCTTTGAGATTCCAAGCCATTTTCTCGTTCCTAAATGTAAAGTCAGAAGTTTTGGCATGGTTGTCTGTGTTCAAATGGACGACCACGAACCGCGCAACGTATGAGCACGCACCGAAATTTGAAGTTACTGAATTGCGGTGGATCCGACGCACTGCTACGGACGTGTCTGCACTTTCATATGGTCCGCGCGTGTACTGTTATAGGTGCTGACCGAACTCGGTTTTTAAAAAAAAGATTTGAGACGACCTTCAATAACTTTATCGAAAGAAATTAAAATTAGTACACTGATTTAGTATTGTTTATTTATTTGAATTTAGTTATTATTTAATTTGTTACAGATTTATCCGAAATGTTTACTACTGTGATATTTATTCTTTTATTTTTTTTCACTGCGACTACACAGTTGGTACTACAAATCTCAGAGATACTGGACCAACTTGGTCAGAGTAAATACTTTACAACGCTTGATCTTACATCCAGATTTCGTCTAATATTGATCCCATTTGTGAAATAGAATTGTTAACTAGAATTGTTAAAGATTTACCGCCTCAATATCAAATTAAATTACTTTATGGTAATATTAATATTTCACAAAGTCTAGGCAGCAACAAATGGATATTTGTACAATCACAAATATCAATTCAGTGTACTGCCAAAATCACCAAGGTGTAGTGGCACAGGTATTTTGCGTTTAAAACCACAATGTATGGCATTCTGCAGAAATGTCAAGCTATTACCTATATCTGAGTTAGAATTAGTTATATGAATATGAAGTAAATCTAGATTTTAACCTAATAGGTGATAAATGCTGTAATTTTATGAAACTCAAAAAATTAAAAATTGATTTACAAAATATTACGATTTCAACACTGATCTGGAAGGTTTAAAAAATCTTAAAACATTAACTGATCAAACAGAAAAATGTCTTGATAACCTTAACATCAAAAACAATCACTTTACAACACATATTAGTTTTCCTATAATTACAATTATGATAACATTAGTTTTTATTATATTTCTCGCGTATTACTGTTGGAACTCGTCTGGTAAATTAAAGTGTAAAAGATCCGATAGCAACCCGGTTGAACCTGACGAAACAGGGGAAGAATCTTCTCGTAGATCAATCCAATTGCCAAGGATAAGAATAAATTAATTAAGTGTTTTATATACATTAAGATTATGTTATCCTCAGATGTAATTTATACTTATGGTTCTGTATTATGTAATACTAACCTATCCTGTTCCTAGTCCATCACTCTCTTTCTCCTATAAACTTACTTTTAAGGGTAAGTTTACTCTTGGCCGGGAAGGTGTTACGCCGGATAACCCTAACACATTTGCCTACCTAGCCCTATAATTAATCCCAGTCAGCATATTCCAATATTCTCACGGCTTGAGCCACACCTCCACTTCAGTTCTCCTCAGACCTCCTTGCCCCTCGGTTCGGACCCAACTTTATATACTAAATCAGTGTACTAATTTTAATTTCTTTCGAAAAAGTTATTGAAGGAGAAAAAAGGAACCCTCAAAAAGAAAAAAGGAACCCTTATAGGATCACTTATACCGCTGCGCGGTGTGAGGTGGTGAGTAGCAGGAGGGATCCTGCTTGTATTACATAATATATATGGATATTCACCAAGATTCAATCTATCGGTATGCCAAACTGCATCCAAACTTACCTAATGAAAATTAGAGTAGACAGACTACTGTTAAGGAGGTGAGGCGCAGTTGATCCTGCTCGAATTGAAGTTACCCGACTAAACAGTCGTAGTACCTTCACCATGCAGAGGACCACCGTTAGACAGTCCCTGGAGTACGTCACATACTCACTAAAATATGTATATAAGAATTTATATGCAATATTAGTGAGAATAAGTCCCTTTAATTATGTATTTATACGGGAATTAACCCGATTAAGAAATATGTAGTAATCACACGGCCGCGGCCAGTGCCACGTGACCAAAACTTGAAAGATCAGTTCAGAGGTATGTAATAAGTATTTCGTGATCGCGTTTATTACCGTATAAATGCATAATTAAGTATATTATGGAAAGCGAAAGTTTAAAGTTCTTAAGTCCATTTAAACAAGAAAAACCTGGAATTTAATACACTATTTTTAACACTTACAGCGGGTTAAAAAATAGTTTTTGTTATTTATCTTTTATTTATTTTAGTAATAATAAAAGAAATATACGACCGTCGTTTATCGGTCGTCGTTTATTCAATAACTATATTAAATTTGTTTCACGTAATATACAAAATAAATAGAACAAATTCAGAACTTCCAAGTCCAATCCAATTTAATTAATAAAGTAACTTACCAAAAAATCAAAAGTCTGATAATTGAACAAAACACCATGTTCACAAATGTTATTTAAACTTAACTCAATGAGCGTGCGAGAGAAAACGGTATGTATATTAGCAACTCATGAACAAACTAATAGTTGTTTTCTAAAACTGGCTCGGTAGTGGTTTTAATAAATGGAAATGTAAATGACTAACGCAGTTAAATAACTCTACGCTTTACATTTTCGATTACACAATATTAAGTTGTTATCAAATTTGATTATAATATTCTAATAGCCTCACTCTTAAAATAACTTAATCTTAATCTAAATTAAATTATTTTAAATTTAAATGTGAATTCCATTTAGACCTTAGTTTTAAAATTTTTATCTTTTGCAATTGTACTACTTAGAATATGTATTTTAGCTATTACATTTACACAAACTATTGTTGTATCATTTATTTGAATAAAAATGTATTTATATCCACGTAGGTAAAAATCCTTTTTCTTGGATGGCAGAAACACATTGCCAGGAAACACCTGGCAACGTGTTGGCGTCTAAGAAAAATATTTTTTGGATTTTTACATTTAATAATAATTTTTATAGAACTGGCTTTGATTTGATAATTACACTAATTATTTTTATTACCAAAAATTGTCAGTGTAATAGCAACACCCTTTCAATCTAAATGTGAATTAACCTACTTCTAATTCTGAAAATGGTGATCTCATTATCATATACGATACTACCATCTAATATTCATATGGCTGCAGTCAGGAAATAGGTGAACATACATGAGATAAACATCAGTGTAACTATATAGGTGCTTATTCTTTGAGGATTCAGTCTTAGATAAAATAAATAAATCAAAAAAGTCATCATTTGTGGTGACTTTAAAAATTATGAACTTATTAAGAAATTCTTAATTAGCGACCAAGTTTTTTTTTGGATTGTTTAGCTGCATTTATAAATAGAATTAGCTTTTGCCTTCGTCCGCGTGATGGCCGACATCAGATATCGTAGAGTGTAGGCATAAAAAAATGAATCAAGACTACTTGTAACTGCGTACTAAAGAAATAAGATTTTTTTTTTTTTTTTTAGTAGTAATAATAATAACTTTATTGTTTTGTTCTCTCACACAGATACAAAGGTAGTACTTAAAATAGTTGTAGAGATTATTACAATTACAGATATCTATGTGAGAGACTGGTATCTGTACTAGGAGACCTGTATGACAGATTACCAGTCTCTCCAGACTCTGGACAATTGGGTTCAGGTAAGTAACAATTATTACTATGTATTAGATGAGTAGTGAGGATGTGTATTAGTGTTTATATGTGTGTGTGTGTGTGTGTGTGTGTGTGTGTGTGTGTGTGTGGGTGTGTGTTTTCTGGTAGAAATGTAAATACTTTTGTCTAGAAACCTACATTGAGTAAACTTTCAGTTTCTTCATAATTCAAGGACTTAAGCCATACTGTGAGATTTTGTTTGCATTTAAATTTTGTTAGAGGGTAAATTGTGATCAACTTATTTATTTTATTATAAAGGTATACCTACTCCTAAAAAGCCAAAACATTTCTTGGAGAAGTTAGTGGACCATTGTTTATCCGACAAACAGACCTTATGTTTGAGCCGTTTATTTTGATTGCGATTGAATTTGATAAGAGAGTGTTGCTTGAGAATGGTGTTTAAAATATAAAGTTGCCGTACTGTTAGAACATCGGCAAGTCTATACAAATCATTTGTGGGGAACAGAAAAGGCAATGTTAGACTGACTTTTAGTACTGCTCTTTGGGCTCTCTCAACTTTTATCAAGTTCGTCTTACATGCGCCGCCCCATACAGTGATGCCATATGATAAGATGGATTGACATAAGGCCATGTACACCATCCTAATGGCAGATTTATCAGAAACATGTCGGAGGTTTTTGAAGATGAAAATCAGTTTGCGAGGCCTAGCTGATAGTAGTTCAAGGTGTTGGTTGAAGCTAAGGGTGTCATCTATCATGATGCCAAGGTATTTTATGTAGGAAGCTTTTTTTAGGTCTTCGCAAGTACATGAATGGTTAGGAGAACAAGAGTGTGCTATGATAGACAGGTTGTCATTTATTGAGGGTGAGTTGGTTTTAATAGAGAATGGTATGTATTTTGTTTTGTCTATATTGAGTGTGAGACCATTTTCTCGAAGCCAAGAAGATACAACATTGATGCCATTTTGGGCGGTGGTGTATGTAGATTCCCAAGTGTCTCCGTTGAAAATTAGGGCTGTGTCATCAGCAAAAGTCACTATTTTACCATTAGAAAGTTGTAAGTTGCACAGGTCATTAATGAAGGTCAGGAATAGTGATGGGCCGAGTACAGATCCCTGTGGTACGCCGAAGGATGTAGGTAAGTCATCACTAACAACATCACCAACTCTCACTCTTTGTTTTCTGTTACAAAGGTAATCCTTAAATAATTCAAGCTGCGTGTCACGGATTCCTAATCTTTCCAATTTGCTTATCAGGAGTGGGACAGAGACTGTGTCAAATGCTTTTTTTATATCCAGGAATATTGCTTTTACTCTCTTTTTGGAGTCAAGTTTAGAAACAATCTCATCGATCAGTGCATGTACTGCATCTGTAGTTGAGATACCTGCTCTAAATCCAAATTGAGAGTTAGATAAGATATTTTTGGATTCAAGGTAATTTTTATAAGGCGTTTATTTATTAGCTTTTCTGCAATTTTAGAAAGGGTGGGAAGTAAAGATATTGGTCTATAATTATTGACACAGTCTCTGTCACCACTTTTGTAAACAGGAATAACCTCAGCGAGCTTTAGTTGCTGCGGAAAAACACCAGTAGTGAGCATGAGATTAAAGATATAAGTTAAGGGAGGAATTAAACTTTGGTGATATCTCTTTAAAAAGGCACCGGAGATATTGTCACGTCCAACAGATGTATCTTTCTTTAAGTTAAGTATAATGTTACGCACCTCTATTTCATCAGTGGGGAGCAAGGCAAAAGTATTAAAAGATTCAGTATGGGTGGTGGTATTAAGCATTTTTAAGGCAAGGTCTTGACCGATAGACACAAAATATTTGTTTATATTATTAGCAGAGGACAGAGGGTCACTTTTAGAAAGAAGCTCGGTAGCGGGGTTATTAGATTTGTTAGAGTAAGATACCTTTTTTATAGTATCCCACAGCATTTTATTGTTTTTACTTTTTATTGCATTATTTATTAAGTTGTTTTCGTATTCCTTTTTTATTTTTTTTTGTAGCAAGTTAACAAAAGTTCCTATATCTTGTGTATGTGATCTTAATTACATCGTTGTTTGGGTTCTTATTAGATTTTATGTGTAGTTTATCGCGATTTTTCATACATTTTAATAAACCAGTAGTTATCCAAGGATTTTTTATTCTCTTGCGGTTTGGGACACTAAAAGTGTATGTGTTGATCTGGATTTTTGTATGGAGTGTTGTAATTAGCTGGGATAATGCTAAATTGGCGTCTGATGTTTCATAAATAGAGTTATAGCAACTGTTCATCATATCATTGTCTAAAGATGAATAATTTATTTTTTTAATGATACGAGGGTTATTTTTTGAGTAACAGCGTTCCAGTATAAATATCAAGCTATCATGGTCAGTAAGAGATGTTGCCGCAACAAAGCAAAAAGCTGGTAGTTTGGTTTTAAGCATGAGATGATCAAGACAGGTCTTGCCATGTGTGGGTATTTGATGCGCTGGCAACATACTATGTGTAGCTAATAGGTTCAGATATACTGGAGCATTTGTATCTTTTGTGTTCATCATAATGTCTATGTTTATATCACCAATAAGAACAACATTGGGATAATTTATGCTGTTAAGAAGACAATCAAGTGATGATATAAATGGGTGTATATTTTTGTAGCCGGGGGGCCTATATATGGCGATAATAAGTGTGTCGCTGTCTATTTTTATTGTTAGGCAATTCGCATCTTGTAGCTCAGATTCAACTATTGTAACACACATACTTTCTTTGAAATAGACTACAATGCCTTCATTTTGGGTCAAATTAGTTTCGTTTTTAGCGAACTTGTAGCCGTCCAACGTCGGTATGTTGCACGTATGACGTAACCAGCATTCGGTTAATATAATTATATCCCAGTCAGTGCTCGATCGTGCAAGAAGAGTGAGAAAGCCAGAGAAGTTATGATTCATACTTCGTATATTCTGGTGGATAATTTTTAGTGACGAATGTTTATTTTTTATTAAATTAGGACACTCTTCTATTTCGCAAGTGGTTGATTGTGCAATTTGTAATTGGTCAAGATTGTTATTTCTAGTATTTATATTATCGAATTGTATACAGATATAGTGACTAGTTGAATAGAGGGTTGATACATAATTTTGATAGAGATGTTTGTCAGGGGATTAAACATATATGTTGATATATTATGTAAATGATCTATTCTTTTTGTAAAGTTATGGAATGTAAGCGTAAGTACAATGTAATTATATTTGTAGTGTAGATAAGTAAAAACTATGTTGTGTGAAGTGTAAATATGTTGTGTGTTAGTATATACCAATAATATTAATATTAGTACAATTTGAACATGAGTTGCAAGGCAATCACTATTATGTGTAGTACAATGTTTATAACAAATAGCGATTGTCATGTACATAGTAAATAGCAGATAAGTAATAATACCTAGTAGTAGTCATTATTGCATAAGTTGTTGGAAATCCTGTTCACAGTCAATACGGAATACCGAAAGTCTCACGATTTGTGAGACTTCTTGATGTAAACTTTGCCGTAGAAGGTCCAGGTACTATGATATTTATTATCCTTGACGAGCTGTCTTGCTAAATATGCCAGTCTCCTTCCTAGGCTTGTAAGTGACTCATCAACAAAGATGTATTTATTTGGGCTAGATAGTTGAAGGTGGGAGGTATTCAGTTTATTATCTTTATGGGTCTTATTGAAATTCCTACACTGTTTGAGAAAACTGTCTTTAGTCGAGGTAGAATTTAATTTGACGATGATATGATTATTCGATTCTTTTGATGTTTTTAGGCGATAAATTTCATGTATATCGGCATCATTTACGGGATGGTCAATAACCTCACCCACTTTTTTCACTATAGAGCATAATGTTGATTTATTTTCCAATGCTTGTTTGGGAATGCTCCTTATTTCGACGGTAGAAGCACGAGAATTTCGTTCCAGCTGTTCAATTTTATTCTCCGTCTCAGACTCAATTTTTGATTCGTAATCCTTATTTTTTTGTTCCAAGTGGAGAATTTTTTCGAGTACTTCATCATATTTAGATGAGATAAAATCCATGCTTTTTTGTAGATCGGTATTTTGCTCCTTAATTGTTCTCTTAATTGTAATAGAAAAAATTGAAAATTCAAAATAAAAATACCTGTTAATCAATTTTCAACTTGAATTTTATTTTATTCTTAAATTAAAATTCATTTGTTTCACAACTTTTAGTAGGTTAGGGCATGCTACATTTTTTTTTTTTACTATACTACCACTAGAGTATGGAGTGCCCAGCGTGGGTCCAACAGCGCCACGACTTCGAGACAGCTATAGGTGTGGGGAACCTCTCGCTAGAGACCATGGTGCAAGCTATGGTACTCAGTGAAAGTGCGTGGGACTCCGCCGCCTCATTTTGTGAGGAGGTAATGCACGCCAAAGAGGTGGCGGAAAGGGAACGGGAGAGAACTAGCAGTCTCCCGTCCCGCAGAGGACGCACCAGGCACTGTAGAGCACTTAATAATCTACGGTCTCCATGAGCGCTGGCCTTCAGTGCCGGAACCCGGCACCGAAAGCGAAAAAATTATGCCAAGACGGTGGCCGCGATGTGATCCACGCGCGCTTTTTTGACTTCTGAAGGGGACACGGCTCCCACTTACGTCTGCGAGACTACCTCGCTTTATGGGAAGGTAGTCAAGTCTGTGTGTGGGTCCAGGGAGTTCCTTCCTAGGTTATACCTGAGCCCTCGACCATAGACACCCGTGACGGAACATCATGTGGTTTTAGTCGGTTCGATTCCGACATACCCGCTTCGCCGAGTATTAGCTCGGTGCGGTGGCACCCGAGGGGGTTTCCACACGTAAAAAAAAGGGCATGCTACGATAAAATTAAGTTAATTAGGCGTTAACTGGCGGAATTCTATTGTTACATAATAAATGAGAAGAAAACCCCACCACTCACTATCGGTTTGTAGACCCCAACTATGAACACAGCCTAGGATAAACCTCAACAAATTACCATAGACATATTTTACATTGTTGCCGAATATTCCTAAAGGAACCTCAGGTAGAGGCGAAACACTTCTCGATCTATTATTACATATAGGTGGAAGATTGCACTATAAGCCATTGGAGTTACCTGCCACGCCTGGCAATTATATCTCACTGTAGAGGGTGTTCGGTTTGGATTACCTGTCTATGGCAATTAGCTAAGGTTTATCTTCGGCTGTTGTCATCGTTGGTGTCTACAAACTGAGGGAGTGTTGGGTTTTCCCTTCTCAATTATTATGACACCACCAGGCCCATCATAGAGAATTGGCTGAAGAGACTATTGGTGTGGGAAGGCTCTCGCTAAACCCTATGGGTCTGTTTGTCCATTATCCAAAGTGAAAGTGTTTGGGATACTGCTTAGAAGGCGGCGAAAACGGAACAGGAGAGGGCGTGTGTGTGATTGTGTGTATATATATTGCGTGAACAAGCATAGCTGTGTGCGTGCGTGTGTGTGTGTGTGTGTGTGTGTGTGTGTGTGTGTGTGTGTGTGTGTGTGTGTGTGTGTGTGTGTGTGTGTGCGCGCGCGTGTGTGTGTGTGTATGTTGAATAGCAAAAGTGTAAAATTTTCTGTTTCATCGTAACTGAGGGACTTGTGACAAGATGTGACAGCCTTTATTGCAATGGAAACGCGTGTAGGAGTATATGTCAATTTGTTGATCTTATTGTAAACCGAAGAACCTGTGTGTGTGGAGAACGTTGTAGTCCATTGAGTGGTCATTGTGTCACAAACATGATGTTTCCAACGCTTGTGATTGAGACTCTACTCTCACACGGCTCATAGGCAAGAGCAGCGTGCTGTTTCAGTATGGACGCTGCGATATTCTAGCAGTGAGGCAACTATTTCGTCGCAGTCGTCTATTTTTTGTTTTTTGACATAAGCCTACTGAAAACATTGTACTTTATCATAAAACAAAACATTTTTCAAAGCTCGTACACACAGTAACATTTGCAGATTGCATTAACAGAAACAGCCGTTTTCAAAATATTACGTGAAAGATAATTTGAAAGCTTGAAAGTGCGCTCCTGTAAAGTTACTAACAATCAAATCCGTCCTTTTTCTACGACGACGACGATTTATCTACCTAATAGGCAACTATTTGTCGGTACTAATTGTTTTTAAACTGTAGCGACTTTGATAGACGTGTAACTTGAGACTTAATCGCGATAATATTTAAAAAATACAATACCTCTTGGTTACATGACGTTTTGATCGAATTGCACCAATCGTGGTCACGAGTGGACTGATGAGATGTTCTATTCTCGGTCTATTTCTGTTCTTAATATAACCTATATAAGAGATTAATCTTATATTAATCTAAAAATAATATTTTTTAAATCGAAACATTACAATAAAATTATATCTTTCAGTTAGTGTATACAACTGTAAATACGTCATATCCTCATGGATGTAAATTCGTAAGCTGCTTGTAAATATAAACTTGTAAATTACAAAAAAATTCAGCTGGCAGTATGCCGAGGGAAAACTCGTCAGCTGGTATCTAAATAGGCCATAGATACTCCCATCTGGCCTCTGCGTTACACCTGGGGATCAGCTGACAATCACTAAACGTATAAGTATATATTTTTTTTACGTTCATGTGACTAGCTGACGTATAATCCACCACTCTGAGTGGTTTTTGTAATTTACAAGTTTATATTTACAAGTAGCTTACGAATTTTCATGCGAGAGGATATGACGTATCTACAGCCTTGAAGAAAAAAAAAAGACTTTTTTTTTCTTTAAGATATTGGGTTAGCTATAATTTGATACAATTCTCGATCGGGAGGAAATGACTAAAAATAATACTTTTTTCTACGTTCGCGGGAGGTTGCTGCTCGTCAACCCCCCGACAGAACCGTAGCTGACGTTCACGAGGCTTCATGAAACAACTTTGACAACAACCATGAAATGACTATTACGTGGACTATTGTAAATAAATGCGTGTGGAATTGCGGGCACAGTTAATAAATAATAAGAAAGTATATAATGTTCAGAAACCAACTAAAACACACTACTTATTGTTAAATAATTACATATAAAAAATTATAATCAGTGTCAAAATCGTTCAATCCAATTCGTACACTACGAATTTTGTGTCCGCTATTTACCATGAGATTCTGGTATATTCCTGGTATCTTAGGTCATCAGTGGTCACACACAGTGCTTAAATGCAACCACCGCAATACATACACCGTGTGCAACTACTCAAACGGTTCCTATTCGAAATGGGTCCTCCGGTTGTCCCAGTTGGCTGATACGCTCCATGGTAGTTTTATCGCATCCTTCTTCTCACTGATAGAGGTGGCGGAGCGGGTCCGGGAGAAATTTCTCCATTCAGATGCGATTCACTAGCGAACCGGTCAGCTGAGAGGAGCGGACTCAAAGCAGCATGAAGCGTAAAGCCGCTTTATGCTGCTTTCAGTGTCTCCGCGGGTAAACGGGATGGCTTTTCCCTTCCATCCCTCATAGTGGCCATCCGCAAATGAGCGACGTCTGTGCGTATCTGCCTATTTAGAGAGTTGCCGATAGAGGCTACCCAAACTTTTGCGGGCAGGTGCTGAGGGACCGCTGATGAGTTAAAACAGACGTGTGCAGCTCCCTATTATTTAATGGCGCAATATGGCACATTGTGTTGTTTAAGTTGGTTCGGTGCCACCACGCCGCCCCACTAAAAATACCGGTGGTGGTTATGACCGGTATGTCTTTCAACACAGATAAAAAAGGTAGTTGGCTGATAGAAATATATTTATTGGCTTAAATATGACGGCTGTGAGGCTCTCGCCCTTCGAAACCGTGAGTAATACAATAACAAAAGAATGATATGCTAGGATATGCTCGAATAATGATTATATACGTGATTTAGACAAGCGGATCACTTATTAACTCATATTAACAACTCTGAGCTATTAATATTACTAAGTATATTTTGTTTATAAGTTCGGTCGCTCAGCAAATGTATATTATTATTAAAAAACATCCATATTATAATATTTAAATTAATATTCTATCTGCCTATACGAATACATTTGATAAACAAGCCTTGAGGAATGTTATAGGCTATGTATTATTTTTCACATCACGTTCACATTATAATCGTTAACGCGGGTCAAGCTGCGTAACAAAAACACTCGAGAGCAATTAATCCGGGGCACATAAAGATATCTGAAAATATGGACAACTACGAATGCTAAGGTATCTAGTTTTTTTGACTGAAGCGTGCCCAAAGTTCTCTCACTTTTTTTTCCACTAGGGGATACCCGGGCAGCAATAAAGCTATCCTTGACTGAAAACAGTATGATTTTAATCGATTAAACTTCTTGAGGTAGAGCGCCAATAGTATTCTAAGGGCTATAGGACTACAGAGCAGTTCCTGCATTTACATACCTGGGGCCACAGTCGAAAGTACCAAGTCTCAAACTTTTGTGTTTTATAATCATGGTCCAAAGTAAATAATTTATTTTATTAATTAATAAATATTAAGAAGAAGAAAACATATTACTGAGGTGCTAATGCTCATTTTTATTTGCCAATGTAAAGATCTTACAAGCTATTGGATCTCTTCCGATGCTGTTCACCCTCATACTTGATTCAGACGAGAGATTTCTGAGACTTATCTTTAGGTCTTGATAAATACTGTTGATATCCTGCAAAGACATATTCATTATTTTTCTATTTAACAATACTATTACTACTCCTGAACCACTACTTTAAAATTTAAGCATTACGGACTTCGTAACCAAGCCCTCGGTTTGCTAAAATCCGACCTGAGTGATAGAAAATAGTAGGTTCAGATAAATGGTGTTAATTCATTAGAGTCAAAAATTAAAATGGGCGTCCCGCAGGGACCGATCCTGGGCCCGTTTCTCTTTCTCGTCCATATCAAAATAGTATTATTTGCTGATGACACATCATTAATTTTTAAAGTAGATAGACGAGTTTTAGCTTTGACGATGTAAATAATGTTATTCATCGAGTACATGATTGGTTTACTGAGAACAATTTAGTGCTAAATGGGAAAAAAAACTAAATGTATAAGATTCTCTTTGCCTAACGTTAAATATAGTGAATGTGACATCTTATTAAATAAGCAAAAGTTAGATTTTGTAAATGCAACTGTTTTCTTAGGGATATCGCTAGATTCTAGATTACAATGGGGCCCTCACTTAACATATCTTTCGAAGTGGCTAAGTTCTACAGCATATATATACACAGACATAGATACCGCGCGACTAGTATACTCGTACTTTAGTCATTTCCACAGTATCATGTCTTACGGTATTTTATTATGGGGGCGTGCTGCAGATATAGAACCGATATTCATTCTACAAAAAAGAGCTATCAGAGCTATTTATAATCTACGTAGTCGCGAATCCCTTAAGGATCCATTTAAGTGCCTTGTCAATACATTCATAAAATAATCACATGTCTTAGAAAAAATCTGCATATCTTTACAAAACGGTGTGAAAGACATAATTATGTTACTAGAGATGGACATAAATTAGTTCAACCAAAATGTTGGCTGGCTATTCGCCAACGTCGCAATTTGCGGGCTCTAAGTTCTCTGTTCTCCTTTTTAAACTCCTCATCGCCACCTTCTTACTTAGTTCAACACTTCCAATACTTGTGCTCTACTCATGACAGGAATCTTCGTTCCACCAATAATTTACTTCTCTTATGTCCCTCTCACAGCTCCGACTTCATCAACTCTCCTTTCTATGTACAATCAGTCCTTCTCTGGAATGCGCTCCCTCTCGAGGTCAGGATGTCCACAAACCGTTCCACGTTTAAAAAGTAAGTACGAGAACTCCTCCACAACGGATTACCGGAATAGCCACAACGCTAGTACACGACTTTATAGTGGTATTTGTAGTGTATTTACATATATATATATGATATGTATGAATATATATATGTAATCTATATATAATAAAAGTACTTATGTATGTTTGTGTATAATTATATGAAATTGTGTATATTATGTCGTAATGAAATTTAGAAATTTGTACATAATGTAAGTAATGTAAATATTAGTTTGTATTATACAAAAAAAAATTCAAATGTAACTTTGCACCTACCTTATAGAAGTTCTAATCACCCCAAGGTTGACTGAAAAAAAATCCGTAATAAAATATATATATATATAATACCCTCGGAAAAGAGGGTAACTCCAAATTATTCCTAAGAGAGTCACTTTCTCGTACTACTGCTCATCTCCTATGGCGTACAAAATCGGAACTGAAGCTTACAAATTTGGTAAAGTTTGTGTGGTGGAAACGCGGCAACATTCTTATACGGAAAACCGAATCATACAAAATATATGTTATTCGATCAGAAGAGGACATTAGGAAATGGGTACAAGACAAAAGTCTGTTCCGTTTATCTAATTGTGTTGCAAATTGTCATTAATGTAATGTTACACCTACCTACCCATGTCTAACCCTTAATGGATAGTACAAATAATAATATGCTCGAAAGGAATTTTGACACCTGGAATGATTACATGACATCATTACTTAAACAGTAACAGCTAATAATGACCTTACATGTAAAACCAAAAAAACCTTACTGTGCAAAGTTCATTATAATTGACCTTATAGGTCAATTATAATGAACTTTGCACAGATTGAACTTATTACAGCCTCAAGTACTCGCTTAGTCGATATTGTTGTGCT
Source organism: Euplagia quadripunctaria (assembly GCA_963859945.1). Taxonomy (NCBI): domain Eukaryota; kingdom Metazoa; phylum Arthropoda; class Insecta; order Lepidoptera; family Erebidae; genus Euplagia; species Euplagia quadripunctaria. The sequence continues at coordinate 22,904,244 of OY982569.1, read as the reverse complement.
GACCGAAGTAAATATTAGGGACGCCAGCTCACCTTTGTTTGAAATACCTAATTATAATATGTACACTAACTTAAGAGCAAATAAAAAAGGTGAAGGTGTAGTGCTTTATTTACATAAAAGATTAAAATTTACAAGGTCACTCATATGCTCATAATTTAGCGAAATTATTATGGGGCGAGTAGAAATAAACAATAAAAAAATTACTATAATTTGTCTTTATAGGCCCCCTGATCTCCCAGTCGCGAGTTTCACTAAAGAAATTAGGTACTTAATTCAAAACAAGGCCGAAAAATGTAATATTTTACTCGTTGGTGATATGAATCTGGACATCATGAAAAACTGTAACATAAAATATGATTATATCAACATATTATACGAGTTGAGATTAACGAACTGCATTAATCGATCAATATACACGAGTTGCAACGAAAGATAACTTAATCACAAAGTAAAGTATGGACCACATACTCGTGCGGGGCAGCACAGAGACAACAGCTACGATCTATTCCGCGGTAATAAATGAGTCACCAGCTGACTATATAAGCGCATGCACACTAGTCAATGAACGGCCGCTAAGGGACGATGTAAACAAACGCATTTTTTACACCTAAGATAGTGGACGGCTGATGCCTGAGCTGCGCCGGGCGGATTGGAATGCGTGTCTTTGTTGTAAATCAACTAATGACTTTTTTGACAAAATATGCAGCATATTTAAAAATATACAAAAGGGTACCAAAATAGAAAATAAAACAATGTACAATAAATATAGAAATAAAACAAATAAATATATTAACTACACAAAAAACAAGTTTTTTAAGAATGAAATTGTTAAAAACTTTAATAATTCTAAAAAAATATGGCAATTTATAAATGTCTTGTGTGGCAAAGTCGTTAACTCGGTTGATGAAACAAATCAAAAATATTTTTCTTTATCTGATAATGATGCAGCGAATATGTTTGCAATGGAGTTTGAAAAAACACAGATATGAATATAAATTCGTGTGGTAAAAAAATATTAACTGAGCTAACAGACTATACCGAAACAGGATTGGATGTGACGATGCGAATGCAAAAAATAAATAATGAGGAAACATATAAAATTATCAACAAACTGAACATTAATAAAAGCCCTGGTCTTGCATGCAATTAGAGCAATTGATATAAAACATATTAACAAAGAAATAACTCCCGTTATCACTCATTTGATAAGTAGATGCATCGTTTCATCCAGTTACCCAGACAACCTAAAACTGGCGTAGTGCGCCCTATATACAAAAAAGGTAATCACGACAATTGTAATAACTACCGTCCCATCACTATACTATCCTGCATTGACAAGATAATTGAGCGGTACATAGGAAATAAACTGAACCATTTCTTACATTCGGAAAATATAATTCATTGTAAACAATTCGGCTTCCAAAAAGGCCGGAGTACATCTCCACCAAATTAACGAGCACCTGCATGAAAAACGTCACGTGCTTGTTATTTTTGTTGACTTTAGCAAAGCTTTTGATATGCTACAACATAATGTATAGAGGTTGGAGCAGACTGGTATTCAAGGACCACTATTGGAACTTTTAAAAAATTACCATCAAAACAGGTGCACGAAAGTAAAAGTAGGAAATACATACAGTACCAGCATAAATACAGATAAAGGCACCGCACAAGGCTCAATAATCGGCCCAAATGAATACATTGTTTATGTAAATCAAATGTGTAATTTGTTTGCACATGGTTCCGTATACCAGTTTGCTGATGACACCTGCCTAGTGGTAGCTGAAAAAAGCTTAAAAACTGCTGAGCTCAAAATTCAGACAAACTTTAATAGAATGTGTCAATGGGCGCACGACGTCGGCCTGGTGATAAATGCTCAAAAAACTAAATTTATGTGTATAGAATCATCACATAATAGGAGTAGCTACCCTCCTAGTATAATAGCGCACGATCATGAGTGTCTTCATGATAACCTTATGTGCAAGTCTAGTAGCACGTGTACTAAGTTAGATCAAGTAAATAAACATGTGTACTTAGGTCTCATAATAGACAACCGATTTAACTGGGGTGCCCTATAGCACACGTTTGTAAAAAATTAAGAACCCTACATAGTAGACTGTATAGTTTAAAGTACAAAATGCCATTCAAAACTTTACGTTTATTGTATATGGCTCTAGCTGACTCTGTTATTAGCTACGGTTTATGTAGTTACGGCCGCACCTACAAATCATACATCGAAAAAATATACAAAATGCAAATCAGATTGTTAAAAGCTATTGTGCCGCCTAATGTAAAATCAGAACATGGCGACAATTACAATGAATTGTTTAAATACTGCCAGGTATATATATTCTTTGCCAAATTTTAACAATTTATATGGAACTAGAACATTTTGTTCCCTACTTACTACCTGACATCATAAATGGTTTACCAGAACAAATAATTCATAAATATATCACTAATAAACCTTATGGAAAATATGTAAATAATGTAATGTATAATATTATGACATGTATATAAAGTTGTGTGTGTGCTGCGTACATGTGGGTGTACATACATCGACAATTAATGTGTATCTATAAATGTGTAATTTTTAATGATTGTCATGCGAATTTACGCTCGCATAAAAACCTACGTGGTTTAAGCGAGTGGCTTAGTATTTTAAATAATAAGAATTGTAAACGTTTTGGTCAATAAAAAAAAGAAAAAAAACCTACTGATAACCAAGTAACCAAAAGCTTAAGATAGAGATGAGAAACGAATAACTAAACTGAATAATTTTTATAGTGATCACAAGCAAAGAGTTCGATGAGAAATAATACAACAAGCCATTTTTAATATTTTTATTACTCGGATGACTACATCCATACATCACTACTCGACTCTTCTAAAAGATGTATTACGAAACTCAGGGTCAGTGCATCTGATGCAGCATCTATTAAGCTACATCATTTTTTATGTATTCAACACTATAATAATTTCGCTTAAGGCTTCTTTAATTATAACTTTTGTTATTTTACGCGCAATTTTAATTGTGCCCATATTAATTCAATTGGGTTTCACAGTCGGACATAACTCGTAGGCTAGTCAAAGTATTCGGAGTTCAGTCTCGGCTTTTAGAATTCGGCCCAGGAAAAGGTGACTTTTCTATTAAACTTTGAATCTGTGATAGAAAAAGTATTATTAAGAATTGTTTTAACTTCACTTTTAACTTCAAAATTTTTGTTTAAATGGTTTAAACTATTTTCATAAACACTTTTTGATATTGATAGATTGCTTTGAAATGGACATAGGTTTTATTATCACTCAAAAAGATCAGATTACCTTTTCGCAAGTCATTAACAATATCTATCTCTGTGATCTAGATATAAAATAGAATTTCACAATGTCAATTTGTCATCATAATTCACAAAATAGATTTTGTGAATATTTCGATTTTAACAAAAATCCTAATTAATCCCAAACCTTTGGCTCTACCACAGCTCTACATAAAATCTTTTGACAGTTTGTCCTCCGTATACCTACTTGACATTGGCAAAATTGTGGTAACTCGACAAAGCCACAAACCAAAAGTTAAAGTTGAAGTAATCCCAAATCAAAATGTGTAATTATCCGAAAACTCCTGTTTTTCATTCATGGTGTTGTATTTTATTAAAATGACGCAATTTATGGTGCATAAAGCGATAGGTCAGTAGCATTGATCCCGATGATACATTATTTATTTTATTTATTCCTATCTATCAACTACTTATTTAGCTTGGCACCGACTTAAAGTTTTTAAGTATTTATTTTTCCGTTGTTAGTGTAAGGTAAGTACGTAATGAGTAGATACAGTATTCAGAACATTACTTACTGTAATGTAAATTACTGAACCGCAGTTCGTTAGATTATATTAACTGAACTATAATAAGCTCGATACTTTATTGAAATAAAGTGAGTGGTAAGATTTTTAGTTTATCTAGCAACTTGCTACACTTGATTGAAAAAGTTGTAGGAAAAAGATACAAACAGCACAACTTAGAACCTCCTCCTTTTTTTTAAGTCGGTTAATAACAATAAAGTTCATCTCTTTAAACGTCAATGTTGCTTAATTTCAAGGAAAATGATCGAACACACAGTACATCTATCTTTATTTTCTAAGGGTTTTTAAAGGGTATGACTCTAGCATGCAGTTACAATTTAAAAAAAAACTATCCGTTTACAAGTTATGACCATTTGAATTCCCAGGTATTTTCCCTCGGTTTCTCATAAAAGCAGGTCAAACGTGTAAAGTTAAAGTACGTATTTTTTTATTTTGGAACTATTCACTCAGTTTTTATATCTGCAAAGACCTTTAATTGGCTAAATGTTGTATATTACTATTACTGTCCACCTGGGGTTGACAAGCAGGGGGTGGACAGTGGGAATATAACCTATTTCGATGTTGATACTGTTTTCCTTCAAATAAATAACGTATGCTAACCTTAAAAAGAAAACGGGTTAAGTATCAAGTCTACTGTCTTATTAAGTACGATTACTTGCTCTATATATGTGATTGATTACTATTTTACTGATAATTGTATTTGTAATAAATTCATTATAACGGGTGTGTTTTTCTTAGAGGCTTTATTTAAAAAAAAATCAATAAAAATAATATGCCCTTGATGTTGGCTTTATTTAAGAGACAATTTTATGTCCTAAGTGTTATAATAGAATTTCGGGCGTACGGGCGTCACGGCTAGCTCGACTGAAGCGTGGTGATTTGCAGCAGGATTTGTTAGCGCCAATAAAACTTATTTAGAATGAAAGAAAGAAACTACTAATAAAAACAAAAATAAACACCAACAAGGTTACCATACCTTATGTGTGATGCAAAAATGCTCTTTAGCTCAGCATAGTGCCGCTTCGAGTAAATACCCGAAGCGGCGCTGATATTCTGCTAAGGCCAAAAATGACGTGCACGGGCTATAAGCAGCCACAGATTATGTCCAAATAAATACAATACCTACTTATACACTTATTACATACCATAAATTACAGCTTATTTAAATAGTTATATTATTTTGGTTAATATGTACATCTATTACTAATAAAATAAAAGAATAACAATTATAAAGAAAATACGTAAATAATACATCTATCTACATTCATTGTGCCATATTATTGTCCGTATCAAAGAGCAATAATTTACTCTTAGGTCCGTATAGTTTTATACCTTATCTGTCAACGTGACGCATAATTATGTATTTGACATAAGTTTGATGTCTTTGAGCGTCAAGCGTATTGGTTAACGTTTGTTTAACCTTATGCATTGGCTTTCATACCAAACAAAGGAGGACTAATTAATGTAACTCTTATAGTAAATTTATATATTTACAAAAAATATGAAGAAAAATATATTATACTTATACATATACTAGTATTGCGTGCTGGGTCAAGTGTAAATTCCAAGAAAATAAATGTTTCAGTTATCTAAACTTGTTGTTTCTGTGCGTTTATTAAATGTTGTTTATACCTCTTATTTAAAGTGGTAATTGAATTGAGCTCCCGTAACGGAGGTGGCAGGTTATTCCAACAGCGAGTGGCAGTTAGCTTGAAACTTCCTCGAAAAGCAGCCGTTCTATGCCTCGGCGTAACTAACAAATACGAAGAGGCTCGCGTCCTGTGTTTATTAAGATTGCTTTGCATCAAGCAAGCTTTTCATTCAGGTATGCAGGTCTCCCTGTCAGAACAACTCCAAAAAGAAAGTGTAGCCAAGTGCAAGTTTCTGCGAGACGACATGTTCATCATATTACCATTGTTAATGAGGGGAGTAACATGTAATCGTGGTGGAATATGATAGCAGAAACGTGCACAAGCATTTTGTACCCACTGGATAAGCCTTTGAGTCCTACTTAACAGGCAAGAACCATACACAGTGTCAGCATAATTTAGTTTAGATAAAATGAGCGACTCACAAAGTGTGATACGCATATCCACACAGATAAAGGGACGGACCTTGTAGAGCAACTTTAGACGGTAAAAGCAATTCCGTACCGCTTGAAGAATGTGAGTTTCGAATTAAAGCAAACCATCAAAGAGTTCGTATGTCGAGTTCGTACAAGATAGACGTATTCTAATTGTCTAGTGTCTGTTAGATACGAGTGATCGGTGCAATCAATACCGAGAAAAAAGGTTGTTTACCTGTTCGCAAGCCGGGCGGGCTAACGCGGCGAAGCGGTAGACGATTATGAACTTTAGTTATTATGACAGTGAGTGAAAGTGAAAGTTTCTGTGCCGTAATAGAAGATGAAGAATGCGAAACAGATAATAGTAGTATGGACGATTTATAATTGCATTGCGATTTAACAGCAAATATAATAAATGATTCGAATATTGAAAATAGTAGTAGCAGTATAAGGGAGAGAAGTGTTGAAAATTCTAAAAGGATGAGGGAAGAAAATGAAGAAGAGTGGACGTTAGTGGCAGGTAAGAGTAAGAAAAAAAAAGACACTGAAAATATTGAAATATACATAACTTGTAACGAGAAATTGCCAAAGCAGTTTACACTAGTCCGCCTTTTCCAAGAATGGAATATAAATGACATTTCACGTATTAAATTCATCTCTCAATTCAAAATACGGGTCGATTTTATAAGTGAAATAAGTGCAAAAAAGCTGGAAAACTGTGAAAAAATTAAAGATTTGGGATGGCGGACTCAGAGAGCGATGGAAAATAAATTCTCATATTCTCATCTGCAACGAAAGGATTTTGGGTCAGATAAGTGGTGTCTTACTGAAGCGGTACGTCTTTGTTTTAAAGGTACATTTCTACCTTCCCATGTGTATACACACAGTTTACGAATTAAAGTGGATCCCTACATATTTCCAGTCACACACTGTTCTCATTTCTGGAGATTTGGCCATACGTCCAAAAAGTGTTCCAGTTCAAAAACACTTCAAATACACTTACACTGAACCAACCACACGTTCCTGCAAACCACTTCAAAGGACTGAGATAATTAGATATCTTGGAGTATATATAGATCAAACCCTAACGTTCAAACCCTACATCGATGTGCTTGTTACCAGACTACGCAAATTGATCTATATATTCAAGATACTGAGGAATACGGCAAGTCTACTTACTATGAAAATTGTATTCTATGCCCTTTGTCAATCCATAGTAACACACTGTATCTCCTCATGGGGAGGTGCAGGTAAAACCTACCTCCTGGAAGTTGAAAGGGCTCAAAAAGTTATTCTGAAGGTTGGATCTGGTCTGCCTTTTCGTTACCCAACCACGGACTTATACAAAATCTGGGATGTTCTAACTGTAAGACAATCTTTTATACTTTCTATTATTATGAAAAAAACACACTGAGATAGTCTATGATCCCAATTTAAAGAAAGATAAACGCTGAAAGGGTAAAGTATGCCCAACAAGAACTCTTTGTCCAACAAGAACTCTTCATACAAGCCTCTCTCATAAATTTTACTGTTTTCTCGGATCATATCTTTATAATAAGGTGATTTCACAATTATCAATATACCCACTATGGAAAAGCATATGCAAATCAACGATATCCACCTGGTTAAAAACACTTGATTATCAATCAACAGAAAATCTTTTGATCTTAAAATATTAATCTTAATTAAAATGAGAATGCTACACTACATAAAGCACATACACAAAAGCACACACATACACTAACCACACACAAACACACACCACACATACACGTGCGCACACGCGCACTCACACACAGACACATTGAAAATTAGCCAATTGTCATTGTTCAATTCTTATATTGTTTTATTAATTTCTTTTTGTTATAATAAGCTACCTGCTCTTCATCTATGTATTGTGTAACTAATATAATATTAGGTTTTGCTATAAAAGCTCGGGGGCCTGGTGACCTGTAACACAGGTGACCTGTAACACACCTGACCTCACAAATGTATTGTAAATGCCTATTGTATTGGTCATACTGATATATTGTTCCATTTGTGAACAGAAAAATTAAATAAATAAAAAAATTGGCCTCTTTATTTCGACAAACAAAAGTAAAGTCTGTATCTTCAGTGCAGTAGAAGAAATATTTGTATCGACCTAAAAATTGATTATAAGTCTTTAGAAATCGTTAGCAATGTTAAATACTTAGGGGTTTGGATGGATCAATCTCTTAGGAGGACTAAACACATTAATGAGATCAAAGAAAAATGTTTCAAATTTTTAAATGTTTTAAAAATTTTGGCGGGTCCTGGATGGGACATACATTACTCTTCCCTACGTCGTCTATACATGACCATAATACAGAGTAGAATGGACTATGCTAGCTGTCTTTACGATAACAGCTGTCAAACTAACCTAGACAAATTAAAAATAATTCAAAATTCAAAATTCAAAGCCTGAGAGTGATTGGGGGCTTTATAAAAAGTACACCCATTCATGTCATGGAATGCGAACTACATTTGCCACCATTACATATTTGCAGATATTACCTAGCGGCTAAATTCTGGCTGAAAATTAAAACTGTCGCCAGTGTTGAAACATGTAAAATAATTGCCAACCTTAGTAGTCTTTTTCAAAGCCCATATTGGAGGTGGAAAAGAAAGCCACTTTTTGCTGTGATGTCTGAACAATTTAACGATATACCCATGCATTGTAGTGAGCAGCTAGACAGATTTTCACTCGATACCTGGATGAGCGGTGTGAACCTTTTTTATATAATCAAAACGCAGATTGTACGCGCTTTAGAGTCCAAAAAGTCTTATAAGACTTTTGAACTGTGTGATATTTGTATTAGGTTTTTTAACAATAATTATTCTGGTTTTTACAGCTTATTTACGGATGGGTCAAAGGACCAAGGTGATGCTGGCGCTTCATTTTTTGATCTGCAAACAAATAGTGCAGTTAAATTTAAGATTAATTCCAAACTCTCAATAATGTACATTGAGCTTATTGCTATCGCCGAAGCTATTTCATATATAGATAGTCTCAATTCAAAAGAAGTTGTAATCTATACGGATTCTAGAAGCGCACTTCCTATACCTATCTCGGTGTATTATGAATTTCCGTTGTAATCCAATTGCGTATAGTATTGTAAAATCAAAGTCTTAAAAATAGCAATAAAAATATAGTTTTACAATGGCTGCCTGCCCATATCGGTATTGAAGAAAACGAAAAAGTGGAAACTTTAGCTAAAGAAGTAGGTACAGACGGGGTAACGGTCTTTCACCTACCCTACTTGACCGATATTTTGTGCGAAGCAAAGTGTAAATGTAAGGAGTTATGGAACGAGTATTTTGACGAAAGATCACTGACAAACGGTATTTGGTACAAGAAAATACATCCAACTATATCTCGGGGTCCATGGTTTGACGGTGCCGATATGAGCAGGCAGGAGATCATCACTAGTTTTAGACTCAGATCGGGACACATTCCTTTGAACAAGTTTGCTGTTTTAATGGGTAAAGTGTCATCTCCAAATTGTGTTGAGTGCGATGTTCTCGAAGATATTATGGTGGAATGTATCCGTAATGACGTAGAAAGAATTATAATAAAAAATGAATATAATATTGATGTACACGAATTAGGTATATGTAATAGTATCCTTGCGTCACCTTTGAGTAGGGAAGCAAGAATACTATATAAATTAGTTATCATAGTAATTAAGCACAGATTGTAATGTAACTAAACATAAAATTATGTAAATATAGCCTCCATGAGGGTGACGTGTTCATTGTATGATCAAACCCTCAGTAAAATAAAGATTTAAAAAAGAAAATCAAAGGTTGCGAGAGAAAATCAAAGGAGAAAATCAAACTCCCAGGTTGCGAGCTTCGTGCACTAGTGCAGTTTTGTATCATACACAAAAGGTATCGTACCTACCTTAGTAAGTCCCGACAGTTTAAAAATCATAAACAATGATAAATTGTAATAAGCTGTCTTCTTCATCCCTTCCCACTCTTGGAGGTAAAATATTTTCTTCAAATTTAAATAGGATCAATATTGAGTGCAAACAATTCATTTAAAAAAAACATGTGTACAAGTTAAAAAAATGGTGATGCATCACACGGCTCGTTCGCCTTACTGCTACTATGTTGTTGTGAGCCGAGGATTGAATTATTCTAACTTTCCATTACCTCTCCTAAGCAATGCGTTCAAATAACATGCTATAAAGGACAAAGTTTATCTTCATACAATTGTCTCGACTATGAAGTACATTTTGCTCGTAAGGATTAATAATGCTCCATGCCTAATAAAAATGTTCATAAACCACTTTTTAATTTTCAATATTTTGTTTGTCGATAAATAGCTTATTGTGGCTTAAGAGATAGGTATATAGTATCGCAGACTTTGTCTTAAGTGTTCTAAGGACCAATATTTTTGTAGAACATTGGATTTACATATCACTAACTATTACGACAGCGTTTTCGAATCCGACTGGCAGTTCCAGAACAAGCAACCAAACAAACAAAAAAAACTTTTAGCTTTATTTTGTTAGTATAGATGAGCAACAAAAGTGGCCGCACGATGCTTATTTCTTTTTCTTTTTCTGTTTCTTTTTCTTTTTTTTCTTTTTCTTTTTAAAAAGACAACTCCCGCATTAGGAATTATTCCTATGTCACGGGGGACTTTACAAACATACAAACAACGGACACAAAGAACACCTAGACTCGGGTGGGAATCGAACCCACGAACTATGGCATAGCAGTCAGGGTCACTAACCACTAGTCAAACAGGCCAGTCACTATTAGAGCACTATTTGACTGATTACAATTTGTTCTTAGTTATTTTACAGCTCAGACACAAATGCCGTATACAGACATTATCCACAAAAAAAACTGTTAAAGTCTAAACTAAGCTATCGTACTCCGAATTAAACTTTGAACTCAAAAATCTACAATAATTAGTTTTTACCCACCCAAACCACCTAGTGGGTGGATTAAAATAGGTGATAACTGGGTTTTTGCCCAGTCGTGGGTTTTAACCCATCTCTAGCACCTACAGTAGAAAAAGCAATTTCCTAAGGTTTTTTCAAAATTCATTTTTAGGGTTCCGTACCTCGAAAGGAAAAAACGGAACCCTTATAGGATCACTTTGGAGGTATCAAGCTGGAATTTATATCAAATACTCAGGTGTCCTGTCCCTTGGAGCTGTGAAAAAATAAAACTTCTAAGCCAACGCAATCAAAAGATACAGCCGTTTATGCTGCAAATTTCCGCATGTTTTCGACACTCGCAAGGAAATCAAAACCTACAGGGTACTTCCCGTGAACTCAGAATCTTGAAATTTGGTACGAAGCAACGTCTTATAGCACAAATAAAGGAAAAACTGCGAAAACCGTAAATTTTTAGTTACATCATATAATAAAAATATTTTACGGAACCCTCGGTGCGCGAGTCTGACTTGCACTTGGCCGGTTTTTCATGTTAAATCAACTATTTGTCGGGGCCATACATTAAATTTGAATACCTAAAATTGGAACAATAAAATTGTAACAACCTGTATATACCTTATGGAGAGAGTTAAGAATAATTGTAGAAATTAACATTTGCGATGTATTTACATCTGCAAACGAGGCAGATCATATCGTTCGTTCGTGAGGTACTAATGTACACTTTGTTCACTGATGATTCAGTTTTCGAACATTCTTTAGACGACGAAAATTTGTGAACATGTTCGGTTTAATTATCAGAATTTTGTTTCTTTGGTAAGTTACTATTTTAAATAAATTTTAATGAATAACTATAGTTTAAAAAACTAAAAAACACGCTTTTATAGAAAATTCAACTAAAAAATAAAAAAATAATCGAATTATTGCATTGTCATAGGTCTTTGACAGGTGTGCAAAATTTGAATGAAATCTGGCCGTTTAAAGTGGGTCAAAATCGCACCCAAAAGAGTCGGTTACAAACAAACAAACATACAAACAAACATACAAGTGAAGCTAATATAAAGCGTGTAAAAAGGTTATCAATTAGGCTGATTTATTTATACTCATTGTCGCCCAGAAGTCGAAATTCAAATTATTTATATAAAAACTCCGGGAAATTAAGGGAAAAAACTTGATCGTATTTTTGTATTGTTACTAGCTTTTGCCCGCGACTTCGTTCGCGTGCTGGTTTATTTTCAGACATCTTAGAGTGTAGGTAATCTAATTTAGAGTCTGGCCATAAGACCCGGTGACGGAACACTGTGTGGGTTTAGTTGAATCGAGTCCGACCTTGTTGTTTGGCCCCGCTGAGGTGATGACCCGCGGGGGTTAGATAGTAATTGAGGAGGGAAAACCCACTTTCGGTTTGTAGACCAAAACGATGACCACAGCCGAGAACCTCAACGAATTGCTATTGACATATTTTATATTGCTGCCGAATATTCCCGAGGATGCCCCGCGGCCCCGTTTAGAGGCGAAACACTGGTCAAAATATTATTAAATGCAAGCGTAAGATTGCAATTTAAAGCTTAAGGCTTTGGAGGTACTTGCAACGCCTGGTAAGTATATCTCGCTGTAGAGGATGTTCGGTTTGGATTCCCTGTCTAAGGCAATTCGTTGAGGCTAATGTCCGTGAAGGTATTTCTTTCTCCGGAAATACCTACATGAGCGTCAAATTGAGAGAAAATTACTTTTTTTTAAGTTGGGTAAAAATTTATGCGTGATGCAATCAAAGCGTAAGTTTATTACAAACTTTAACGCCCCATTTTAACCCTTTAAGGGATAAAAGGTGTAAACTCTTGTTTCTAACCATTAGCTCATATTTTTACATTTCTAACTTCAAAAATGGCAAACTTTCATCCCCTATTTTGACCTTTTAAGGGCTGAATTTTTAAATTCCTTCCTTATAGAACGCCTACATAATGTAAGAAATACCTCCTCCAAATTATTATTACCTGTATACGTAAATAATACTTATTTATTTTTACGAAAAACTGAAGACAATAAAATAATATAAAAATCTCAAACTTTTTATTTCATTTATTATAACGCCATCTATTATGGCCTTGTACCTACCTGTATTTATAATTTATGACCAATGCAGTTTTGACTAATTTCTTTTTAATTTCCTTTATTTTGTTTTAAATATTAAATTGTTTTTTATGCTCTAAAACAATGGGTATAGTCATTATTTTTTACTATCTTGCAATATTTTTCAAAAAATTGTGAAATGTACAGAGTCATGAAATTATATATGTATAAGTATATAGTAGTATAGTTTCTTATAACGCCATCTATTAAGAAAGTCTTATATTTTAACACCATGTACCTCACTTATCGCTTGATTGACGTCTTGACTTTTATTGTCAACTTGAACCAAGCAAACACGTGTTCCCATACTAACTTTGCCACCCCTTTTCAACCCCTTGGGGGTTGAATTTTCAAAAATCCTTTCTTATTTCTATATATAGGATGCCTACGTCGCATAGGGAACACGTCCTCCAAATTTCACGTCTCTACGACCTACGGTTTAGGCTGTGCGATGATCCGTCAGTCATTCATTCAGGACAAAGCATTTTATATGTATGGATTTTGTAAGCTAAAGCTCGTCAATTAAATAGCTACTAAACAAAAGAAGAAGAAAATCGGTTGACGCACAAACAGATGAAGGTACTGATTTTTTTGTCTTTACCTTTTTACGTAGTACCTATTCAAATATTAGGCGATGGCTCAACCGTAAGGGAATTGAATTTTAATATTGTTATCACATGAACTACATTTCAAAAGCAAAAAAAAATATTCCGTAATATATTATTTATATATGATTAAAAAAGTGTGTGTACGCGTACTTATGTATGCACGTAAGAAGTTATTCTTTTATCTAGTTAAATAAAGTTTATTTAAATATCATGATAAATAATACATACCGTCAAATAAACTTAAATTCTACAAACGTACTCAAAGTAATATGTAAAAACCATTTTTATCACTTATAATCACAGTAAATTATCATAAATAATACATACTGTCAACTAACCTCAAATTCTACAAACGTACGCAAAGTAATATGTAAAAACCATTTTTATCACTTTCGTGAAGTTGGTAACTTTTTTTGAAAAACTAAACTGTTGACTAGCTAACTTCAGGGTGTCGGTTTTTCGTGACGGTGTGCGCGCAACGTAAAAATTTACTCACATCATTTTTCCATAACGCGCCAAAAGAAGTATAACTTCAAAAACAGGTAAACTGCATGTTATTTGGTATACAATCTTTTTATTCTCGGAAACATACTGGCTGTTTTTATGTCATGGAGCGACATTTGACTGCTGATGCTTTGTAGAGAGAAAATATCTTATAAATAAAAAAATCGTTGTCGAGTTTTAAACAACAGAGGCGGTCACACTTTGTATTGAATTACCAAATAATTAAAAATAGGCAGTCATGGGAATGCCGACAGAAGTGAAAACTTTAACGAAACGACGTACTTAAAACGTCACATTAGCAGGTTGGTGACATTCATTAATAAAGAGCTGACAGAACTCAATGTTTAGATTAGTGCCCTCTAGTGGTAGGTGCTGGTGCCTAAAGAAGATTGCACTTCAAAAAAATTTCGTTATTTCATTCTGTGAAACATGAAAATTTTAATTTCGTTTTAACTTTATTTTATACTACGTATATTACGGTACACATATAATTATTGTGATCAAATGTAATTATTGTGATTAAATGAACAATTCAATTATGGATTTTGTTGCTTTAGTCCCCAATGCATCAAAGAATACTTAGTTATTTTTTACAAAAGGAATATAAATAACAATAGTAAAAATCGTCCAAAAGTTCAAAACCGTACATGTTGCTTAGACTTTTTTGATGTGTGTATAAGAGCGTACTTAAGTGTGAAAATTAGATATGGTACGGGAGGCAGCGTTGCATTTTTTATGGTGATTTCAAGTTACTTAATTTTGTGTAGTCGATGACATAGAGATAGCTAGCAATAGGAACAAGCTGCCAGACTCGTGGTGGACCTGGTTGTGACACGATGTTAGTTATGTGAAAAAAAAGGTTTTCTAAAAATAACTTCAGGGTGTTTGAAAATTTGCACATCAAATATGGTTGATTTGTACGATGGCTGGCATGTGCCTCATGCTCGTGAACGGGTGCCGTTGGTCGGGGCTGGTCATCTCCGGACTGCTATGACTTAAATATGTATAGTAGTAACTAGCTCTTTTATTTATATTTTAGAATAACTGGTATGTTACATTGTCCTCACATTTCATTTACGCTTATAAACAAAGTAACCAGAAATTTATAAAAACATTTTGAAAAAAGAATGTGCTTGGAGTTTCTTGTCTGTTCTTCTCCATAGGATCTATGGAACAGGCAACTAGCTTCACGACTGACTCCTACTCCTGACAATTCAAAAATACTTATATATGATTTAATTGAAATAAATGGTTTTGATTTGATATAAAAATGATTTATGAAAATCATTTCAGGAAAAATAATAATAACAAATGTCAGCTATTCTTTCAATGGCCGTCGGCTGAGGGTTTATTGATGCTCAATAGGGGCAAGTAATAAAAATATAGTGTTTAAATAATGTACTCTAAAATTTCAAGTCACCTGAAATTAATTTAAACTAAAATTCATGGGTTTAACCAATTTTACATAACACACATAATTTTCTTTTAATTAATAGGCTTACGACGTTCTTTTCTCTTTTATGTAATTAGCTGACGTACATTTTGACTTGATATATGGCTTAAATAATCTATCCAAAAAGAATTAACCAAATTAACTGAAATTTAAACGTGGGAGAGCCGTGATTCGGCAAGTATGGGTCGGCTCGCCTCCTCTCGATACTACGGCCTCACAGAAAACCGGCAATGAAGCAATACTTGCATTGCATTTCTCCCACCTTAAAGGGAGGCAACGCACTTGTGACTCTCGAGTTACAGGTGCCCATGGGCGGCGGTAGTCATTTACCATCAGGTGACCCGTCTGCTCGTTTGCCCCCTATACCATTAAAAAAAAACCTTACCAATTTATTTAATTATGTTAATGTATTTAATTTTTGTTGTTATGTCTTTTCAATGTACCTAGTCTTGACGTTGAGACTACGTTGAGAACTCGTTGCACGACGAAGCGATGCTGCAAGTAAAATCTGTAGCCGCTAGACCTGGCTCCAGATTTTACTTATTTCCCTTACTCCATTACACAACACCACCACTACTAGTAATAATATTAATATATGTACTGTTTAAAAATCGACTCAAGCAAGAATTGTCCAATTGGTATATTAAGAAAAGACGTGACAGTTCATCAAAAGTATACTAAAAATTAACACTTGGGCAAATTCAGTTGTTCCTTCAACATACAAATTATGTTCGCGATGTTCTTTTCTTTTCTCTCGGATGTAGACAACGCATTATCAACACTTTTGTCTTAGTAATATTTTTATGGTTCAATCTTTTTTGGACTACGAATTTCGTCCAAGCTGACAAATTCCCTTAAGAATTGTATAAAAAAATTACATAGACTGTGGGTACTACTTACTACCAAACTAGCTGTATAATCATTTGCAGCCTTAGCAGTAAAAAGAGATTACTGTTTTGTAACTTTTCTCATAGCTATAATTAAACTAAAATACTAGCGATTAATTAATTATTTGTTGTTTAAGTAAGTATCGATTAAACTGGCGGTTATAGATCGACGTTGGCAGATAGCGATTTTACCTTTTTTTTTTCGTGTTTAAACCCCCACGGGTCATCACCTCACCATGGCTATTGGTGAAGTGGTATGTCGGAATCGAACCGACTAAAACCACACGGTGTTCCGTAACAAGTGAGTCTATCGCAAGGGACTCGGGTATACCCTAGGAAGGAAGTCCCCGAGAACCCTAGCAGACTTTGGCCGCCCTCAAATAGAAGGCAGCCACAGCATTGGTAGCGGAGGGCCTTGCCCTCCTTCCGATTTAGAGAGGCGCACGCGGAACACGTCGCGCCACCGTCTCAGGCCTGCTTCTGCTAGGGTAACGGGCAGCCTCACCCGTTACCTCCAGGCCAGCGCTCATGGAGGCCGCAGATTATTATGCGCTCTCCGGCGCCTGGTGCCTCTTCTTCGGAATGGGAGAGTATTAGTTCTCTCCCATTCCCTTTCCGCCGCCTCTTTAGCGGACATCACTTCCTCACAAAAAAAAACGCCGGATTCCCACACACTCTCACTTTGGACCATGGACAGAATCATGGTCTCTAGCGAGAGGCTTCCCACGCCGATAGCCACCACGAGGTCGTGGCGCTGTTGCATCCACGCTGAGCACTCCACAAGAGTGTGGAGTGCAGTATCCTCGCGACAGCCTCCGCAGTGATGACACGCAGACGTTGGCTCCCGGCCTATGCGACACAGGTACTTTCCGAAACAGCCTTGGCCGTTCAGCACCTGCGTCAGTCGGTAGGAGAGGCTGCCGTGCTGCCTCTCCAGCCAATCCTCCATGATGGGTCTTACCGCCACAATTGTGGCGTGCCCTGCGTTCGGTCGCTCAAGTCGCTCTTTCCACTCTGCCATTAGGACCTGACGGAGCTGAGACCGTTGCATCTCAATTTCCTGAGGAGTGGCCCCAGCTCTCTCCTTGCGCCATTGATACAACGACGCAAGTGTCTTCGCCTCGAGGTCCCATGGTGCAGTTCTGGCTAGGAGATTCAGATAGCGATTTTACCTACGTGCACACGGTATTATTTATTTTTATACATTAATTCCTTTACTCTCCACTAAGCAACCAATTATTATATATAATTTTTGACTGTAAAACAAAATATGGAAATTGACATGAAAGTTCACAATATTTTGTTTAGAAATGTGCACCTATACTAGAAAAAGCAATTTCCGAAGTTTTTTTTATCAAAATCCAGTTTCTGCAAAGCTACATAAACTATTCGTCGGCTACACGTAGCATTTGATCACACCTTCCTGAAACAGCCATAGTAATATGTTTTTTGGTGTTTACTCCTGTAAGGCCCTCCTGTTTTTTTTTTAATCTGTGTCTAGATTAAGGAGTATTTTCTGATCTCATTAAACATAGTAAAATCATTCCACTTTTTAAATCCGGAGACAGTAAAGATACAATTAATTATAGGCCTGTTTCAGTCCTGCCGGTATTTAGCAAGATTTTCGAAAATATCATGCTTAATCAAATGCTACTACTTTTTAATTCGAACAACATCCTACACGATCAACAATACGGTTTCACAAAAGGGCGTTGTGCAACTAACGCCAGTGTTACCTTGGTACAGCATATATTTTCTGGGAGGAACCTAAGGATGCTCTCGGTATCATTTGCGACTTCTCAAAAGCATTTCACTACGTAAATCATGAAACGTTGCTACTAAAACTTGAGCATTACGGACTTTGTAAACAAGCCCTTTTGAGTGATAGACAACAGCAGGTTCAGATAAATGGTGTCAATTCATTAGAGTTAAAATTGAAAATGGGCGTCCCGCAGGGATCGATACTGGGCCCGTTTGTTTTTCTCGTCTATATTAATCATCTTCCCCGTTTACTAGATAGTAAACCCAAAATAGTATTATTTGCTGTTGATACATCATTAATTTTTAAAGTACATAGATGAGATAATAGCTTTGACGATGTAAATAATATTATTCATCGAGTACATGATTGGTTTACTGCCAACGATTTAGTGCTAAATGGGAAAAAAACTAAATGTATAAGACTCTCTTTGCCTAATATTAAACATAGTGAATGTGACATCTTATTAAATAAGCAAAAGTTAGATTTTGTAAATGAAACTGCTTTATTAGGAATATCGCAAGATTTGAGACTCAATGGGGCCCTCAATTAACATCAATTTCGAACCGGCTAAGTCCGCCAATTAACAGACATAGGTAATTCGCGACCATAGTGTAATGTCTTACGGTATTTTATTATGGGGGCATGATACAGATATAGAATCGATATTCCTTCTGCAAAAAGGAGCTATCAGAGCCATTTATAATCTACGTAGTCGCGAATCCCTTAAGGATCTATTTAAGGAAATTAATATCCTGACGGTGCCTTGTCAATATATTTATGAAAACATCATGCATGTTAGAAAAAATTTACAACTCTTTACAAAACGGCGTGAAAGACATAATTATGTTACTAGAGATGGACATAAATTAGTTCAACCAAAATATAGGCTAGCAAAAGTGCAAACATCTTTTATACCGGGGAACTGCGTTAAATTCTATAATAAAATACCTGATATATTCAACTAAATGAGAAGACATTTAAAACTTGTATAACTGTGACTCCACAATCACACTGTCAATGAGTAGGTACACATCTTGTTTCTTTCTTATTTGACGTATAGATTTATTGATATTTTGATTATTATTATTGACATTATTAATTTTATCGAACATTGATATTATTTTATACACTGTTAAAATTGTAGTTATGATACGCTCTTTATTTTTTGTTAATTAGAAAAATTTGATTTGTACATGTGAGAACTGTGTAGTCCCTTAAGTATTAAGTTAATTTTCTATGTTGCCTAGCAGCTCTGTGATTTTCTTTTCTATTTTAGAACAATATTATGTTACATTGTCCTCACATTAAATTGCGCTTATAAGCAATAAAACATGCTGAAAAAGAGTATCCTTGGACTTTCTTGCCTGTTCTTCTCCATAGGATCTACGTTTTGGAACAGGCAAATAGCTTCACAACCGACTTATACTGACTGACTCCTACTCCCGACAATTCAAAAATACCTACAATGGGTTTACTTGAAATAAATAACTTTGATTTGATTGATTTGTATCACTGGTAAAAATGCTATTCCTGTACCGGGACACGTAAGAAAAATTCATCATAGGCCCCGATTCGTAAACATGGATATGGTGATGTTTTTTGGTGTTGTTGGGTGGTAAAGATGTAGTTGCATTTGCTCCTGTAAGGGCTCCTGTAATTTAAGGCGAACACTCGTATAAAAGTGACAATGACCACGGAAACAAAGCGAAGTTACATATTATACGGGCCAGACTTGTTAAATATTATGTAGCGTATACGTATAGCAATATTCAAATAATACAAATACTTTTAATCACGATTACTTTACTTATTTCTTCTCTCACTTTTCCCATTTATATTTTATCGGTTTATTTAAATTTTCTTTCCACTTTAACAATTCTTTTCATTACCGTCTTTGAGTGACTACCATCAGATGAGCTTCTACATTTTCACATCCTACGCTATTAAGTCCGCCTAGTATTTGGCAGTATGGCAGTATGCAAAACTTCATGAAGATCGGTTGAGTAGCTAAGCCATGAAAGCGTAACAAACAAACAAAGTCACTTGTGCATTTATAATATTAGTTTGGACTAGTAAGATAAACATTGCTTTATTGAAGAACTTGACAACGGTGGCTTAATGTGCTGTAATCACCCAACCTTGCTGTGCTCCTACTGCTTCAAATTATTTTGGTGTACAATAAAGAGATATATTATTTTTATTATTATGTGTTGATATTTAATCAACAATTTTACGTTAATTTAATTTACTGCATTTGTCTAAATTGACAATTTGTGCTTATTAGTACAAATTCCAAGTTGTTATAAAAATTGATGCTTTATAATCGTTCTCTTAAAGATATTTCTAGAGGTTTGGAAAAAGGTCATATTGTCCCTATACACACAAATTTTGCACCAACTACCCTAGTTGGTGCAAAACGAAAGGCACAAACTGCTGGATATGTGCCTGTCATATGACATTATCAACGGACGCCTTGACTGCCTCGATTTGCTGACACAGGTGACATTTAACACACCACTCCGACGCACTCGCCAGACTACAACGTTGCAGGTACCCCGTCATGCTACTAACTATGCCCAAAATATTCCTTATTTGTGGCAAGTTTAACTAGTCTTTTTCAACTTTTTATTTTTATTTAAATTTCTTTTAAATGTTTTTTTTCTATAGTATAGGGGGCCAACGAGTAGACGGGTAACCTGATGATAAATGACTACCGCCGCCCATGGGCACCTGCAACTCAAGAGTCACAAGTGGAAGAGGGGAAGGCGGGGGGGGAGGGAAGGGTCAGGGCCTCCGGTAACCTCACTCACTCGGTGAAAAGTAATGCAAGCATTGCTTCACTGACAGTATCACTCCGGTCGAGCCAGTGAACCGGCCAGTTCAGTGCTAAATTAAGGAAAACCTGTCGTTGGACTTGCTTTAATATTTTATTGTGTTTGTGTTATTTACCTGTATCGCTGTTGGTTTTCTTAATCAAATAAATAATGAATAATTCCATCACAACCTTGGTATTAAACATATACTTACCTATAAACAATATATCAATACAAATAAATAAAATTGAAGTGTCTGTTTGTAATGTTAAAATAATACTTTTTAAGCTCAAACAGTTATTTGCACGATACCTATTGAACAAATGGTTCCCCAGGAGCCTTAATTGAAACTACTGACTGTTAACAACTAGTTTTATTCCTTACTAGGTAACACGATCAAAAATAGTTAAAAGGATCATCAAACAAAACAAATTAAATCAATATATATTGATTGTGGTAACAAAACCATAGTGGGATCTAGCCAGGCGGCACAGCGCCATCTACCAACAAGTAGTGTTATAAATTTAACTTAGACACCTATACCTAAAAATGAGTTATTAAATTTTTTGTCTGTGTCCGGCAAATCTCCGGAACGAGTCAACCGATTTCTACGGGACTTTAACTGATAGCTGGTGTTATAAGGAGTAACTTAGGCTACTATTATTTTGGAAAATTTAGGTACCAATTTTTTTTTTAATATTATTATTTTTAAATCGTATTCCTATTTCTTCTAAATTGGTAAGCTGCTATACTTATAGTTAGCACAAAGCATCTGAAAGTAGGAAGTTTCATATAAATACTCGTACATATAATATATAGGCCAACAGAGCTTAGTGTTATAATTACAACCCTACAGTAGAAATGTTAAGAAATACAGAGTGACCTGCAAACTTTCATTGTGAGGGATTTGCTATTATAGTAGCTCGTCATATAAATCTGCTTATTATTTAATTTATAAAATATATATAAAAAAATAAAAGTTTTAATAGCGGCGGTAGCGTAATGGCTAAGGCGTCGGACTTGCGATCAAGTGGTTGCGGGTTCGAACCACCCAGTGCACTACCGACGTGAACCCACTCCTAACACAAGCATTTAGCTTAGCTGGAGGGGTTACCAAGAATACTGGTAATGTGTGACCCACGTTGCTACAATTCTTTAAAAAAAAAAGTTTTAAATTGTATTTTTCGGTCTAATCAAAGGACTCATAAAAGCTGAGAATGGCTGTCTTATAGAAAACTATAAAACATAGCAAAATCACTTGAAAGGATAAATATGATGATACGATAAAACATCATGAGACATTAGCGGAATGTGTTTTTGTTGTTATGAACTGATTCTAATTTCTTTCAATAAAGTTATTGAAGGTCGTCTTAAATCTTTTTTAAATCGAGTTCGGTCAGCACGTATAACAGTACGCACGCGGACCATATGAAAATGCAGACACATCGGATCCGCCGCAATTCAGTAACTTCAAAGTTCGGGGCGTGCTCATACGCTGCGCGGTCTGTGGTCGTCAATTTGAACACAGACAACCATGCCAAAACTTTAGCTAAATATACCATAAGAGACGCAATTGCAGCTATACGTTCTCAGCTGACTTTACATTTAGGAATGAGAAAGTGGCTTAGAATCTCAAGACTAACACAAACCGTTGGAAGAGTCTTGGTGCGTGGCTGTCCGTAGTCATCGGCCGTGCGTGATAATTCACAGACTCACGGACGACGGGAAGTCACTTTTAGAGTGTATGTTGTACTATAAAATTAAATCAAAGATGTTGTAGCTTGTTTTTGTGTTAGAGCATAATATACAACACAACGTTTCCTAGACTAGTAAGCATGGCTTGTACTATTGGTCCTAGAACACGGATAAACATACTTAGACATTTTCTTTTTTGTAAAAACATTTGTGTTATACATAGAAACGATAGAGATACATACAGCGATCTCTATGGATTTCGAGACGACAGTATTAAAAGCAACTGACTTATTTACGTAATCTTTAACAATAACTTCTCTGCTATTACTAGGACTGCATATGGTGTTTATGGCATTGACATAAAGATACAAGTGAAGCAAGGTCTGTTAGAAGGTGAAAGAGTACAAACAATCCTTGGTGATTATTACTACAGCTTCAAAGGTATCCCATTTGCCAAGCCACCTGTGGGAGAACTGCGATTTAAGGTATATAACTGTTGACTTTAATTTAGATTTAAAAGCATCGCTATGTACCAGTTTTGATCCTAATGTTAACAAATAGATTTTTATAAGTAGCGAAAAATTTCAATGGGGGCCCCAAAAGAAATAGTTATTACAAACTAATTTTCTAGTCCGCAATTTAAATCTTCTATCTTTTTCAGGCCCCTCAAGATCCTGAACCATGGGATGGAGTTAGAAATGCTAAAGCACATGGACACAAATGTCCTCAAGTAGAAGTATATGCGAACGTATACTATTCCGGCAGTGAGGACTGTCTTTTATTGAATGTATACACAGCTAATCTGACACCTGACACACCTTTACCAGTTATAGTTGCAATTCCTGCAGGCGGTTACCAATATGGTTCAGCGAATGTAGACATGTATGGACCAGATTTTTTGGTTTCAAGCAATATTATTGTTGTCACTGTAAATTATAGAGTAGATGTGTTAGGTTTTATTAGCTTGGGTACTTCTGAAGTGCCTGGTAACGCCGGATTAAAAGATCAAGTTGCCGCATTAAAATGGATACAAAACAATATTCAATACTTCGGAGGAGATCCTACAAAAGTTACGTTTCTTGGAGAAAGTTCTTCATCAGCATGCGTCGGTTTTCACATGCTTTCACCAATGTCCAAAGGTTTATTTCATAGAGCAATAGTACTGAGTGGATCACCTTATTGTGACTGGAATACTGCCTATAAACCTGAAAAAAGAGCCTTTAAACTAGGTGAAACATTAGGCTTCAAAACAAATGACAAATCCCAGTTACTAAATTTTTTAAAAAGTGTCCCTTCTGAAAAACTGGTAAACACGAGCTGCGAACTTTTAAGTATCGGGATAGAAAGAAACGTCTTTAAATTATTAAAGTTCCCCCCCGTAGTTGAAACACCAAATTCACAGGTAAATTTCCTACCCGAAGATCCTGCAGAAATAATTAAATCCGGCAAAGTTAACAAAGTTGACGTTCTATTTGGTCTTGCAGGCCAAGAAGCAGTCGCAGCAGTTTATCATTTGGAGTCATATTTATTAGAATATTATAATAAATACAAAGCAATATTTGTTCCTACTAAAACATTACTAAACTCATCGCCAGAAAAAGTTCAACTTTTAGCTGACAAAATTATCAAACACTTCTACGGCAACAAAACAATCAGCAAAGAAAATATGGTTGATTTTCTCAATTACGCCCATGGTGCAGTTTTTGGTTACTGCACACAGAAATTTGCAAGACAATGGCCTCAAGTCGGAAACGTATATTTTATGAAATTTTCCAGTTTCTCTAAGAGGAACTATTACGGAATAAAAGGAGTCCCCTATGGTATAAAAGAAGCAACGCATGGCGATCAGTTAATGTACTTATTTGACCCAAAATCCTTTAATCTTACCCTAACGAAGAACAGCAGAGAATACAAACTCATACAGCAAATGGTTATTCCGATTACAAATTTCGTCAAGTATGGGTAAGTGTTATGATGATAATAATATTAAAATTATATATATAGAAAGAAGATACAAAAAGAAGAAAGATTTTAATTCGGGAAATTAAATTTTAATAGACAGTTCGCCTATTTCGTTTTGCAGTTTTGTAATATATATATTACTTATAATATAAATTATATACGTATATATACATAATTTATATTACAATATATCTACTGTATAAAAATAGTGGTCTTTCCATAAAAATAATAATATTGATCTCTTTTAGTTCTGGTAATTTATATCAGTGTGATATACCACAAATTGCATGGGAAAGGATTTTGTGAGGTACAAACCGTAGAAAGCCGTAAAATGTGAATTTAATGTTATTCCAACCTAAAAATTTTGCAATCCTTTCCCATGCAATTTGTGGTATATCACACTGATATAAATTATACATAACTACTAGAACTAACTTACTTCAATTAAATGTACAGGAACCCTACTCCTGACTCATCGCTGGGAGTGATCTGGCCTAAATTTAACACCTCTACTCTCGCATACATGCACTTCACTGACAACTTGGCAGTTAAATACGCTCTGGACAAAGACATGTACCAATTCTGGGATGGTATATTTGAAGAAGCTGGATTTGAGTTTTCAGAAAAATAAGAAAAACCGATTTTATTCTAAGAAGAAGAGAATAAACATGGAAGGATAGTCAAACTAGATCCGTATTAAGGTTCCATGTCCAATAGGAACCTTATTGTTCAGACAACGCCCTCATTTCATCTTTCTGGCAATAGATATATACTAACCTTTTGTTACATGTACCGGGTTTCAATGCAGAGAGCATACCAGCCAAGGAGCTTTTGTAAGTGGTCCAGGTTACTGGACTAGCCATAAAACCGACGGGTTTTATATGCTATTCCAGACTATTATCTATCTCTGTGCCAAATTAAAATCCATTGAAATCCGTTCAGCCATTTTTGTGTCAAAAAGTAACAAACATTCATACATCCATCCTCACCAACTTTCGCCTTTATAATAATAATAAATAATAAATTAATGTATAATCGCCTAGGGCGTTTGATTGCCGCATGCGGCTCCCTAGTTCACTTCCGTGTTGATATCTAGCAGAATCTTAACAAAAACAAGTAGGAGGAGGAATGATAATTATCGGATGATAAAATCGGACAGAACTGTTATACTATTACGCTAATCGTCGTTTGATCTTATCATCCAAGTGTCTCGCAGACTCCGTCTGACACTGTTACACACAAATATTTGTTACTGAATTTTAGGTTCAGTCAATAAGAGCTTATATTAGACATATGGAGGGATTTCGTAAAAATAAAATAAAACATGCTATCATCAAATTGCACCGATCGTGGTCACAGGTTCATCCTTTCCCATGATCAATTCAATTCGATCGAAATGTCGGATACTATATCATAATAAAATATACATTATATGCTTCAACGTAACTCAATTTTTAACCCCCGACGCAAAAACGACGGGGTGTTATAAGTTTGACGTCGATGTCTATTGTGTGTGTGTGTCTGTCTGTGGTATCGTAGGTTTCAAAAGGATGGACTGATTTCGATACGGTTTTTTTCATTTGAAAGCCAGTTTCCTTTCGGTGGTTCTTACCTACGTTTGGTTATAAAGGTCCAGCAGTGTAAGAGTATCAGCTCTTTTCCAAAATGATGTAAGGCATTTTGTAATCGTTGAAGGGATTTTCGAGTCGGGGGT
This sequence comes from Euplagia quadripunctaria, assembly GCA_963859945.1. Taxonomy (NCBI): domain Eukaryota; kingdom Metazoa; phylum Arthropoda; class Insecta; order Lepidoptera; family Erebidae; genus Euplagia; species Euplagia quadripunctaria. The sequence goes on along the minus strand of OY982569.1, from coordinate 22,877,858 downwards.
GTTTAAAATTTTAAATTTATAATATTTGAAGTCTTCTTACTAAATTCTGTTGTATTTTAATTAAATATTGCGATTATGCTCCTTATGATTAGACAGGCAGAGTTCAATGTTATATGCAAGAATTTAATTTATCACTTGAAATTTCAATGTGTTCAATTCCCTAAGGTAATTTTTTTTCTGAGAAAAACAGTACTTATATAATTTTTAACGTTCTCCACATTATCAAATTGGCTTTATTGCATGATAACTATATGGCTAACAACTAAAAATTCGGTACAGTTTTAAAATAAATTATATTCGAAAATTATAGCACCTTTGTAATAAAAGACACGTGCGCTATTATTACACTGAACCTCTACTCTACGTCTAGAGAACACGAGCGAGTGAGATGTGTGTTATAAACACACATCAGTAAATTATGTGTATCTGAGCGTGACGGTCACGTGAGTCCAATACTTTACCCCATCCCACAATTGCACAACAACGTGTTATGTACACATATTTAGAGAGGGAGGGAGGAAGGGAGGGTGAGAGCTTGAGAGGGAGAGTGGGAGAGTGAGTGAGTGGGTCAGTCAGTCAGTCAGTCGGTCGGTCGGTCCGTCGGTTGGTGGTTTTTATTTTTTTTTTATTATTCTTTAGGGGGCGAACGAACAGACGATCACCTGATGGTAAATGACTACCGCCACCCATGGGCACCTGTAACTCGAGAGCCACAAGTGCGTTGCCTCCCTTTAAGGTGGGAGTAGAAGGGGAGAGAGAGAGTAAAGGGGGAAGAGTTGGAAGAGGGAGATGGGGGAAAGGGGGGGAAGAGTGGGAAGAGGGAGAGGGGGAGGACGGGAATAACTGAGAGGAAAGGGTTAGGGCCTCCGGTAACCTCACTCACGCGGCGAAATGCAATGCAAGTATTGCTTCACTGCCGGTTTTCTGTGAGGCCGTGGTACCGAGCTGAGTCGAGCTGGCCCATACGTGCCGAAGCATGGCTCTCCCACGTTTAAACGGTGGTCAGAGGTGGCGGAGTGGATCCGGTGGGAACGTTTTCACTCACGTTCACTTTCAGGAAGAGGAGCTACGCCTATTATAAGCGACATATTGTTGTTTTCCGACATAGGCGCGAATGAAGTCGGGGGCACAGCTACTAATAATAATAAAGTAATATTATTAATTGTAATTCTAAAATATATTTAATTATATTTATAGTTGATACTATTTCAAATGATTTTAGTACATAGTGTTCAACGGTGGTTTATCCAAGTATCCGATGTGAAATAAATGACCACCGCGTATACCAAAGTACGTTGTTTTTGGAAGAACGAATGTATATTTTAATCATATTTTAGCTGATGTCGAAAAATTGGTACAAGCAAACATTTTCCATCTGGAATGTTAAGAAACAACAACAAACAAACGTGTAGTGAAAATTTAAATTTTGATGAATTCAGTTGTTCATCCTACAATTTGTGTTTGCGATGTTTTTTTTTATTTTGTATCAGATGTCGACAATGTGAGTCAAATCTCAAATTCAATATCCTTATTTACAAAACAAGCGTGTGTATACGTGTAAGGATCCGTGTTATTTCATAGGTTTTGTATTTTTTGAGATCCAGAAGTTCTTTTGGTATTTTTTATCGTACTTATCAAAGTTTTCGAGTGTCTTAAACCAGTCGTGGCCTTCCATCTCTTAATTGCCATTGATTAATTGAATAAGCTCACTGTTTGCAAGTTTGTGTTTTATAACCATTCTATGACATCACTGTCATAGAATGGTTCCGGTACATGCTGTCGGTTGTCTGCACCAGCTCTAGCGAGTTTATCGGATTTTTCATTGCAATCGATGTCTGAGTGGCCTGATACCCATCAAACCCATATTGGCACCTGGATTCTGGCCCCTCTCTGGAAATACCACAATCTATATCAAGGCCTTTTTTAAACCCATCAGTGTACCACACGTGACCACCATTTTTGTATGATTGCAGGCCTTCCAGCCATGTATCCCTCTATGGTATGTCTACTATATACCTTCTCACGAAGTCGATCTCTGTTTGCATATCATACGCTGGCATGTTTAGAGATCTTATTTCGAAAACCGACTCTTTTTGTGAGTTAAGTGTTCGTGATTTCCACTTTGGGTTTCGTCAGTGTACATATTCTCTAACATATTTTTGGTAGCTTCTTTTTGTACATAGATGCGACCCTACACAACACTATTCTGTTCAGTAGAGCCTTTATCTCAGAAACTAGAGAACCAACATCATATCCACTAGCAACTCTAACAAGTGAAACTGGAGAAATAAAAGGACTGGACAAAAAAAAACAAATATACCAAACTCCGAAACCAACTTATTAATGCCAAAACTAGAAAAAAAATACATCTTGAGTGGAGCTTCTATGCAATTTATAAACTAAAGAAAAATTCTTCTTGCCAACATAAATGACAAATGGAACGTGAAGGATATAACAGATTTAAGTAAGAAAACAAGAGATCATGCGCACGGATAAGAAAGCCAAAAGAATACAAACACTAGAAAAACACATAATCGCATCAGGTGAAACAAAAGAACTCCGTGAAACCACTTCTTGGATACCTAATTTGAAAAATAATCAAAATAGCATCACAAACCGCAAAAGTACAATAAAAACAACATCCGAATCTCCGAATATTACCAAAATCTCTATTCTGACCCAGTAAACACCGAAAATACAAGTCCGAAAACTCCGAAACGACCTTATACTCTCCAACCTCTCAACCAGAAATACTACAAAGTGAAGTAAGAAAAGCTATACTAAGCCAAAAGTCGGATAAGGCATCAGGTTCAGATGAGATCACGAATTAACTACTGAAAGGCACCCTAAAATCACTTGTGCCCGTTCTGACAAAGATCTTCATTGATATCCTAACATCAGGACAGATTCCTGAACAACGGGAAACCTCGCTGTTGGATTCGATAGCTGGTTCAAGGGGTGTTGAAATAACGAAAGTATCTGATTGGTAACAATTGTATAATAAATTACTAGATACAATAATTAATGTGTATCGCGCACACGACCCGAGATGACAAGCGAGGAACGATTGATTGAATCGGCGACCGGTGAATGGGGACGAGCGCCCCCGCGCCCCGCATTGAAGGTGAAGCGAAGCCGCAACACTCGCAAATAAATTTTATACACAAAAAAGATCCAAAGAAGATTTATCGACCTACAGACAAATAAATCTGATGTCAAACATATATATATGAATATAAGGTATAAATATAAGGTTCTCCAAGATAATACTAGATCGGATAAGCATCACATTGGACGAAAACCAACCAATGGAACAGTCCGGCTTTAGAAAAAATTTCGTTACTGTAGAACGTAAACACACAGTCAAACAAATTTTAGAAAAGTATATTGAATATGACAAACCATGGTATATATGGCCTTCATTGATTATACTTTCGATGGCATTAGTCATGAAGCGATATGGAGAAAGCTTAAAGCTATGCGCGTTGGGGCGTACTTATCATTAAGGTGCGTCACCTACGTGGGATATGTCGGCTCAGGTAGGCGCCAGATGTCGTGCGGTGTTCCAGAGGGCTCGGTCCTCGGGCCACTCCTGTGGAACATCGGTTACGACTGGGTTTTGTCCTCCCCCAGCGCGTGCACCTGACGTGCTACGCGGACGACATACTGGTTACGGCCGGGGAAAACCCACAGGGAGGTAGCGTTGCTGGCAACGGCTGTGGTAGCGCAGGTGGTATGCCGCATCCAGTGCTTGGGCCTAGAAGTGGCTTACAGCAAATCCGAGGCCATGGCTTTTCATAGATCTTGGAATAAGCCATCGCCAGATTCACATATCGTGGTCTGTGGGGTCTGTGTAGCTGTCGGGTCGACTTCATGGTCGACCCGATAGCTATACGGACCCCACCTAAGTATCTAGGTTTGGTCCTCGACACCAAAGTTGATGGACGCCGCAGCCACGCTATCATCGCTGCTGCTCAATTTAGGGGGGCCGAACGATCTCTTTTGAGGCGGCATGCGTACTGGCTGGGTCACCGCCCTGGGACCTTGAGGTGAGGGCCGTCACATTTCTACGATGGTGGCGCAACCGACTGAGGAAGGAGAACGACCGGTGCAACGTGAAATCAAGAGTCACCGGTCGGAGCTGCGCCAGGTCCTGGTTGCGGAGTGGCAGGAGCCCCTTTTACACCCTTCCGCCGGCCTCAATACCATTGAGGCCATCCAGCCAGTACTGCCAGAATGACTGAAGAGGAGGCATGGCTCCCTAACGTTCCGGGCGACGGAGGTGCTTACCGGCCACGGATGCTTCGGGAATACCTGCACCGCATAGGTAAGGAGCTAGACGCCCGGTGTCATCACTGCGTCGATTGCTATGAGGAAATGGCGCGGCACGTGGTGGCGGAGTGTACGGCGTGGGAAGAACCGCGTCATATCCTCGTCGCAAATATCGGAGGCGATCTCTAACGCAAGATTCATTGCAATCGGTTCAGTAGTTTTAGCGTGAAAGATTAACAAACATCCATCCATCCAAACTTTCACATTTATAATACTAGATGGATTGCGCATTAAGAGTGAGGTGCTTGCCACTAGTAAGCACTCTTTCTTAAGAGATTTTGGTCTGCTGGCTTTTCTACATATCAAAACACTTAAAAATATTTAAGCCCCTACGCAAAAAGGAATTGTGTTTTAGGTTTAACGTGTGTATTTATGTATCTGTGTGTCTGCCTGTGGCATAGAATATCCATAGTTTAGATTTGATTTCTTTGAGAGTGTTCTTAGCTATAATTCAGGACATTTTTATAGCTGTTCGAAGATCATTGACTTTTTTAATCGTTGAAGTGATTTTCGAGTCAGAGGTATTTAAATTTTTAATTTATAATTGTTTCAAAGATTGTTTTATTCACATGAATAGTTAATCAACTATACAATTTCATACATACGAGTATTATGTACATATTCTTATCATCACCGTGGTCAGTAGGTATAATATATGAATATGCGTGATTTTAGAACAGAGCGCGCCCACTCGTGTGAAAACCATTAATTAACGTCTTGAACTTCAAAATATACGAAATGCTCACAACATTTTGATATGAAATGAATGAGCGTTTTCATTCACAGTATTATTCAAAATATACTTCAAAAACCTACTGTGGTCTTATAAGTAATTTGAGTAAGTTAAGTATACTATAAGTTATTTGTGAGTTCCAATTTATTATATCATGAAAGTCTTAATAATAATATGAAAAAGACAAAAATACAGGGTACTTTTCACTTAACCGTTAACAACGATTGTTGCGGCTTCGCTTCACCTTCAATGCGGGGCGCGGGGGCGCTCGTCCTCATTCACCGGTCGCCGATTCAATCAATCGTTCCTTACTTGTCATCTCGGGTCGTGTGCGCGATACACATTAATTATTTTATCTAGTAATTTATTATATAATTGTTACCAATCTCATACTTTCGTTATTTCAACACCCCTTGAACCAGCTATCGAATTCAACAACGATTAAAATTACAAAAAAAAAACAAAAAAATTTAAGATACCAAAAGCGATCGCGAAGCCAATGTACGAGCAAATGAAAACTGCAAACGAATGAGGATGGCGCAATTAAATCTACCCGTTAGAAGTGACATAATTACGGCTGAAATCTAAACCGGTCATCGTTAATGACAGCCTCGAAGATTTTCTTACTAACAGCCTTTAAATATACTTAATTATGTACCTCTTTAAATTTTTTTTAGTAGAAAAGATAGATATAAATAGGACAGTTTGGCTAAAGACGATTTGTTTAATTGCAAAGGTATTTTAAATCATTAATTGACTTTGCCTCATACAAGATAGTAAGTGTTCACAAGATTTATTCACATACTCGTACATAGTTAAAGTGAATCTAATAAAAGCGTATTAAAATTTTACACCATTGTAAAGCAAATGGTGTTAGGAACTCAAAACACAAAGGCAGGATCCATCGACCAGGATATGGGATCAAACCTGGTGGGCCGCTGTAAGTAATGTCAAGTATAACTATGTGAGGGTATAGGGATTGCACATTGAATAACTTACTTAGGTAGAATAAATTTAAGTTTATTTAAGATAAAACTCACTGAATACTTCGAAACTATCACAATAACATAAGCACTTAATCACACTTTTAAAGCAACATATTAAGGTCTGAAGACCAAAAGTGGAGCTGGATTACGTAATTGAAGCCTGGCAGTATACTTCATATTTTGTATATCATTTTCTGTCATAAACTCTACTTTCTGCAGCTGGCCATTGGGGAGTAGCACAAAGTATGTTCCTATACTCTTCTGAACTTCCACAGGTCCTTCTAATCTTTCAGCTTGAGGATTATCTGTAGTTGGGGCGTCTGTACTATCAGGAGCACCGTATGTGTTGGCAGGAATTCCATAGGTATTATCCGGAGCACCATAAGTGGTCACTGGAGGTTCCTTTGGTAGCTCAAAGGCTTGTCCTTGAGGCTTCCATCCAGATGGAGGGTATGGTGCATCTGGAGGCCCATATTGATTAGCCGGCTGTTTCTCTTCATTAGGCAGCGTGAAAGGCTCTCCTGCAGGTTTCCAACCAGATGCAGGATAAGGTCCTGATATTTCGGTAGTAGTAGCCTCTGTTGGAGAGTCAGTGGTTGTCGGAGCCAGCTCTATACGTTGGAACCTGAACCTCGCTGGTTGGAAGCGAGGTGGTTCAGCCAGAACTCCGATCACAACACAAGATAAGACTAGGAACTTCATGTTTGATGGTAGACGGTTGAATGATGCTGTTTGTGATTTTTCGATTAATTTATACAATGGTGAAGAGTTTATGATGCTTTGTTTTATCATAAATGGTATCATAAGGACATTGTGATGAGGATATTTGGCGATTTATAATCAGATCACGTAGCGAGTAGCGACATTGACACGGTGCCGTTCGAAGACTCCATGATAATTAGATGACGTGTAATTAATTAGTGTAATATTTCTATGTTATAAAATATGCGTTCTTCTATTGTTTAGTACACATATGTACATATGACCGATCATTTCTATGCTGTGAACGTGATGTGTTCAATGAAATCTGAAGACGTCATCACGGATAAAAAAATTAGTAAGCGACAATGATTAAAGAATGAAAACTAAATTTCATAAACTAATGGAGCTCTCAATCGCTAAACAGATGGATAAGTTATTATCTGATTGATACCTGGTACCGTTTTGAAGTTTATTTTAAAGATGATGATAACTTTGTGATTGTTTAGTTTCTAGGTAACAGTATTCTATTAGGTACATAGTATTGTCAAACATTTGTAATTAAACGGATGGATTAATTGGTCAAGTAGCGCACACATTGAAATTTACGTGCTATCGTGCAGTGCTGGATTCGATAAGGAAATTCTTATTAGGTCAAGGCACAGGAACCCGCTAGACCTTAAAGCCCTATTATATGATGCTAAAATATAACTATCAAAATGTGGATGTACAATTCTCCTCCTTCAGGGATATTCCCGCAGAAGTAGTAATTAATATAATTATGTGAATTTACTTGAGGTGCTTTTTTATTCCAGACACATAGGTTGTATCTTAGTTACGTAGGAAGTCTCCAACACAAAATATAATATCTTTTCAATGATCCAACTTGAGTGACCACTGGTTTCCGCTCGTAGCAGTTATTATTTTCATCCATTGCCAGTTTTATAGTATGAAGTTCCGTATTGCACGGTAAACTTCAGACACTTGGCGAATGGGGGCCAGGCGAGAAATGTGTTAGCATAACGAAAATTGCTGACTGCAAGTTGATTTTTTTATTTACGCAGTCTGTGGATTCTGCGCGATACTAATGTAATTTGATGTTGGTTGTATAAAGTTAAACCGACTTCAATACACACTAACAATTAACATTAAAATATGAAAAATAATTCATTACAAACTTAATTGAAAATCCTACAATACATTTGACAGTTTTAACATAATAGATAACATTATAAATACACTTGGCATCTACTGGTGTGAAGTAGGTGCCATTATTTTTATATTTTCAGTGCCTTTTGTAAGTGTTTTTTTAGGGTTCCATTCCTTAAAAGGAAAAAAGGAACTCTTATAGGATCACTTCGATGTCCGTCTGTCTGTCTGTCAAGACCCTTTTTCTCAGAAAGCCGTGGCCGCATCAAGTTGAAATTAATAGCAAATACTTTCATCTGCAGTCCCCTGAAGCTGTAAAAATATCAAGTTTCTAATTCAATTCAATCAAAAGATACAGCCATTTAAGCCTTAGATTTCACTAAATTTGAACATTTCGTAGGTAAATAAAAACCTATTGGTACTTCTATTGACCTAAAATCATTAAATTTGGTAAGAAACAAGGTCTCATAGCACGAGTAAAGGAAAATAATACCAAAGTTGGGAATTTGTTTTTATATCGCATAAAAATGTTTTTGTGATTCAAAACTTTTATTGTGCAGTTGGAAAGTTGGGTTTGTCGTAAATCGATATATGTCAGAGTATTTTTAGTACTGCAAAGTTAATTTTGTCTTTTGGAAAAGATGGGCAAAAATCTTTGAGAATTGATTCCCGAGATGGACCTACAAGTTACAGTTCCAGACTTGCACTGGTCTGTCCTTTTTTTAGTCGGTTTACCTTTTTTTTAAAGTATTTAGATGCCAGTATCAAATCCGGACTTGGTGACAATAGGACCACCGTGGGAACATACCCTTTCAAACTATTTTTTTTTCTTTTTAATTATTACACAGATGACGGAAATATTGATGAACATACATAAGAAAAACATATAGCCGAACGTAAAATCTCCTCATTTTTCGATGTCGGTTAAAAAGGTGATTAGGAAAAGACAAATATTAGATTATCACTCTCATACTCATTCGGTCCGGACTCGTGTAGACTCAATCAATAAATCAAAGTTACTTAATTAGAAGTGCATTCAGTAATTGCTGCTCTACAATTAACTTCATAGCAATCAAAATACAACGTCATAAGTAAACATAATTATAAAATTTTCCTAAGTTTCCATAAAAGAGATACTGGCTTCTTACTATCATCAATCTTAATGTTAAAGGTCAGCCTGTTACAATAATAAGGCTACAAAACACACAGACTAGAACAGATAAGATCGCGCCTTGGAAATCCTGTTGTTGTCAATCCAAAAAAAATCCTCTGTTGTCACCTATGAAATGTCACACTTATATATACTATCTATACTAATATCATAAAGCTGAAGAGTTTGTTTGTTTGGTTGAACGCGCTAATCTTAGGAACTACTGGTTCGATTAGAAAAATTGTTTTAATATTGGATAGCCCATTTATCAAGGAAGGCTATAGGCTATATAACATCACGCTACAACCAATAGGAGCGGAGCATCAATGAAAAATATTGCAAAAACGGGGATAATTTACAAGCGCGGAAGTAGTTGCCGGGTCAGCTTGCTAGCTGACCCGCGCAAGAACTCTCAATAAAATGTACTTATATAATTTATAATAAGTATATTATATATGTATATATAATATACTTATTATATACATTTTGTTGAGAGTTCTTTCTTTCTCTTATCATTTACTTTTGATGATTTCTTGGTCACTCAACTACAATATTTTTATGTTTATATATTTCTTTGGGTTAGTCAATCTGACCTTGACTAAAACCCAGACTTTTAATCGTTGGGTATGAGTTCGGCGTACTCTGATCGCTTGAAATTAATGTAGACTGCATTAATCGCTTATAGGGCGGCCAATACCAGTCAAAGCCAATGCAAGTACCACTACGTTATTTTTGCTGTATTGCTCACAAGCAAGTCTTAAAATACCTTTTAAAATGTGCATATTTTTGATTATTCCTAATATATCACATGTATGCATGTATTTAGAAAAAAAAAATGTATCTAAGTATGTATCCAGAGCCCATAAAGAAGCTATAATTTAAGCTGGCACGTGGGGCATACAAACGTAACGTGGTCTTTTACTGCCAAGCCACAAATGACACGGCTAACGCTTTGGCATCACAATGAACAAAATGTATAAGGCTGGGTTCAGATTTGTGCATCGAACATCACTTTGGACTTATTACACTAAATGTGGACGTTCGCTGACACGGTCTTGAACCATGGTCCAAACAAAAAACACTTCGCGCTCGGAGAAATAAGCAAATTCACATAACAAAGACGACATCGTTGTGACTTGCATTGTGTGGACGACTCTTGATCACGCAGATAATAGCGGACATCCTTTGAAAAAGACCTACTTTGGATGATCGGCTCTTGCGCACCAATAGCTCGGTACACTGTTCCACCTTCACCAGTTACTCCACGTTTAGCGGTTTCTTCGGGGACTCGTTGTTATTTGGACTATTCGTGTCTCGCGGGGGGCTTTACAAACATTTAAACAACGGACTCAAAGAGCACCCAGACTCAGGACAACTATTCGTTGATTGCATAATTTTTTGTCCCATGTGGGATTAGAACCCACTACACCATCAATGAGGATCATAACCCATATTGATTTTTATGCCATATTATAAACTTTGGAGATAACCAAAAGTACAGAGATTGGCCGATATTTTCCCGGGATTTTTGTATGCCTGAATGTTATGTTAAGAGCAACAGTTAGTTTGTTTAGAGTTACGTTGTTAACAGATTTTAGTAGTTTACATGATATACCATCTAATCCAATATTAGTATTTAGAGAGTCAGAGATAGAGTTAAGTTTATATCCTCTTTAGTTGATGGTCAATATCGCTTTGGTCTACATTTTGATGGTGTAGCCTTCGATATGCTACATTATCGTGAAACATGGGGGATCTAGGAGAGAGCCAGTATTAATAAAGAAGGAATGAAAATAGTCACTTAATTATGTCACTTAGTTCGGTAAAAGCGCCTGGCTGTGTCTCTAATTGCGTTTGGAATTACTGGTTTTTGTTTTGTTACCACAAAACTAAAGAAAAGGATTCCACATTTTGATAGGCTATAATAATTACTTTTGTTTTTATTATGTTTATTAATAGTTATTTAAAGTAAGCTGCCTATGAGCCGTTATAAAATGCTGCGACCGTAGTGTCCTCTGTCTAGCGATTACGACATATTAAAACTTTTTTTTTTAAAGACAACACCCGCATTCAGAATATTCCTGTGTCGTGGGGGGCTTCACAAACATTTACACAACGGACACAACAAACACCCAGACTCGGGACAACTATTTGTGAATCACACAAATTTTTGTCCCTTTCCTTGTAACTTTAGGCCCTGTCGAGACTTTAGAAGTATCTATTTTACAATAGACCATTATATGTAAAATACATAAAAATTAACAATGTCATCGTGAAAATCAATATTCATAGGTATTGACAGAAAAAAAGAAAAATGATTGTACTTACCAAGGAAAGCTGTAATTCGTCCAATGTTATCTGTAAAAAGAGATAAATACATTGAAAATGAATACACTTCTATTAGCAAACTGTTAAACATTAAGTCGATACTGAATTCGTTTTTGTCTTAATCCTGCGTGAGGTATTTTAAAGTTTATCTTAGAGAAGAGTTGCGGCGAATCGATTATACCATTGGTGATTTTCATGAGATACGTAATATCATTTATTTGCATTTATTTCTAATGGCAAGAAATTGTATCTTTTATACCGATATATGTAGTCGTTTGACGTTAACATAGAAACTTCAAATGTACTGACTCAAGCTGAGACTTGTATATCTCATATTGAAGGTTCCAGACCTGTGATGCGTATTCAATATGGCTTCGGACGTAACAGCAGTATAGTATTTTAATTGGTTGTAAAGTATTGAAATTAGTTATGGATCTTATTATTAAGCCTAAGATTTTTAGGTTACTTTCTTATTTTTTCAATGCATTTACTGTAAGTAAGTTTGCTGTCTTGTAAGTTACCCAAGTGCTGAATGTTATCAATTTTGGTGACACTTTGGTTGCCTCTGCACCGCATCCAATAGATTGGTTTCATCGCGTGTAAGTTACATGGAAACATTTAAAGACATTCAATAGAAGTCTATTTAAATCGCAATAATGCACGAATGTATTAAGATCATCTTGTAATAATGTCAACAGGGGTACGCACTGTTTTTAGGATTTTCATATCAAGTTTCATAATTTTTCATAATTCAAATTTATTAAATAAAAGAGGTCCTAAAATTTATCCCTGAGGAATTTCGGATGGGATAGAATTCCATCTAGATATGAAAAAAAGTAACAAAACCGCTTGTGACCTTTTCCCTATATAAGAAGAAAACCATCGATATAGATCGCCGTGTATTCCGGCCATTTGTAGTTTTTGTAAAATAATGTGGTCATCTATTTGGTCAATACACTTACCATAATCGGTGTAGATAACGTCCACGTCAGTGGAAAGAATAAGATTACTAGTAGTGGAACGCCCATTGATAAATCCGTGCTGTTCGTCACCAAAGTACCGCGATAATACCGAGTAAACTACTTAATGGACAAGTCGCTCGAGATCTTCCGAGAATATACATAACTTCGAGATTTGTCGGTAATTTTCTACTATGGATTTGTCACCTTTTTTATAAACGGGAATCACAAAAGCACATTTCCACATATTTTAGCGCAACTTACAATAAATATGGGTGATTGAGTCCAAGCTACCTCATTTTGAAAGATCGAGTGTTTGAAGTAATTTTAACAGTATGTCTTCACATATTTCTAAATTACTAATACTCGCTGTGCTGGTAGAAGGTATTGCAGCGTTTTTTGACTCGGGATACAACCGGGTCTAGTTCTTGAAATGTTGATTGAAAGTATGAAGCAAATAAGTTGTATACATACTTTCTCCATTATCAGTATTAATATCCTTATATTTTAATAAATTAGGGAAATTGCTATTTCCTTTTCTATTTTTAATGTATGTCCAAAAGTACTCTTCAACAATGGATGATTCGACTTTGTCCATGTATGTGCAGTAACGCACTTGTTCGTCTCCTATGGCTCTTACTGTTACATAATAATGAAAAGCTATGGTAGTCTGATAAGTTACCTTAAATTTTAAACTTTCGGTAAAATTTGTATTTTTCTTTCAGAATCTTAATTAAGGCAGAGTTATAATACGGTGAATATTTTGTTTTACTAGCAGGTTTTATTGGGATGTACTTATCTCTCAGTTCATATAGTTTACTGTAGTAAAGGTTTACAGCTGCTTCCAATGATTCCGCACATAAAAGCTCATAATTACAAATATTCACACACAAGAATGACCAATAAGGCTTTAAAAGCAAATTGAGAATTTACCATTTATTATGCGCCTGAATAAATCTTGAAAGCAATGATAGGCGATTCACCGTTTCGTGATTTGTTTTTTTATGGCAAAAAATAACCAATCATGTTTCTGCCCTCGCCACAGTAGTTTCGGTTTCCTTTCTTTCTAGTACTGTATGAACTCCTTTTCTGATCATGTAATTTTTTGTCTTTGTGTGAATAAGATAACTTTTACTTAAACTTGCGTTTTATTATTCTTTTTAAATTAACATATTCACCCAATCTAGTATTATTTACAATCAAATTAGTCTTGTATTATAAAATGTCATTACACAACTAGTCGTAATGTGATAATGACATATGACAATGGAGTTACACCAATATTCTCGTCTAACTTTTTCAATAAAGTAATTTTATTTATTTTATTTTATTTGTAAGGTAATGATCATTAAATCTACTCTTTCAATTAGTTATCTCGTTACCTACTCGGCACCTTGATGAATAATAATAATAATAACTTGACATCTCACACACGGCCGTCTGATCCCAAACTAGGCAGAGCCTGTACTAAATTCTGATAAATATACTTATATATTTCTAAATACACACATAACAAACTCATAGCTAAAACATGTTAGTTTTCAATTTTAAATTGTACATTTAACTTTAGCTCAGAAAGGACATGGATACGTGCATGGAGTTCGTAAATCTGGCTGCGAAAACTTTTGTGAGTGAAAAAGGAGTCCGTATTTGAAGTTCTAGTAGTACAGTTCTCAGTTCAACCAAGAAACGCCTTGAATCTACTACTAACTTTTTTAACACAATGTAATTTCTTAGTATTAAAAAAACTAATATTTTAAAATATATTTTTTCACTAGAAGTCAATATGCCGAAGTGATACCACGGCCTCACAGAATACCGGCAGTGAAGCAATGTTTGCATTGCTTTTCGCCGAGTGAGTGAGGTTAACGGAGGCCCTTTATTAAAAGACAGTATCATTAAAGTGTTATCATGTATTTTACTACTCAGAAAAGATGGAACAGCAACGGTAGAATCGACTCAAAGGCTACAATTGAGTCGGGTAAACTTGGAAACATTTCAAAATCGCTTTCAGCTGTTTTTGAACAATTAAAATTGTCTAATTGCTCCGAAACTGTGCTATGCCCTTGATTTAACAAAGTTAAATCGCTAAGCGGAAATTCAATATAAGGTAACATTTAATTGTGTTATGAACATTTTCTAATAGTAGGTATGAGAACACATCTTGCTTGGATACTTTAGCTGATATGTGTTTTTAAAAACTATGGTTCTTTCGTGGCGACAAAGTAAAACAATTCCTTTATTTATTATTCACTCACTTTTTAGATATGTTCATAGGGATTCACCTTTAATATCGCATTGCTTCGATCGTGGCAACGAGAGGACTGATAATCATCAACCTCCGCGCCTTTTAAGCGCCAGCTAAGTTGAGGTCAGCTTTCAGTCTAACTACGATACGGACGAACTTCGATATTTTACGTAAAACGCCTGCCATTAGACCTCCACAACCCAAGTGCCAGGTTGTCGGACTTTTTAGGACTCCAACTACAGGTAAGGAATGCCACAGATGTCCGTCCGAGGCACGGAGGAGTCTCAATGAGGAGGTCACCCATCTTAAGACACGAGAGGACTGATATTATTACTAACATGCACCAATAATAATGCAACATATAAACTCGGTAGTAAAATAGAATCCTATTAATCATTGTGTAGTTAACACCTGATAAAATTAAAACTATGTTGCAGACAGAGGTTTTAAATCCATATCATCACTATTTCAACAGGCGCCGGAGAGCGTAGAATGATATGCCTAAAGGTAAAGGTAGGGGGTAAGGCTGCCCGTTGCCTTGGCAGAAGCATGCCTTAGACGGTAGCACGACGTGTTCCAGGTATCTCTCTGAACCGGAAAGGGGATCAGCGATATGGCCGCCTGCTGTTCAATAGGCGTTCAAAAGGCGTTCTCGAGGACTTACTTCTTAGGGTATACCAGTCCCTTATCATAGACCCACTTGTTACGGAACAACGTATGGTTTTAGTCAGTTCAATTACGACATAGAACTTTACTATAAAGTGAGGTGTTAACCCGTCAGGGGTTTCCACACGACAAATAAATGACTATTTCATGATCAAGAACAGACTAAATATTCGAATAAAACCTTTCGTATGTGGTATTCATATTAATTAAGGTTAGTGAAACCGTATATCCCTAATTAACAGACTAAGTAAATGATTACTAATTCTAGATACTGTAGAGTTTATTTTTTAAATGTAATTACAATATTGCGACCAAAATTGCGCTTGCTGAATCCCTTCTTCTTCCAATTCTCGATTACGCAGATGCCAGCTATCCTGATCTCACCGAGGACCAAATTAATAAACTTGAGCGACTTCAGAATTTCTGTATAAGGTTCATTTTTGGATTGTGCAAATTTGACCACGTTTCTGAATATCGTAATAAGCTCAACCGGTTACCTATACGCCTTCGCCGGAATATTCATATCCCTTCACTATTATACAGTACACTCTTCAACCCTAATACGCCCTCCTACCTTAAAGAACGCTTCAAATTCTTACACGATACACATTCAAGGCTCCTAAGGTCGTCGGAGAATTTGACTTTAAAAATGCCACAGCATTCCACAAATTTTATGGACAAATCATATACAGTGCAGGCCATCCGTTTGTGGAACGCATTACCACTGCCCATTAGACGGGCACAAACACTGCCCAGCTTTAAAAAACTACTTAAGGAACACTACTTGACTTGCTAAGTGGTTGAGGCTCTTGATACCGTCTATTGGTACCTTTTTATCTGTAAGTGTGTATATGTTTATTAGAGATTATACGGTTTTACTCACGTTTGTATTTCGGGGATGCCCGACTAGTTTCGGACCCGACGGGGGCCCTTTTTCAAGGAGTGAAGCGTCCTGCCGCGACGGTGTCAGGTGTCACACACAGTGTGACAGAATGAATATCACTCACGAAAGTTTTTATTGTAACAAAAGTGCGTATATTTTTATTGTATATATGCATGTTTGTATGTGTGTATTATATTTGTATATATATTTATGAGTATGTGTATATATATATGTATAATTGTAGTTTTAAGTTTTTAATATTCATGGAAAACTCTCAAATGTATATATTGTTACATAAGTAAACTAATATAAAGTGTTCAATCAATTGTACACTGCAACTCCTCATCTCATTCAGAATTTCTCTTTCCATCCAATGGTTGCCTGGAAGAAATCACAAATCGCGATAAGGTCGCCAATTGTACTCAGACTTTAGTTCGATAAGAATCTACACATATGTATACAAGTTGTATTAATTTCTTTCTTTGTTGTACAATAAAGAGTTTATCTTTCTATCTATCTATCTACAATATATTCTAACCCAGGACATATAATTGAGTGTTGAGCATGTCACGTCAGCATGTCTTCGCGGTTATACGTGCCTAATTAGCATCACAATCTATGCAGCCGTTGTACGCATATTGAACTTGAAGGACTGTTGCGTATTTATACTCGAGTTTATAGTATTAGATTATAGTATAGTTTATACTCGAGAGGTGTCCCTGGGTTGAATAGGCATTTTATTATTGTTTTAGTGGTAGTAGGGCGGTGTTTAGAAATGTCTTTCTTCAGATCAAATTGTAATACACAGTGGAATAAAGTTATGCAACAGGGTTTAACTGCAACAGTCGTGAGTACATAAAACAAATATTTATTTATTTTACCTTGTTTTTACAGCGTTCGTTTGACAGTTTATAATGGTACTTCCATTTTCTTAAAATTTAAAGCTAAGCCCTTGTATCCTACAAAAAATTATAGTAGACTCTCAATTTGCATAATGGAAATGGAGTTGCTTGAACTCTTTGGACATAAAGATAGTCAGGCTTTGTTACGAGCATTTATATGCACTAATAAACACCTCCAGCATTAAGTCTTATGCAATGTATTTGCATTAAGTATAAATAAATAAACAAAAATTGTCTAGCGAGTCTTGTTCTTTCCTATTTTCATAATATTATAGCAAAGACCAACTCTGTGAGCTGTAACCAATATCATGATTAAATTCTTCTATTCAACGATGCCGCTGCGACAGTTTTTCAAACTCAGGTCCTTTGCCCCTTGATAAAGGGCCACTGTCGGACCCGAAACCAATTGGACGGGCCCGAAATGCACACGTGAGCAGTGCCAGCAGGGGCGCAACAACGGGGGACGTCCAAGGTGTCCGGATACCCCCTAAAAACCTGGGGACACCCCCTTCGAGGGTGTCGAAATATCCCCACATAACCCAGAAGACGATCCGTCGAGGAGTTTGCGAAAAATGTTAATAAATATGTGAATCAAAATAAATTGTAATTGAAATGTTGTTCGCCGTAAAAAAATGTATATCGTAATACCAAATTATTTAGTAAGCATTATAATACTTTGAAAAACGTCAATAAAGTGTTTTGATGACCTTTTTGTTTTTTTAGTCCTCATAGAAAATATTTTGGACACCCCCTACTTTTTGAGGGTTGTTGCACCCCTGAGTGCCAGTGTTTTCTCAATAAAGTATTTCTTTTAAAATACAGTATTATCGGTAATAATGTTTCCGCTTCACTTGTTCCCTAGACCACAAATCTTTTCTGACCATCGTTTTTGCATAGTAATAGGAAAATCTGATGTAAAGCTACGCTTTCCAACGTTAGTTATAACGAGATTTCTCTACGGTTCAGCGAGATCCTATTATAATAACTCGATTATTAGGACAACGGCACCCCGAAACAAAGGCTAAATGGATAATTTCTCATTTTGAACTAATAATGCTAGTGCAGTTTACCCGCTAGAGTTTCCATATCTTATTTTGCTCTAAAAATATTTTTCTCATCAGGTAAAAACATCGTCATCAATACAAATAATTAAAATAATTAGGTTTCTGCGCAAAATATATAAATATGTACACGCGAGCGAAGCCACGCGGGAACTGCTAGTATCTAATAAATAATAATATTGACAGGTAATAAACTTTTTACATATATATATACATTGAACATTATTTTTTGACATGGTAAAAATAAGACGTTTTGTGAACAAAGTACCTTAAAATATTTTAAATAATAATAATATCTTTATTTGCTTAAAATGTGGTAAAAGGATGACAAATTAATCATGAGCATAAGACACATTTAGCCATACGTAGTGGGATGCAAATATTAGGTAGGTTCACAATGATGGCATTGAAAAATATAAATTAAAAAATAGAAAATACAATTACGAATTAAATTAAAACTGGCACACATGCAAAATTATAAGAGGAATCGTTCGTATTAGTACATTATAATGCATTTCACGAAGATATCATCATGTCTATGCACCTTCATAGACAGTCCTTAAAAAAACCTGCTCACCGTATTGACATCTTGGTTTTGATTTAAGATGAAATTTTTATTTGGACTTTTGATAATGGTTGAGGTTGGTTTTTCATAGTATATAGTAGTTATCTGATAAAACTAAGTATATTTCTGTAATATCTGTTATCCAAAATACTTTAGACCCTCCAGAATATAAATATTTCCATCAAAATACTAGAATTAATTGTAACTTGGACGGGGGCTTACCTAAATCAAAATTATGTATAATTTCCCTCAGGTAAAGTACTTCACGAACATGTCTGCAGTACCCTCATTTCCATACTAAGTGCGAGCGGTTGAAATGTTGAATTATTTGCGTAGATGTTTCCAACGGTTACTACAAATGTTCGAATCAGAAACTTGGCTAATCTCCAGCAGTGTGGTGCTTGATCCACTTAACTTAAATTAGGAGCTGTTATCATAATTTATTCTTATTTTTTACCAGTGCGTTCTCAATACAGGGTAAAGGCCTCTGCTCAAACTTCCCTCCATCTACTACGACCAATCTTTTTGGAAGAAATCCAAATTATCTCATCATCTCTGTCGAAGTCGTGTGTTAGTCCAAACGTGATCTGATAAGCATGCTGATACGATATTTTAGTCTAGTCCCAACTCATAATCGCAGCTTGAGGAGTGACGTCAGTTAGTATTGGTACGGTTCATTCCTTATCTTGTCGGAAATTTCGATTTCCAGAATACTCAGTTACATTGTCACAGATTATCTTCAAGAACTGTTATTTAGAGTGAGGAGTCCATTAGTATCAGTTTTTAGAAAGGTTTTCTACGGTTCAATAGCTCCTCAGGCAGTTTTCGGAGCATCTATGCTTTACATCTTTTCTTTGTCACCTCTGAAAAGAGCGGTGTAACCAATATCGTCATATAATCATTTCTGAACATTACGTATTACATACCTTAATATAATAAAAACTTTTTAATCGCAAGCAATAAATAAAATACATTTTTATTATTAAAAATAAAAAAAGTAAACCTTGTCTTTGTTCTTTTGTCTTGAGCTTATTTACGTAAACTATAATATTTTATATGAACTAATTTAATCAAATCAAAATATAATTTATCAGTTTTTAGTTTATATAAAACAAAAAACTGATAAATTATCTAAATTTTATATGTACGAAGAAATGAAGAAGGCTCTACGTAGGTAATTTATCATTTTATTATTTGACGCCGACTCAAAATTTGTTTATATAAAATTTAATAGTTTAAAAATACTTAGTTCTAAATATTTTAAACGCTATCAAATGTATTTTCTTCAAAGCATATTAAGTGGTTTCGGTCACTAAAATCACAGTTTTAATATCTAACTTCTAATTGTTTAGGAAAGGTATTGTTTCCATCATCAGCTCAGCTTCATGATCTGATGATTCCTAAACGCAAATACCTGATTAAGTTATGAAAAGTGAACAGAAACACTATTCGTGCTTACAATTTTCGAAGGATTCTCTCAATTTTGTCAGGATTCCATCATCAGATCCTGACTTTATTTACATGGGACCACCCTTGAGGGATTAACAAAAAAAGAATCATCAAAATCGGTTCATAAATAACGGAGTGAGTGCTGAACTACATAAAAAAAAAAAAATATATATATATAGTAAATACAGTCGAATTGAGAACCTCCTCTTTTTTCGTTGATTAAAATATAAGGTTTAAGGACAACAATTTCGAATACACTAGTTTCACAGTTACGTAATAATTTGATGGTATCACAATGAAGGAAACAATAGCTGCAATTCAAATACTAGAATGCGTGCATGCGCGTTGATAGACTTAAAATACGTCACGTATTTATGAAAATTATGAATATTCTTAACAGACGTACATTAAAACATGTCCGTATGGATTGAGGGGCTCCTCAGTCCATACGGACATGTTTTAATGTACGTCTTAAGAATATTCATAATTTCCTTACGAATTCGCTATTAAGGGTGACTATGTTTCATGTCATCCTAGTTTAATTCATATAACATGGTCACCCTTAATAGCGAATTCGTAAGAAATATTCAGAAGTAATTTGTTTTTCAGATACCGAACATATACAATGTTGATCGGTGCATATGTATTTAGTAGACATTTATACTAAATGTTAGTGTCTCTGGTATTTTATTCCGTTTTGATCTCAGGTAGGTACAGTCAATTATTTATTATGCAGACGTCACGATTGAGGAGCCTTTCCGTGTTTCAGGTGGCTCCTCAATTCAGATGTTTGGATTGAGGAGCCACATTCACATTGATATAACTTTAGACATATTTTACTACAAATTTCAGAATTCGGCCTGCAAAATTATTTACTTCCCTACTAAATAAGGGGCCGAGCTTCCCTTTTAAATCTGAAGTGGCTCCTCAATCTATACGGACATATTAAAACTGTCATGTTTTGACAAATGTTAATCTAAAAATAAAGATCTAAATTACACACCATACGAAGGTCATCAGACATAAACGTATCTACCTATAAAGATAAGTGCGTATGTTTGTGAATCAAGGTCACAAAACAAGACCAAAGTTCGTTTCAAAATTATCGCCATCAAGTGATGGAGTTTGATACCACATTAGGATATTTAAATCAGAGAGCGGCTTGCGGTTGTTAATGAAGTGATCGATGATTTTGAAGACTGCATAATTATTTACTACGTGCTTTTGCTCGCGGTTTCAAAGCACACTATGTCCTATTCAAAAAGCACCCTATGTCTTATTCAAATTATTAAATTTTTGGGTAATTTGCACATAGACACACACACACAAAGACACACACACACACACACACACACACACACACACACACACACACACACACACAAATATATATAGGCTATGTACATACACACAAACACAAAAAATTCTCACTCTCTCTTTATAATACATAGTAGCATTATAATTCAAAGCTCTTGAATAAACAAAGAACACACCACATTTCGAATGACTCCCCAAATATACAAATCCCCAATACAAATCCTCTTAAAAAGAAATTCTAATTTGTGTTTCATTACATAAATACAATTGAGAAACATAAGAAAGACTTGATTGTTATACAGAATTACCAAATGTGCTTTAAATTCTTTCATGAAATTCCGATATAATTATTTTAATAGAAAGCTTGAATTTGCATCGAGTGCGTACTGTGTGTATGTCTACATTACTTATCTATGCATTAGTAACCATGGCAAGTGGTTAAGCCCGCATTATATAGGGATTATTCACCTTGCTTCACGTAATCGCCTACAGTTTACCAGATTTTGTTATTGTTAGTAGGTAGAAATCGGAGCTTAATGGCAGTACTAGTGGTGTGCCACTATATTCTTACAGTGGGAGAGCAATGCTTCGGCACGTATGGACCGATACCACGGCCTCACAGAAAACCGGCAGTTAAGCAATGCTTGCAGTGTTTCGCCGAGTGAGTGAGTGCCGTGCACTCCTAACTTAAAATATACTTCAGTGAAAATATTGCGTCACTCCTTTTAGCCAGCTACAAGACAACAAATGTACAGAATTATTCATAGGTAAAAATAATAGACAGGTAAGTTACTATTTATAGCTAGTTTTAATATAGTAATAAACATGTTCAAAGTGTTAAATATTATGGAAACATCCTTACCACAAAAAAAAATTACGACAATTTCATTATTTTTTATGAGGAACCACGCTTGAATTAAAACTTGAGTATATGTGTAGTAACGTAGTATATATTTGTGAAACATGACATGGAGGCCACGTCTAATGATAACAAGATTATAATTACAAAAGCATAAATGTCTCGATATCTTTCTTCCCGTAAGTACAATACTAATATTATAGTATTCCAATATGAAGTTTGCCTTCCAGCAAAACAAAATAGAAGTCTTATTAAATTTGGTGGACAAAACACGATGGACCAAAAACGTCAAGGCACAGTTGAAAAACACACTACAGTACATTTATTATCGTTATTGTGTTATTACATCTTATCTTATTAATCTATATTATTCTAACTGTCATACGATATCCAAGTAGTAAAATCAACTGGTCCAATTTACCCATAAACTTAGCAGTAATTTATGAATTTACCTCACCTTGGCTTTTTTGCCATGAGTTGAACTTTGATTCCTATATACAACTGTATGTATTATATGTATGTATATGATATACGCTAACATCCACTCAGTAACAAAAATATTATTTTCAATGACTAACAAAATTGCTGCTATCCTCAGTAATATTCTTACTTCCTTACTAATTATTATAATAATTAATATTGACACACCGCTATATCCCCTTGAAGTGGAGAGAGGTCAAAGTAGTCTTCATCCCTAATCCCGAAAAAGAAGATTACACACAACCGAAATCATTGATCGGTTTTGAGTCGAAATGCGAAAACAGAGCCCTTAACCAACACCAATATTATAAAAAACGAAAATGAGTTTATTTGATTGTTTGTCACGTCTTAAAAACGCAACCAATCATCATGAAATTGACATTTTGGATAGAAAAATAAATTATATTTTATTTTACAATTTTAGGAAAACTTACAGCTAGAAATAAACTTAGTATAATACTAATAGGTGAAGGCCAATTACAAGTTTTCACAGATAAAATAATGTAGATAACCCTGAACAAGGTCGGATAAGTCAAATGTCAATATCAACATCAACACTCCGGCATGCCGCATTATACATTCGACTCGCTCTGATCAGGTATGAGTTTTGTCTGTAGTTAGAATTTACCGCGGGAACATGTAACAAGTTAAATCGTCGAAGATGACGGAACATTTAAAGTCATTTTGCTCACCAGTTCTGAGGAATCGATCGCTCCTCTCATCTCAAATGACATGTCCGCTATTTTTCTTCTCTCAATGAGTGGAAGAATGTGAAATTTTTTACACCGGCTCATGAAGGCAGGTATATAGCTACTACAACGATATTGTATATATCTTAGAAATCTTTTCTGAATGCGCTCTATGCGATCAACGTAGATGTTATACTTAGGATTCCACACTTAAGAACAGTACTCTAATTTCTAGATGACTGCGAACGAGGGAACAGTAAAGTATTTTTATTGTTTTAATGTTTTTAAAGTCTGCCGAGATTCTTTATATGAACCCGAGTGCTTTCGAGGCCTTGCTAACAATGTTATCAATGGGTGTCAAACAGTAGTTTTGAGTTAAAAGTAACTCTATACGATACCCTTGATTCCGAAAAAGAACAGTTCCCAAAGGGTAGTGAATTGATTGACGAAATCTACATTTACGTGAGCGAAGCAGCAGGCGAAAGTAATTGAATACAAAACATTGAATGAAACAACTGTGTATGTGTTGCCAGTGATATCGATTGATGTATTCAAATCACGAACCTTGGTGAGTTTTCAAATTCTTAAATTCATAATATATTCTGTAAATGACTAAACTATTGTTGATTTTATTTGTATGTATAATTCTATTAAAATTTAATTTAGATGTGTAAATCGGGACTTAATCACGGAATATTTATAAGGTAAAGTAAAGATAAGGGTACCTTTTCGTTCTGTATCGGGTTACGTAAATGAATTCAAGTAGCGTAAAAGTCAATTTAGTAACAAACACAACAGTTCGATTCGTTGTCGTTTATATACCTACTTAGTGTGGTTATTATTTAAGTTAATAAAAATAGGATTGTTTCAAAAATGGCCGATTAACCCACTTTCCGCTATTACAAAGTAAAGGACTTTGTACCTATTACGTGCAAACCTGTTCGATAACCGACTAACCGCGGAGCTCTCACCAAGTCTCTCAGTCTTGTTTCGGCAAACAAACGAGCAGGTGATATATATAGTTAACATTGTTGATATATATTAGTTGATCATCAGCGACTTCGATAATTAATGTGTTAATTATACTGCCTTTAGATGAATATTAATACATTGTAAAATTAATAGTAAAATTTATGAAGAAATCACTACACAGTGAAACGCAAAGCTGAATAATACTTTAACGTTTTTATGTGCAGTGAAACCCCCTCAAGATGGTAAAAGTCAAAGTGCAGCAAGGCTGGTTGTGTGGTGAACAGCTGGACACAGTTCAAGGTGACGGCCAATATTACAGCTTCAAAGGCATTCCTTACGCTGAACCACCAGTGGGGAAACTAAGGTTTAAGGTGAGAATCCCAAAATAATTAGCTCATTACAATTTATAAATAAAGTGTTATTGTTATATAAGCTAACAAACACAACAGTGAAAGTGATAACATAAGAAAAAGTGAACATTTGCAACATTCATGTACAAGTCATCTTGTACTTATTCTCGCTATTGATAAATTTAAAAAATGTTAGAATGAGGCAGCAATTGAAATGTAAGAAAGTCTCGCGGCTAACATAGTTCTACACTTTCTGGTTTGTATTGGTCAACAAAACGTACGACCTTGATAGTAACTTACGTTTTAGAATCAATTATTATGTATATATGTATATACACTAGTTATGGTAGTGGCTTAGCCTGCTTTTACCTATATCTATTACTGAAATAAATATCTGAATAAAATTGCTTTCTTACGGTGAAAAAAATATTCAAATCGGTTCAGTAGTTTCAGAGTTTATCGACTACAAACATATATTTCCTTCGAATAATATTATTAGTAAAGATTTCATTTAATATTATTATTATTCTGTGGAGTGGTCACGACTTATGAGGGAGGGGTGTCATGTCCCTCCGACACAAAGAGAGGATCCTCCGGCCAGACAAGGTGATTATGCCTGCCAGGCCGCGGCCCAACGGTTGAACTTGGGAAGTTATATATATAATTATCAGCGGGAGAACTTTCATTGTGCATGGATAAGAGTTACTGCTTAGTTCAGCTCATCATCACTAGATGATGTTTAAGTGTGTTTTTGTTGTATGTGAAAGTAGCCGCAATTCATTATTAGTAACTATAATGTACTGTAAAACAGGCTAAGTTGTAATAAAACTAAAGATAAACAACGTAATATTCATAATAGCATGTACGTCTTGGTTTCGTTGCTATTACAAATCAATCAATATGTGGCATATTGATTACAAACTATTGCGTCTTTGACATCTATAAACTACCAAATAATAAAATTCAATACAAATAACTCTCCTTCAAAATCTAGATCGATTACTTACACATGCTTATGGATTACTTATAAATTTTTAGTGACTTGTGGCCTTGTCTGAATATAATAAATTGAAATTTTTGTCTGGTTGAAAATGAATTTTCATGAAACCACAGACAGATTTGATCAGCGGTGTTGTTTATTTTTTCGTTGCACAAAATCCAAAGACAACGCCTCCGTTCCCACCGCGAAAATATCAACTGCATACTAAGTATTTCGGCGTCACTCAAGACGTCGAACAAATTATTCAGTGAATACAAAATTTTATACAAACATCGATCATGTTTACCGTACTATTTCGTATGCTGCTACCGTTTGTAATCTTACTAGCATTAAGTCGGTCATCAATGCGTATACTGTGCCACCTATGCAATAATCAGTATGATTGTATGCCTCCGGCAGATAGCTGCAGCATATTGGTGCTACTTCCTGTTTGTATTCGTGAGTGATTAAACTCCATGAATAATCACAAGTTCGTTTATCGAGGTTGTATAGTCGACGTCAAATGACTGATATCAGTGTCATCAGACAGATATGATGTTTGACGCCGATAAGAACATGGTTAGTCAAATACTCGAACCATTCACTGGATTTAACCTTTGCTAAAACTGAGACAATATGGACTGGTGTATTATTGTGTGATCAGGACATATGTATTTGTAATTTTAATTAATTAATAATTTAATAATAATATAATTAAAAAAAAAAACTTTAAAAAATTTACTAGCAACCCGCCCCGTCTTTACACGGGAAGCAGAGACATCTTCAACAACCATCATCTTATTTTAACCAATTTAGACAAAACCTCAACAAGTTATATACTTAAACCTTCCTCATGAATTACTCTATCTATTGGTGAAAACCGCATGAAAATCCGTTCAGTAGTTTTTGAGTTTATCGTGAACAGACAGACAGACAGGCGGGGGACTAGCCCCCTATTATGTGAATGGGACTAGTATTAAATAAAAGATATCGAGTTGAACACTGAATAACAAACAGCAACTTTTAAAACAAAAAATCAACATTAAAAAGATAAAAATTTAATTAAGGTATTTTTTCAGGCCCCACGACCACCATTATCATGGAACGATGTAAGAAAAGCTACTGAACATGGCTCAAAATGTCCACAAAAGGATATAATTACTCAAGAAATTATTACTGGTAGTGAAGATTGTCTCTACCTTAACGTTTACACACCAGACCTGAAACCGGCATCTCCCTTAGCTGTCATGGTCTTTATCCACGGAGGGGGCTACAAAAGTGGGGCCGGTGACATAGACTACTACGGGCCTGACTTCCTTGTCAGTCACGGAGTTGTACTTGTTACTATTAACTACAGATTAGAAGTGCTAGGTTTTCTATGCCTAGACACCAAAGACGTACCCGGAAATGCTGCTTTGAAAGATCAAGTGGCCGCACTGAAATGGGTGAAAGCAAATATAGTTAACTTCGGAGGAGATCCTGAAAACATAACAGTTTTTGGTGAAAGTGCCGGTGGAGCTTCCACGTCGTTGCATATTTTATCGCCTATGTCTAAAGGGCTTTTCAAAAGAGCCATCTCGATGAGCGGTGTGCCTTTTTGCAACTGGTCTATTCCCTTTGCAGCTCGGAAACGGGCATTTATGCTCGGAAAACTACTTGGCCTAGAAACTAATAATCCAGATGTGCTTCTAGAATTTTTACAAAAAGTTCCAGTGGAACAACTAATCGATACTAGCCCTACAATACTGTCTTTTGAAGATCTTAACAATAATGTATTTCAAATGTATCATTTTACTCCGGTTGTTGAAAAAGATTTTGGGGAAGAACATTTCATTAAGGAAAACCCCATAGAAACGTTGAAAACTGGTAAAATAAATGATGTAGATATCTTCTTTGGTTACACTAACGAGGAAACATTAGTGGGAGTTAAATTTTATGAAGCAGGTCTTATAAAAGATTGTAATAGATATCCTGACTTGATTGTACCCAGAAAACTGTTAAAAGAATGTACTGCAGGCCAAATATTACAACTATCGGAGAAGATTCATGATTATTACTTTAGTGGAAAGTCTATCGGTATAGATACCATAAAAGAGTTTGTAAAGTTCAACAACCATGCTTCTTTTGTATACGATATTAACTTGTTCATGTCAAAGTTAGCGAAAGTTAGTAAAAGTCGACAATATATGTATATTTTCTCATGTGTATCAGAAAGAAACTTATACGGCAATCAAGGGATAAAGTATGGTCTGCGAGGTGCAGCACATTTGGATGATTTAATGTACTTATTTCATGCAAACAAACATAATGTGCATCTTGAGAAGAATACTAAAGAATTTGAGCTGGTTCAATTAGTTTGTACAGTTTTCACAAACTTTGCTAAGTGTGGGTGAGTAAACAATAAATTTTGATTATAAAGTTATTGAATAAAACTACAAGGTGTACGTAATAATCTATCAATATGAAGTACGTATCTGGGTTTTATGTGAAATATGTACAGATGTATGCCGATAGAACGGTTGTTGGAAGGGACACACAAACACGATACTAAACTGTTTTCGAAGTAGAGAAACAGCTCTCCACTGTACCGGTCTCCTCTCCATACTCCCTTTTACCTTTACCTGCACCAGCATGGCATTTGTATATTATTAAGGTATAGATGGTTAAATAAATATGGTATTGGAAATTCAACAAAAAACAAATATAATCCATACACCATAGCTGGGTTCCGAGGCGTAAACCTAATTACACTGGACTATTAAAGCTACATTTAAATTAATAATAATAGCTACTATTTACTTAAATTTATATATAACACTCTCGGCTCA
This sequence comes from Euplagia quadripunctaria, assembly GCA_963859945.1. Classification (NCBI taxonomy): domain Eukaryota; kingdom Metazoa; phylum Arthropoda; class Insecta; order Lepidoptera; family Erebidae; genus Euplagia; species Euplagia quadripunctaria. The sequence continues at coordinate 22,849,274 of OY982569.1, read as the reverse complement.
CGACTCATTCATGGCTCTTTGTGCACGTACTACTTTAATGAGGTGTCTTTTGTTAGCTGAGCCACAGCATATGATACAGTAATTAAATATTGACTGACATAATATATAATACAGCATTTTTAATGTCTAACATTCACATACACATATAAAGTATAGTTTTCTACTTACTTGTTCAATTAACTGTTTCCATGATATATGTTTATCAATAATAATATGATGAATGATACCAAGATATTTTATATAACTGACCTCGAGAGTAGGGTAGCTGCAACTACTGTTTTAGTTGCTGCAACTTATGTGCATTTTGAGAGTTAAGTGCTTAGGACAGTTAGTTCTATTGCTAATACAGATACAATGAATGATAGGGATCTTGTAAATACTACTTGTAAATTATTTTTATACATTTAGGCAATAAACAACTGCGATGTGAATAAAGTTACTTGTCATGAAGTAACTGAGAGTTAATTATTATGATATACTAGCAGCGCCCCGCGGTTTCACCCGCGTAAGTCCCAATCCCGTTTGAATATCGGGGTAAACAGTAGCCTATGCGTTAATCCAGGTCTCCAGCTATCTACATACCAAGTTTCATCGCAATCGGTTTATTAGTTTTTGCGTGAAAGGGTAACAAACATTCATCCATCTAAACTTTCACATTTATAATATTAGTGGGATATATTAAAAAATTACTATGAAAAAGTAGTATACATACTACCTTTTCATAGTAATTTTTGTTTTATTTATAAGCCTATTTTCTAATAAAACCATAATAAATATATTTACAGAAATCCAACGCCGGACTCTTCACTTGGAGTGACTTGGCCAGAATATGATAACATTACAAAATCATACGTGGCCATAGGAGATAAACTTACTTCTGGCACTAACTCAGAAGCGGAAGCTATGGAGTTCTGGAACAACCTATACGCTTCCGTAGGATCAGAATATGTGATGTAACGAGTTTACAATATATAATTGTAAAATTTGATTAAATTCTTAATTGACTTGGCTTGTAATACAGGTTTGTAAAAACCAGCTCTTACAATGTAGACTACATACTATGTATTCCGCTTTAACACCTGTTTTGTGTATCAATTGTGAGAGGAAATAAACGAATTATTATTATTATATTAATTAAGGGGAATAAAATATTTAATCTGTTGAATATTTTGGTATTTGTTATTAAATTTACTGTTTAATATTGTTTTGAAGATTTTTTTTTACTTAAACTAGTTTATCCTTGTTATTTTTTTTCTGACTTCACCGACGATCGACTGACTACAGCTAAGGCTTACACACCCAAAGCAAACAACCTTTACTTTACCTAGTGTGGATGTTATAAATATTATGTATTATAAGCAGAATAGTAAAACAAAAACTGATTACGGATGTTATTTTATTACGAACAAAACTAATACTGTGTATCCTCTCCTCATTTTTGCCTTTCCTGTTTAGTATAATTTCCATTGATTAATTTTCACATAGTCTTCTAAATAATAATAACTTGAGACACCTCACACTCGGCCGTTTGATCCCAAACTAAGCAGAGCCTCTAGTATGCGAACCAGTATGAAAACTGCCGATAAATATACTTATATATTAACACAGAACAGACGATCATGCTCATTAAACAATTATTTGTCCTGAAATAAAAGAGAGATTGCTATAAAGTCAACTATGTAAGATCCGATCACTGAAACAAACAGTCCGTGGTCCAGTAGAACTAGTACATAGTTCTACTGGATTATGGACTGTTTATTTTTATCTGTGCTGAACGAAACGAAAATAGTTAAAAAGGAGAAACTAATTGAATTGTGTTACAAAACTACATGTTCTATTGCTTCTACTGCGCGTGAACCTGTTATGGACTGTTATTTGGCTGCCACTAAGAAGTTACTCAGTCTTGCTTTGGCGCATGTTGAAGTGAATACGCAGGTGAAAATTTAAATGTATGCTAACCCGCGTATCCATTAGAAATAACATTGCTTGCTAAGTTAGAGTACTTACCTACTAACACTGCTACTACTACGTACTTACTAACAAAACGGGTAAATACTTTGTTGAAAAGAAATAAGTTGAAAAGAAAGTTAAGACTTATAATTTGCTCATATTTTTTAAATCTTTGTATAAATAACAACTAACTGTACCTACAATAGTCAGAACCATGACGTTATAGTAAATTATGAAAATAACGACGAATAAATTAAAATAAACTTCTAGTTAAGTGAAGTGAAATAAACGTCTAGACCTATTTTAATAAATCATTTAATAATTATATTTTCACAAATTTTAGGGAGTCTATTAAAAAAGTGACTACATAAACATACACAACAGCTAAACGGAACCATTAACCGATTTTGTACGTGTGCAGTGAATTCTCCCCAAGATGGTAAAAGTCGAAGTGCAGCAGGGCTGGTTATGCGGTGAACACTGTTCAAGGTGACGGCCAATATTCCAGCTTCAAAGGCATTCCTTATGCTGAACCGCCAGTGGGGAAACTAAGGTTTAAAGTGAGGATGCACTTGCTGTTTATTTCGTAAATCAGTCCAAATACTAATCTATATATATATATACGAGTACAATGCTTTGTCCTGAATGACTGACTGACGGATCTTCGCACAGCCTAAACCGCTGATTGTAGAGACCTGAAACTTGGAGAGTGTGTTCTTTGTATGACGTAGGCATCCGATAAGAATGGATTTTCGAAAATTCCACCTCCAAGAGGTAGAAAAGGGGTGGCAAAGTTAGTATGGGAACACGTATTTGCTTGGCCTGATCAACTTCAAGTTGACAATTCAAGTCAAGACATCATGCGACAAGTGAGGTACATGGCGTTATAATATAATACTTTCATAATAGATGGCGTTATTCTTATAACTATACTATTATATACACATATATAATTTTATGACTCTGTACATTTCAGAATTTTGTAAAAAAAATATTGCAAGGCCATCCTCATTGTTTTACAGCAAAAAAATAATTGAATATTTAAAACACAATAAAGGAAATAAAAAAATATTTTTACTCAAAACTGCAAAAAGGTTATAAATTATAAATACAGTGCCATAATAAATGGCGTTATAATAAATGAAAAAAATGTTTGAGAATTTTGTATTATTTTATTATTTTCAGTTTTTCTTAAAAATAAATAAGTATTATTTACTTATACAGGTAATAATAATTTGGGAGACGTATTTTTACATGATGTAGGCGTTCTATAAGAAAGAAATTTGAAAATTCATCCCTTAAAGGGTCAAAATAGGGGATAAAAATTTGCATTAAACTTTGCCATTTTTTAAATTTGAAATTTAAAAATTTATGTATGAGCTAATAGTTAGACAGAAAAGTTTACTGTGTCACGTTTTTTTTTCAGAAATGTATCCCTTAAAGAGAAAATAGGGGATGAAAGTTTTTAAGAAACTTGCATTTTGATTGGATCACGCATTGATTTTTACCCATCTTAAAACAGCGAATTTCTCAACTTGACGCTCATGTAGGTATTTTTTTTTTGTGTATGTCACCTCAAATCTCCGTCAAATACGAACCGATTTTGTTACCATGCGAATTTGGTGAAAATGTGATAAAGATCTCGGGATCCAGAGAAAGAAACACTTTCACTGACATCAACGGCCTCAACGAATTGCCATAGACAGGGAATCCAAGCCGAACAACCTCCACAGTGAGATATACTTACCAGGCGTTGCAAGTAGATACTTGCAACGCCTGGTAAGTATATCTCAGATGTCTGTAGTAATCTCTAAGATTGCAATTTAAGGCTTTGGAAATTCAAAGCCTTAAATTGCAATCTTTCGCTGGCATGTAATAATAGCTCGACCAGTGTTTCGTCTCTAAACGGGGTCGCGGGGCATCCCCGGGAGTATTTGGCAGCAATGTAAAATATGTCTATGGCAATTCGTTGAGGTTAATCCTCGGCTGTGGACTTCGTTTTGGTCTACAAACCGAAGGTTACCCCTCTAACCCCCACGGGCCATCACCTCACCGGGGCCAAACAACAAGGTATGTCAGACTCAAACCGACTAAAACCACACAGTGTTTCTTCACCGGGTCTTATGGCTGGAGCCTCGGGTGTACCCTAAGTTAGTTTACATATACTCTACGATGTCTGATATCCGCCAACACGCGGACGAAGTCGCGGGCAAAAGCTAGTAGAATTATAAAACACGCGTATTTCTAAAATGTCTGACCTTAATTTAGACAGTTTATCAGTGTAGCTCGCTATCATTAACATTATAGTTGCGGTGTGATCGAATTGATAATTGAACAAAGTAACAAGAATTGACATAATAAACATGTCAATTCTTGGAAACAAATTGTTACAGTAAGGTGTGGTCCAATTTTAGAAGCGTATGTGTATCTGAAAAATATGTAGTTGTAATAGTTAAAAAAAAAGTGAATTTTGAAAATTCCTGTTTCCTGGTTAGATGCACATTTCTAAATATATTAAGGAATTTTCATCTAAATTTCAACGATTTTGTTATGACGCGAATATTTTGTTTGTTAAATAAAACCCATACTTTTATTCATGTAAGTCCTCTCTCTTTTGGAAATATTTGCTTTATCGGTCAATTTTCAAATTCAAATTGTCAATTTCGAAATAAGATTTATTAAAAATCACGATTTTTTCTAAAATTATAAGCGCTTTACGTTATTTGCGGGGTTTACTATATGACCACACCTTTCTGTATTTCTCTGTTTAATGACCAGGCTCGAGTAATTGTTATTAAATATTCGCAACTTGTTTACAAATTAGATGTGTAAATTGGAATTTAATCACCCGTGACAACAATCGCTGCAATTCGGTCTAGAAGTCGTGTAGGAAGCTGTTGTATCCTGTTTAACCAACAGTTACTTACCGACTACTCAGGAAAAAAAATATACAGCCGTCTGAAACAAAGACAAAAGTAACGTTACACTTAATGAAGTGTTAAATCTTGACAGATATTAAAGTAAAATAAAAGATTGTAACTGTATTTTCTTACTGAATATTGAAACAAAACCTGCATACATGAAAAATTGCCAAGACCTTAAACTTGTCCAGGATACCGTTTGAGCGTTTAATGCCTTAAATATATTGACATCGTTTGTATTGTTGCCTCTATAACCAAAACACGAACAAAATATTTGATGCCTGCGTGTAAAAAGTTCTAGAAGTCATTATTTTTTTTTAAGATATAAGGGGTAAAGCAGACAGGTCATCTGATGGTAAATGAGTGCCCATGGGCACCTGCAACTCAAGAGTCACAAGTGCGTTGCCGGCCTTTAAGGTGTGAGTAGGGGAAGAGAGGAATGGGAGGAGGGGGGAGGGGGAAAGGTTAGGGCCTCCGGTAACCTCACTCACTCGGCGAAAAGCAATGCAACATTGCTTCACTGCCGGTTTTCTGTGAGGCCGTGGTACGTACCGAAGCATGGCTCTCCCACGATTAAATTGATACCAAAACTTGAAGAGAAGTAGAAGAAGCAATCTGCTTCACAGGTTTAGTTTTCAGATTAAGATATAAGATAAAGAATGTCCCAGAGATGTTGTATAAAAAATTAATTGATTCATCCAAAATGATTTGCGTATGTTACACAGATCAGTTCACAGTTATGTTAGACAGATCTTAAAACAAAATCTTAATAGTTAGGTTACAGAACTCTTCAAAAGTACCTATTACTTCGAATAAACCCCAACCACCCCGGCAATTGGACTGTCCTCGGAGATACCATGTTGACTCCAACATATATACTTCGTCGTAATCCGAGCAAGACGGTACTTAAAGGTTACACGGGGAAAAAATAAAACTACTGAGAAAGGTTCGCGAAAGGCTATAATGTGTAATTGGGCTACCAGTAGGTAGGTACGTGATCTATATTGTCACTTTACAACAAAGTTCTCTTGTACAAACATGTTCTCGTGGTAGTACGTGCTATTAGTAATCACCTATAGGGCTATACCAAAGAAATCAGCGCTTTTACAATACTTGTGTTGTAGGAGCATTATGCTGAGGCGGGAGCATTTTCTGTCTGGCACAATTCATATTTTTTTTTAAGTTAAGTGTGTGTCATTTTTATTTATTGTTTATCAAAGACTGGTTATTTATACCTATCATTTAAATGTTTTGTGTTATGTAGATTTTTTTTCTTTCTTTCAAATCTATATAAATATACTAGCTACCCGGCCACGCGTTGCTGTGGCTAAGTAATTTGCAATAAAAAAAACAATGTTACCAAAAACTATCCTATCTCTCAAGTCTGACCACACTGCATTGTGCAAGATTTTTAGTTCATTAGTTTCATTAGTTCGGAGTTCATCGCGGACAAACAATGTAACACGAAATTTATATATATATATATATAAGTAGTATAAAAGTTCCTGAATAAAATACTACCAGTTAAATCCACGTGTTTATTTAAAGTGTTATCTTTTACAGGCTCCTCGACCACCTCTACCATGGAACGGTGTAAGACAAGCTACTAAGCACGGCTCGAGATGTCCGCATATGGACATATTTATTCTACAAATGGTTGCGGGCAGTGAAGATTGCCTTTATCTCAATGTTTATTATACACCAAATCTTAAACCTACTTCTCCGTTAGCGGTAATGGTCTTCATTCACGGAGGTGGCTACAAAAGTGATTGCGGTGATGTAGATCACTATGGGCCTAAATTCCTGGTCAGTCATAGAGTAGTGCTTGTTACTATCAACTCCAGATTAGAAGCTTTAGGTTTTCTTTGCCTAAATACCAGAGAAGTACCAGGTAATGCCGGTATGAAAGATCAAGTTGCCGCACTGCGCTGGGTGAAATCCAATATGGTCAACTTTGGAGATGATCCTGAAAATATTACAGTTTTTGGACAAAGTGCTGGAGGTGCATCAGCTGCACTGCACATTTTATCTCCTATGTCAAAAGGGCTTTTCAAGAGAGCTATACCGATGAATGGTGTACCTTTTTGTGACTGGTCCATCCCATTCGTACCGCAAAAACGACCAAACATTCTTGGAAAGCTACTTGGTTTAGAAACGAATTATCCAAACAAGCTTCTCGAATTCTTAGAACGAGTTGCAGATGAAACATTAATAGACACTAATCCTACAGTAATGTCTTTTGACGATCGGAACAATAATGTCCTTGATCCTTGATGTTACGGCAAAAGAACGCCGAAATGTCGGTGTTTAAATTACACGAAACCGACTGTAGTTTTATTTGTTTTTGTAGTAAAGTAGTGTTTTTAATTGTTATTTTGTGTAACTTTAAAATAATAAAAAACCGGACAAGTGGGAGTCCGAATCGTGCACCAAGGATTCCGTAAGCAAACAAACTTGTGTGTTGTGATCGTTAATATTTTGACCCAATAACGAAATTGATAATAATTTAAACTTTATAAAAGATTTAAGAACACAACTAGTAGAGTATCGATATTTTTACTAATATAATAAAGAACTGAACTAAGAATTTTTTGTTTGTTTAAACGCGGTAATCTTTGGAACTATTGGATAAAGTATTAATTGAGAAAGCTTAAAAGCAATTTAACATCACGCTACGAATTCAAGGAGCATAGCACTGACCGTCAACTCAAATAAGACTGCGGAGAACGGCTAGTACTACATATAAGTACATAGTATGTGTAAAGACTTGGTAGACCATCGAAAGGCATACAAGGTACGATCCGAAAACATAGAAAGTCATGTCTTATATAATATAACAATATTAATGAAAAATGATTATACCTAGTTAATATAACAAAAAAAAAACACGGAAAACGAGGTCATTTATCCGCCTCACGGTTTCATCATCACACCATCGTTACCAAGTCCAATCTCGAGGGATTTACTAGTAGCCGCTGAAGAGTCTACGAGCTACTATCACAAACAAACAGCTCCAAGATGGCATATTATAGTATTGTCATCCGAAGTACATACACATACGCAGCGTTTCGCCATCGTTCAACGCGACAAAATGTTCATCCCCATCACCTCCAGACATTTTTTGCCTTGCACTACCAATCTCTGGAACAAACTGTCACCTGCGGTATTTTCGGACCGATACGACCTTCAAACCTTCAAGAAAAGAGCGTACTCCCATTTCAAAGGCCGGCAACGCACTTGTGACTCTTGAGTTGCAGGTGTCCATGGGCGACGGTAGTCATTTACCATCACCTGTCTGCTCGTTTGCAAAAAAAATTACAAAGTTTGATTTAGGTACGACAATTAGAAATAGTTTAAAATTGACGCATTAATTCCGCGATCCATGATATAATTATGTATATGTACAGGCTTTTACATACCTTTAAATGTTAGCCGATTCAAAAGTATATTGTACCCGTTATACTTATTACGTGATCGCGTTAATTCCCGTACATATGTATAATCATAGTTACAAGTGATTATAAACGTGTGTTGCATGCAATTAATTACTATGTAGTTGTTATAATATATGCAAAGAGAGGAAATATATTTATTCAGAACCCGCAACATAAATAACAATATATATGTAGGTATTAGAATAAAACTTGAAATATTCATTTTAATAAAAAACCTATTGTTATATTTTTATCTTTTTAGCATAAGTAATATACCTACGTAATAGTAAGCTTATTAAATATACACCTCAACCCTCGAGTTAGTCTTAAATAGTTTCGAAGACACACAGATGTGGACGGATCGTGACGATGGTTGATATTAAAGTGAAGCAAGGATGGTTATCTGGAGAAAAGCTGGACACGTACCATGGAGAAGGGCACTACTATAGCTTCAAGGGAATACCTTACGCTGAGCCCCCTTTGAATAAGTTAAGGTTCAAGGTAAAAATTTTGAACGATGTAAATATTTTTTTTAAACTTATTAGAGTTTGTTAGTCAGTTTTATTTTTAAATAGAACCCAAAACTAATATTATTATTCATTATTATTACAAGTGCACCGTAAAAGTTGTTGTTAGTTTTATTTGTTTGTATAAATAAATCTCATCTGGTCTCATAAAAAAAGCGCAGCGTAGGACGTCCATTATTGCGGTGGACGGACGACCTAGCAAAGAGCAGGCCGTCGGTGGATGCAGGCCGCTACTAACCGGTCTTCTTGGAATCATCAAGTCATCAACAATGGACGTCCTACGGCTGAAATGATGATGATGATGGTCTAATAAACAATGAATCCAGAGAAAGCTAAGTTTTAGGAACGTTCTCCGACTGCTCGTGTGGCAAACATTCAATAACAGTAAATTCGTGGTACAAAAAGCTGATTCAGGTTACTTGACTTGCATACATTTTATAATCACTTATGTGACGTCTTGAAGGCATCCCTATTCAGAACATTCAGACTATTGTCAGTTACGCGGGAATTTTGATTACCGCTGTGAAATTTAGGTATTTTTCACAGGGTGACAGTCTGGACAGGAGTCTTAGACCATTATGATTTTAAGATTCCTTTGTGCGACAACAACAACATATGGGCAACTGTTGAATGGAAAACAACATTTTCTCAATTATACAGTAACTCGTCATAAAATCGTATGTTTGGAGACTTTGGAGCAGCGCTCTGTACGAAAGCAAAACACAGAGGCTCACTATTATATAATATGTATACATTACATTATATGTCTTTTGCAGGCACCCCGTCCAGCTTTACCATGGGATGGTATAAAAAGCGCTACAAAGCATGGGCCCAAGTGCCCACAGATGGACATATTTACCCAAGAAATCCAGCCGGGCAATGAGGATTGCTTATACTTAAACGTCTACACCCCAGAACTAACACCTGCATCTCCATTACCAGTAATGGTATTCATTCATGGAGGTGGTTTTAAAAGCGGTTCTGGCAATTCTAATAATTACGGACCAGATTTTCTTATGCCTCACGGTGTAGTGTTTGTGACAATTAATTATAGATTGGAGGTGTTAGGATTTCTTTGCTTAGATACAGAAGATGTGCCAGGAAATGCTGGAATGAAAGACCAAGTTGCCGCACTCCGATGGATCAGGGATAACATAATTAAATTTGGAGGAGACCCTAACAACGTCACAATTATTGGCCAAAACGCCGGTGGCGTCAGTGCTGTACTGCATATGCTATCACCAATGTCCAAAGGTCTTTTCAAACGAGTTATTTCAATGAGCGGTGTGCCTTTTTGTGACTGGTCTACGCCTTTTGAACCTATAAAACGAGCATTTGTCCTTGGTAAACTACTTGGTTTAGAAACTAGCGATTCGAATGAACTCGCTGAATTCTTACAGAAAATTTCTGTTGAAAGAATTATTCTAACAAATCCAAGTATATTGTCATTTGAAGAATACAACAATAACGAATATAAAATGAATCACTTTGTGCCAGTTGTAGAGAAAGACTTTGGCCAAGAACAATTCTTAAAAAAAGATCCTTTAGAATTGTTAAAGAATGGAGAAATAAATGACGTAGACATATTCCTGGGACATACAAGTGAAGAAGCGTTAATTGAAATTAGTGTTAAAGAAAAAACTTTACAAACTTTGATTGATTTATACAACAGATATCCAGAGCTGTTAGCTCCAAGAAAAATCCAATTAATGTGTACTCCAACTATAACTTTAGAAATATCAAAGGAAATTCACGATTATTATTTTAAAGGTAAACCTATCAGTATAGAAGCTATAAAAGAGTTTATCAAATACTTAAGCCACTCTGGTTTTGCTTATGACGTCAACAGTTTTATGTCAAATTTGCCAAAAGTTGGCGATGGCCGCCGATATATGTATAAATTTTCTTGTATTTCAAATAGAAACATCTATGGAAATCCAGGTATAAAGTATGGGATCAAAGGTGTAAGTCATTTAGAAGATTTGATGTATATGATGCATGCATCTAAATATAATGTGAAGTTAGAAAAAAACACAAAGGAATATCAGCTGGTTCAACTCGTTTCTGTTATTTTTACCAACTTTGCTAAATATGGGTGAGTGCATGCTTACCAATTACAAAACGATGAAAATTCTCATTAACATTTTTTTTTTTTTTTAAATTGATCGTTGATTTGATATTACTTTAAATTGGAGAATAAAAATAATAAATAAACACACTATAAAAGCCAAAAGCCTATAAAAGTGTCATCCTATTTTTAACCGACTTCAAAAAGAAGAAGAATCTCAATTCGACTGAATTATAGTTCTCTTGTGTGTTTGAAATGCGATATCTTCGCTATTTGTAAACCGATTAATTTACTTATATTTTAGAATTTCATAAATTTTTAGATTCTAAATAAATTCTCACGTGACTTTATTTCATTCATAATCAGTTTTCAGAAATCCTACTCCTGACTCATCAATGGGTATAACCTGGCCAGAATACGACAGTATTCACAAGAGCTATATAGACATAGGAGACACCTTATCCATCGGCACCAATCCTATAGGAACAGCTTTCGATTTTTGGAAGGGTATTTATAGGAAACTTGGATTGGAATACTGAAGGTGTGCTCAAAAAGGACGCGTGTACTCGTATATTCTAATAAATAAATATAATAATATAATAGAACGTGAAATTAAAGTTTTTCTAATCATTGTTTTGTGTTTTTGTATTCTTTTGTCTAACTGCGATAATTTGGTGAATAAGCAGGCATTCAACCTGATAGTAAACTTCACTAGACGTTTTGTAATAACGGTTGCAAGTCAAGTCGCAAATCACGAGTTAAAAATTATGTTAAAACCTAAATAGCAATTTCTGTAACCTCTTGAACTAATAAACATATAAATTATATATATATTTGTTTGGAAGAAAAAAAATCGAAGCACCAATATGGTGCCCAAAATACTCCCAATTTTTAGTGTCCAGTGACACTTGCGCAACCGAGACGAAGCTAACGACGTATACTTTATCCAAGTTTCGGTTCATTCGTTTCGTAGTTACGAGACAACAAAGAAATGGAAACCCACAGCCATACAAATCAAAAACATAACCCTACTTTTGGGGCTTCGCCGCAGTCGGGTAAAAAAACAGAACACTAACTCCACTGTTACTAGAGTAAACACCAATATTAAATAGGTCAAGAGAAATACGTGAAAACAACTGACATTGCTAACATATTCTTATTTCTCTTCGACAGCGAGAATGGATACACATAATATGTTAATCATATAAACTTTTAACCTTATAACCTGACAACTAAATAAGGAATCTTGAACAAAAACGAACGAACACCTTCAAAATTTTGTATATTTGTTTGGAAGCTCTAAAAGATGTGTATATGTGAATATTTTGCAGTTCCAATAATATTACATACATATGGGTCGGAGGATGATGATGTGTCGAATTGAAAACCTCCTTTATGAAGTCGGTTCAAAAGTGTTTGCGTTATAATTATCTTGAATATCTTTATTTCTTTCTGTTCCTTGTCTTCTGTATATCTACAAGTTTACAAAGTTTTTTTTTGGTGTACACAGTTTATCTGACTAGAAAGTGATCGTAAAGTGACAACGCTACAATAACCAAGGGCTGTGCCAATTAAGTCTGCGTACAATGTAAACGAGTATCGGGGTCTTAATATCACAGCGACATTTTAGTTTTATAGTTCCTCCTATAGGGAGCAGCTGCGAAATTGAACGAGGGCTTAAAAGTTAGTTGGGAAATAAAAATTATGACCGTATCAAACGCTTAGATGTAAACTTTGTCTCCCTAGTTAGCTTTATATATATATATATATCTGTACTAATATTATAAAGCTAAAGAGTTTGTTTATTTGTTTGGTTGAACGCGCTAATCTCAGGAACTACTGCTTCTTTTTGTGTTGGATAGCCCATTTATTGAGGAAGGCTATATAACATCAGGCTGTGACCAATAGAAGCGGAGCTTTACTGAAAAATGTTGCAAAATCGGGCAAAATTTACCAACGCAGACGAAGTTGTGCGGGTCAGCTAGTTTTCTATAATTGTGGAGGAACGAAGTGTGATGTACCTCATACAGAAAGAGAAGATCCTCCGACCAGGCTAGTTGATTATGCCTGACGAACCGCGCTTCAATGACTGAAGTTGGGGTAGTTGTATATATACGAATCAGCACAAGAATTTTTATTGCTCGATGCAGAAGCAGTAGTTAATAGTTGAGGGTGGTCATACGTCTTCGAAAGATGACGTTGAAGGATGTTTGGCTAAATGTGGAATTCTCACAACGACAGATGCGTCACTACTGAGCTCAGGCGACTCATTGGCAGAAATAATATACCACCGTACTATTAGCGGTAAGGTGCGCTAGGGAAAACAAAATCTATAATGGTATTTATCCAGCCATTTCCAGGAGAGTTAAGCTATCGTGGGTACCGCAACGAATTTAAGGAGAATTTATAATCACTACATATTATAAAACAAAGTCCCACGCAGCATCTGTTTGTTCGCGATAAACTCAATAAAATGGCTGAAATATGACGGGCGGGTTGCTAGTATATTATATATTTGCTTTAATTATATATTTGCATACTAAATCGTCATGAGAAATGGTGACCCAGCCGAAAGTCAGAGAAGCTAAGATAGTTATTAACTTATTATATTTCACAAAATATAGTTTAAAAGAGCGCTAACGCCATAGCACGTTTAGCTATATTAATCACAAATTACTAAACGCAGTATTCGCCGACCTAGCCCTTTTGTTCTTCCAAAGATCCGAACAAATTATGCTAAAAAAGGTATCTTATTTGAAGGAGCGCAACTTTACAATAAACCCTCTAAAATAAAAATGTGAACTCATTTAACGTATTTAAAGCCAAGCTAGCACAGCACATTTTACAAAACGTCTCCTGAAAGAAAATGCGTTAAGTGGATGTAAATTGGACTCATTATTGCATTGTATAGCGTTTATTCTGAGTACCTTAAATGTTATCTACTGTTCTCATGCAAGTGATTTTTTCTTTATGAGAATAAATTCTTTAAACATATATTGATTGTCATCCATTGCTAATCCGGACTTAAACAGATACTAATCTAATTAATACTACCCCTTCAAAATATGTTTTAATAAAATTGAATTTGTGACATCAATAAGTATCGTGACAAAATAATCAATGACTATTTTCATAGATATTGACAACAGTATCTGACAGTGGCAGAACTTTATTGAATTCCAAATACTGAATTTACCAATTTTTCAATTATTTCTGTGTATTTGTTATATTTATTGAACAGCAGTTCTAATGGCAACTCGACTTATTGGCCAAAATCTTCTCAGATTCTTGTTTATTAAGCGCCAGGTGGCGCCATCTTGATTAAGTATATTAAAAGAAGTACCTACTGAAGTTACAACACAGAGTTAGGGTAGGTCAATTTCGTAGACTTTATTGAGAACTAAAACGCCCGCTTGCCTACATTAGAAGATGATTTTTAATCGCAATATGAAAGTCACACCTACTTAAATCATAATACAAATAAATACAGACTAATACAAAGAGTTTAACTCCTTATTAACATGCAGGTTAACAAAAAAAAGGCTAATTACAAATAGAAATAGACACTTTTTATCTTAGATTCTCACAATTGTTGTCTGACAGGAAACAAAAATTACACCGTTTTCGTTGTTTTGACATTAGCGAAAACCCAAGACGATATTAAAGGGTTTATTTATTTATCTTATCATGACATACATAGCCTCTCATTTTTTATTCTGTTTTTAAAAATCAATCTTGAGTTGGTTCATGTTGAGTCATATTGTATTTTTAACAAACTTCAAAAAAGGTTATATTTTCAGAATTTTTTTTTGTTTGAAAGGGTGTGCTCTCTAAGTAGTCCCATTGTCACCAAGTCCGAATCTGATCATAATATCTGAGAGAAAATGAGGGAAACTCTCAGAAATTAAGGACAGATGTAGTGTGTTTGTTGATTTTTCTTGAAATTAAGTAACATTGACGATTAAAGTGATGAACGTTATTGTTATTAAGCGTTTTAAGGATTCTATGTTTGGCTGTTTCTATCTTTTTTATGACTTATTCAATGCAGCAAGTTGCTACACAAACTAAAAATCTTACTACTTTAAGGTTAAAGTAGGGGAAGGGGGGAGAAGGGTCTCCGGCAACCTTACTCATACGTATAACTACATACTTAGATACATTTTTCTGTAAATACACATTTTCATGCATACGTGCACGGAGCAGGAATTGCACCTTTGACACCAGGCGTCGCAGACGAACACATAATGTTTTCGCGCAGCACCACAGGAGCCTTAAGATCGGAGTTTTATGTACGTATATCAAGTTTTAAATGGAATTTTACCCAGTTTTATTTTAGTTTAACTTGTTGTCCGACTTTGATACCGAGTCGTGCAGTTCCGTGTACGTTTGAACTATATCCGGCAAAAGACAAATATCAGTAGCACGTTAATATTGGCAAAGTTATTTAGTTCTCTAAAATACATTTCCAAGCTTTTCTCTCATAACGTTTTCTCTCTTAAACCAATATCCTGAGAATCTAAGTCCAGGTTAGATAGACCCATGACGTAACGCAAATAATCTAAAGTACTTCATTAATTGAATTTCTATCTCTTAATTCCAGAATACACAGACGGCACAGCCTTAATGACAAAATAAGATTATTTGTTCGGCATCTGAAGTAGTGGTCGACTGAAAACTGTGACGCTGAATGAGACAAAAACATTTTGCTGCCTTATTTTAACCCCCGACGCAAAAAGAGGGGTGTTATAAGTTTGACACGTCAGTGTGTCTGTGTGTCTATGTGCCTGTGTATATGTCTGTAGCATCGTAGCTCCAAAATGAATGGACCGATTTACCTAAGTCCGTTTTATTTTGTTTGAAAGGTGACTTGATCCAAAGTGTTCTTAGATATAATTCAAGGAAATCTGTTCAGCAGTTCGAAGATATCAGCTCTTTTCTAATCGTTGAAAAGTTTTTCGAGTTGGGGTGTTGGGGTGTGAAACTTATTTTCATACTGAAATGGGCAATGTCCTTTGACATTGCCCATTTCAGTATGAAAATAAGTTTCAGACTTTTCTATGCTGCGTCAAATATGTATAAACTGCATTATTAAGCCTGCACTGGGTATTATCTGAAATATAAACGTATATTGTAACATAACTTGGGGTTATTGAGAAATGAACTGCCAATATTAGGTTAAAACATAACAACGATAAGTACGATAACAACAACGAGAAAATATTGTGACACTGACGTCGAAATTTTTTTTTAATAATGTTTGTGGCATCATGTTTTTGACAGGGATACCATGTATAAATTAATGGCAAAATTAACACTGAAGTATACATTCACTACATAAACTATGACTACATACACGAAATAATAAGATTACTAAACTGCAATATATTTTAATGTGACATTACATTACGAATTATTATCACGTATATTATTATTTAACCATTTCATTTTAAAACGATGTTTATTTGAATTCAACCATTAATGGTTTATTTTATACAATGACAACATTTTACTTAAAGTGGAAACGGTAATTGATTCAAGTTTTAGTCCTTGTAAGATTAAATTTCAAACCCCAAGTTCTATAGAAGAGAATTAGGGTCAAAAAGTCACATTAAAATCAATATATTTTTTAACATTTTAAATAATAACGTCTAAAAGTGAAACCATGAATGGGCATCCTCCTTTAAATTTATGATTATAATACTAATGATTGGATGACGTATTCTTGTTAGTTATTCTAGGATCTGCATGGTAGGGATTGGACAGCTTACAAAATTGGTTTAAACCTAAAGCTTTTCAACCTCAAAATAGTTTGTATTCTCCATTCTAAAAGCTTACGATGCGAGGACAAATAATAATTTCCCAAGTTACAAATGCAGGTTCTAAATGGAGACAATAGTTTTAAGGACCTCTAATTTATTACAGTACAATAATCGAAAAAATTGTTTCTCTTGACAAAATTTCTTTAACTTTGTCATTTAAAACTGGTAGAAACTTGTCACTAACAGAGGGCTGCTGTAATTAAATTATAATCCCCGACGAACTACAGACTCAGACAAAACCAACAACGATGGGGAAAATTAAAGTTGAGAGCAAAGTAGCTCTATTTTGAGTTCGACAAACTTATTGGGAGTTAAGGAATGGGGGGCCTGGCAGGGTCGCCATGTAAGGCGGTGGTTCTTCAGGCAAAACTATACTAAAACTACTTGGTCGTGGGAGAGCAATGCTTCGGCACGTATGGGCCGGCTCGACCGGTGTGATACCACAGCCTCACAGAAAACCGACAATGAATCAACGTTGCATTGCTTTTGCCGAGTGAGTGAGGTTACCGGAGGCCCTAACTCTTCTCTCGCTCCCTCCTCACCTTTCCCCCTAGTCTCGCTATCCCCTACTCCTACCTTAAAGGCCGGCAACGCACTTGTGAGTCTTGAGATGCAGGTGCTCATGGGCGGCGGTAATTATTTATAGGTGAATCGTCTGCTCGTTTGCCACCTATACCATAAAAAAACTAATTAAAGCTTTTTAACTCAACCAGGATCATCACAGTTAATGTAGTAGGTTTCGTAAGGTGCTGGAACATCTTCTTCTAATATATAAAAATCTCGTGTCATTGTGTTTTTGTTCGAACTCCTGCGAAACAGCTCGACCGATTTGAATGATTTTTTTTTCTAATTTATGTAGGTATGAGAATAGGTAGTATAATATTTTTCACCCTACTACCCCCACCGTAGGCATTGCAACGCATGCCGGGTACAGCCAGCAGCTATATTATATTTATATTTATGGATATTATGAGTGGAATAGATACTTGGATACTATAAACTCATTCAATTTGGAACACATTCTCTGTTTGTTCGAGCATCATACGAAATCTACCATATTAATTTTGATGATCCTGGTTGAGTTAAAAAGATTTAATGATATATTTAGGCTTTAGGCTACATATAACTACATAAAAAAAATGTAAAACTATTTCTAGCACTATACTCTCAAAAGCTTCCTTAGGGTATACCCGGGTCCCTTGCAAAAGACCCACTTGTGATGGAACACCGTGTGGTTTTAGTCGATTCGATTCCGACATACCACTTCACCGCTAGCTCGCGAGATGATGACCCGTGGGGGTTTCCACACTACACTACATACCTTTTCAATTTTAACTTTTTATTTGCAGGAAAGTAGTTGAGTAAATATTGAGAAATTACATAGATTATTATTTGGAAAACATACCAAACGGACTTTTTCTTTCATTGGACAATTTCTTTATTTATAACCAAATTAAAAGTTGAGAGGAAGAGATAATTACATTTAACGATCTATAATCCGCCAGTTAAAAGTATTTGCATTCTCAACACAAAAATGGAAACATTTTGAACTCAAATGAGCACACAAGTTTGAGCGCCAACCCTACTTATTCACCGAAGGTTATTCCGTGGCCATTCGGCAATAAATTGTTTGTTCAATTTTACTCCCCTGTTCTCTAGAGATCTGTTAGTGTATTGTTGCACCCACTGAAATGGACGTCCACCTTATTTTAATTGAACCAAGGTTCAATTTTGCGTGATGGGAATATAAATTTTATTGCTGTTGCTTGTTTAGAGGAAATGTTGCCATCTTGAGGAAGTGTTGCGTTTTCGACACTTAGGAGTCAATGAACTTTCTATAGGGCAGCTTCGATGTCAAGTTACTTAACATTGCTTGCCAAAAATGCTCGTAATAATACTGGCAGTTCCCTACAATTTCACCAGCATCAGTCAGTCAGTGCTTGGCTCCTAAAGGTATTAATATAGATATGGTGAAAGAATAGCAGTAACTTTTAAAAGTTTAAAATCATTTTTCCCAAAAATATATATATCTTGCTCATGCAATATTTATTGATAAAAAAAAACAAACCATTGTAAATAGTCCGGAAATACAGCAGGCGACCATTTATTCCACAGATTGGTTGTGCGAGGCAAACAGTTACTGATCTTATGTGGTCGTAAATGTGCTACATATCCCAATAAGTTTATTTGAAATCGGACAAGTATAAGATCAGTTCCTTTAAACAAACAAACTTATGAGCTTTATATCAAAGTAAAGATGGACAGAAACTATTCCCGCTGTCCGCTCTTCGTATACATATCCATGAAATTATAACCGCTTTTCCAGAACATAGACTGGTATGATTAATGATTATTAAATATTATAAAACAAAGTCCCCCGCCGCGTCTGTCTGTCTGTCTGTTCGCGATAAATTCAATAACTACCAAACGGATTTTCATACGGTTTTCACCAATAGACGGAGTGATTTATAAGGAAGGTTTAAGTGTATAATTCATTAAGGTTTAGTGTAAAATGGCTGAAATATGATGATGATTGTTAAAGATGCCGGAAAAAATAAATACTTGCTTTGATACCCGTGCGAAGCCGGGGTGAGTAGCTAGAGATTTCATAATATTGGGATCTCGTTTCTACTACACACCGATTGGAAGTTTCACTGAAACTGAAACAGAAAATGTAGCTGCTCATGATTGAGTTAGTGAAGTTAAGTTTATTCAAAATGTATTTATTCATTCCATTTTGTACGGAGATTAGTGTTCACAAAGTAAATGTTTACCAAGAGATTGGAAACACTTGAACATAGAAAAGTTTTGTTCCAAGATTGAAGTTAGGTTGATCTATATGATAGATAAATAAATAGATTAAGACAAAACAACTGAGGGCTAATTTTCTTTCTGTATTTGACAAATCGATTTTCTTTTCTTTATAGGATTTCCACTTATGGACATAGGCCTTCCTGAGACCACTTGATAGCGGCCTGCATCCACGACCTGCCTGCGATCTTTATTAGGTTGTTTGTCCACCTTATTCATGGACATCCTACGTTGCGCCTTCCGGTCCGTGGTCTCAATTTGAGAACCTTTCGACCATCCGTTCTACGTGCTATGTGCCCAGCCCATTGTGACTTCAATTTACCGTTTGGTTATGATGGCAACCTGCGTTGGTCCGCGTATTTCGTCATTTCCGATTTGATCCCGCAGAGAAGTACCAAGCATAGCCCTTTCCGTAGCTTGTTCAAGGACTCTGAGCTTGCTTATCAAGCCCTTATTAAGAGACCACTTTTCAAATCCATATATCATCACTGGTAACATACACTGGTCGAAGACCTTTGTTTTAGGCACTGAGGAATTTTGGTAGAAAAGATGCAGTGGATTTGCCCAAACGCTGCTTGATTAGTGGCCACTGACTAATAATATCAATAAAATAATTTGGAAAGTGTTTTTTTTTTTCTAAATTCCAGACAGTTATTTTGTTAACAATATAATTTAATAAATAACGATTGAACTTCAACCTGTGAGTATTTGTTAGAGTCTAATCAATCAAATTTATTTAAACTGTGTATAAAACGCTGCTTTCTTTTCATGTACTAAACAACGCAAAAAATGGCTTCCTTCACATTCATCTTGGCATCCTACAGACGGCAATGGTTGAAGAATCTCAGAGGGCCGTAAAACTCATTACATCACTGAGTTTCTTAGTCTGGCTCAAAAATGAACTAAAAAGCTTACCGCAGGGAGCTTTTAGCGAAAACGAAAAGAAATCTCAATGTTTTGTTATAAGTAGGGATGAAAATATCATTCAAAGACCGGAGTAGGTTTTTTTATGACGAATTATGTCGTGTCGCCTATAATATTTGGTGTGTAAAACCAGCCAGGCAGCGCATTTGACTGCAATATCCAGGGCAAGTGTTTTGTATGCATATATCTATTTGCATTTGTCGTCGCCACATCAAAAACTCTTATTTATTTTATTAAAATTAGGGACAAACTATAATAGATAATAACACAGTTCACTATTTAATAAGAATAAGTTAATAGACATTATTTTGACTGGTTATACCGGTAACGCAATACTATTGGTCGATTGATAAATATTAACGAATAGTGGGATTATAAAAGGGTAGGAATACGACGAGAACGGGGGTCTTGAGTGCGAAGAGTGGTACGAACAACTTGGCAGTTACTGTAGTTAGTGTTTTTCATATTTTATATCAGTGGTTGTGAGAATGTTTCTAACACATTTGTCATTAACATTAATATTTACAAAAGAAACATCTAAAGACGTTTACCGATTTTCTAGAACCTACGGATTCTAGAACAGAAAGTGCTGTGTAAATAATCTACCCCAATGTTATTATTAATTACCAGTGATTCATCTTTCAAATAAGTAATATCTACAGGTAATATTATATTTTGCAGTAATACTAACTGTCGTCGACATGTTGAATCATACATATTTTCTGAAAGAGCCTTGGAAGATCTTGTGGTAAAGAAACGAAAAAGATCAAGACGAGTATAGTAGTAGTAGTAAATAACTTGGTATAACTAATACTGTATAATGTATACGGTACAATTTGTAACAGGAATTTTGATACTGAAAATAGAATAAGAAGAATCAGTAACCATGAGTTTTATAGAGCGGTTTTTGTCTTATACGTTTCAACGCGATCGTTGCAAAACTGGCAGTATAAAGAGTGTTATTGACTTCGATCAAGTAAATGTTTAAGAAACAATATATTGTTGCTTGTATGCTTGTCATAACTATGTTAGAGACAAACCTTAAACCGTCATATATGTAATTTTGTTTTAATCAAAGCTAAATTTAAACTTTTCATAGAAATGTAAATAAGGTAGTAAATACAACTTTAACCAAACCTCTATGATATTTATAAGTTACTACTTACTGTAAAGAATTTCAAAACTAAATAATATTTCACTAAGTTTAAAAGAGAGATGATAAATATTATCTAATACTGGTCAATAATAAACAAAAATTTATAATTGTTTGCACCTAATACGTTCGGAACTTCGATGAATTTATGTACACAATGGCGACACTTTGTATAGTCTGGCAAGCATTCGAGGCATTAGCAGTATTAGTTAGCATTCGAACCTTCCTCCAGCCAACAGAGAGTGCAAAACGATTTCAAACTATCATGAGTGCTGGCCTGAAGGCGACTCATGAAATTACCCTATAACTACCCATCACCCCATCTGAAGCAGGCCGGGTGTGATATGTTTAACGTATGCGAGACTTTGATTTAGAAAAGAAAACTCTATAAAAATGTCTTTGCTATTTCTAATTACTGAAAAGAAAAACACATACTTGTCATCAACTTTTGTTCGTTCGTGTAAATGTAGTTTTTATGGAAGGTCTTGTATTATTTTATGTATACCTGTTTGTATGTGTTGTATGTTTCTAAAATTTCATGATGATCCCTGTGAAAGCCTGTGAAAGTATAAGAAACAAACTGACATCCGCATTTCTAATATTAAATTACAAAGTCAGTATAACAACACCTTTGTTCTTGAAGGTTCAACAGATTTTACTTTACAACCTAAAACTAACCTACATCAATCTGTTCATTACATTGAAGTTGTTTTATAACACTGTTCTGGCTCGTAAAAATCCCAAATATATAAAATAGTTAATGAAAACTAAACTTAATAAACTTTAGTGTACATAAACTGTATCCAGTACCGTTATTCTAGAATAAATAGGAACTAAAAACGTGAACAAAATTAAATTTTCACGTGCAATTCAACTGGGAAACTAGCCAGTATTTGAATACTACTTTTGCGTACAAAATTGTTTTATGCAACACCGTTTTATATTTAAGCCACATGGTTTAAGTGCAGTTTGTATTGGTGTAGATCCATGTATCTTGCAATTGTATAATTAGATTTTGGCGTTTTTGAGCAGAACGCTTCGTGTTATAGAAATGAAATGTGAGTAAAGTTTGCCAAGTAAGCGTGTTGTTACGTTAATTAGCTATCTTATTTAGTTTAGGTAGTATGTTAAATCAATCTTTTTATTCTTATGAGCGTTCTTATGAACCAAAGGAGTAGAGCAGCTACACTTTTTAGCTCATTAGGATGCCCAAATATATTTCTAGTCCTAAACACCTTCACAGGCAAGAACTGTACTACATCATCATAGTAGTTATCCCACGTATCCCGCACACAATTATCTGCGTGTAAACTTCCTCCTTGAAATAATACGATTATGTATTTCTACGTATAAAAAATCAGGAAAACCTCGAAAACTATTAGTTAGCGGTAACAACCAGGTCAACCCAATTAACCTTTTCTTACAAGTTGCCGTAATTTCGTCATGTGTACGTATGTTACCGAATAGAAAGAGGAGATGAACCTGTAACACAATATGCGTAAATTCGATTAGACATCGATAGGGGCTGACCGCTCCCCTTCAACGTACCTACTATGGATATTGCCACAAAAGGAAGTACAGGTGAGGTGTAAAGACTTTATTAAAAAAGTGCAATTCTACTATTGTGCAAAATAAATGGGCCGGTTATTTAAGGAATAATTTACACCTGGTAATCCATACTACTTAAAAACTGTATCTAATAAGTGGGTTTGGTTTTAGATGTAGATAAAAATTTCTAACCGCTACTGACATAAAAACACTTTAACAGAACTGTAGTCTGTCTTTATCGCCCAGAATGAACTAAAAGAAAAATCGTCAGATAGTCAATTCTCTTTAATCTTGATATAGTAACAGAGCCCAGTTACATGTAATAATCTGATTAAATCGCTTGGTCATACAGTAAATCATTACCATTCAATTTTTATCTCATTTCAATCGGTACAATCTGAATGAATAAATAAATAAACGTGGGAGGTAATCCAATAGTAAACTGTATCTGCTCTCAAAGATGTTTGGATCTAATTTTATTTCTAAACTTAATTACAGAAATAAACATTTACTATTTATGATCGTCTCAGACCGAATATAGTTTAATTTTTCAGTTGTTTCTTTCATATTGAAATTGTTTTTTCACATTAATTTTCAACAGTAATTGGAACTGAGATAATCTGTAAAGAGCACAATGATGAATATTTAGGCTTCTTTTTAAGTCGTTTTCAAGTTGAAACTCATTTTAACACAAATGATGAAGACCCATGAACGACAAACAAAAAACTGCGATAGCCTACAGCTGCATTGGAGCACCTGCAGTACTAAAGATGTTGCGGTTTTAATACACGGACATGTATGTTTTTAACTGAAATGTTTTTGGTGTTTATGTTGTATTTCAGTGGTTTAAAAGTGTAAAATATGGCAAATATATAGATACAAAACGAATTTGTTGAGAGGCAAAAAAACGTGTCAAAGTGTCACGGAAGAGCTCATTAGGGTTTTGTAGCTAATTGTTACACCTAATAAGCAGATCTCTATTGAGGCAGTTCAGTTTGTCTCCCCTGTCTATGGTTTTGTTGTAGTTTATCATTGGCTGTTGTCATCTTTTGGGATTTATAAACCAAAAGCGAGTGAGAGTTTTCACTCCTCAGAAACGAAAACTAATGGTTAAAGAATCGTCTTTAACCATCTTTCTTTTCTTCGGTTCTTTTAAGATTTAATGGTAGATCGACATATCGATGTCGATCTACCATTAACTCTTAAAAGAAAGTCAGGCGGATATTGCTTCGCAGTCCAAAGTACAATAACAATTTATTCGCAACAATATTTATATTCTACTAGAAGCCCCTTAAAGTTTACGGAAGCAGATCCCCGTCTCCATTCGAATATTGGAAATACACAAACGAAACAATATATATTTTCCGTTGCGCTTTTCTTCGCGGACGCCCCTTTGGCTACCGGCTACCTATTATTTAAACTGGACCCCTCGCACTCTCCCCTTTATACCTATTGTGGGGAACAATAGCCCACAGGTACTGAACAAATATACACAAGACAATGTTCACGGTTATTCTCAAAACTCCATCTTTGTATATGTTTCTTCTCAAAAGTTTATTTGTCGTTAATGAAATTTTACACGTTGATCCCGTGGGAATATCGGGATAAAAAGTAGTTGCGTTAATCCAGATCTCCAGCTACACACCACGTTTCATCGCAATCGGTTCAGTGGTTTTTGCGTGAAAGAGTAACAAACATCCATCCATTCATCTAAACTTTCACATTTATAATATTAGTGAGATAACAATAATCTGGTCAATGTTTCTTTTCATTTTTTATGGAATAGGGGGCAACGGAGCAGATGGGTCACCTGATGGTAAGTGACTACTGCCGCCTATGGACACGTTGCCGGCCTTTAAGGTAGGAATTGGAGAAGCGGTGGACAAGGGTTAGGGCCGCCGATAACTTACTCACTCGGCGAAACACAACACACAACAAGAATTGCTTCACGCCGGTTTTCTATGTGGTATCACTCCGGTTGAGCTGGCCCATTCGTGCCGAAGTATGGCTGTCCCACGATTGAAAACGTACAGTGCTATCTACGCCTAAATTAAGAATAGCAAAGCAAGCTTGTATTACGGGTTCTAAACCGGATTGTTAATGAATTATTTCATGTAATGGAAAGATTAATTGTAAGTTTCCAAGATGAGTTTTCAATCGATTAAGGTAACGACCTGGAACTTGGGAACCCGTGACAGTGCGTAAGCACTGTCACGGGTTCGATTTCGGTCCTAAGAGTTGACTTTTCCAAGCAATTGAAATATAGGCTTAACAGTTTCATAGTTCATCTTTACATTTATTATTTTCTCTTGTCAAATAAAATAATATCAACATTGTCACGTTTAGGTACTAAATATTATTTCGTCTTAAAATTCTATCTAACTTCTAAGGACGAGAGCCTCGAAATGTTTGTCGTCAGGATTAAAAAAATTGTTTTTCAGACACTGAACAACTACAACAATAAAATAAGACACCTTTTTTCGGTTTTGTCACATTCGCACTCTTTCTGTAAAATTTGTGAGCGGAAATTTTCAGGGAAAGACGGAGAGCAAATTTCCGCTTCCAAATTTTGTCACAGTCTTTTAAATTGAGCAACAATTCTAGCCGTAAAAGATATAAAACGTGTCTTCATATTTTTACCATTTGTTTTGTTAATTAGAGCGTGAACGTGTTGTGAAAACGGTAAGAGACTGCATTTCAGACAAGTAGAAAAGTAAGTTTTTATAACTTGATTTTCTGACTAATTCTGATTGAAATAAGTTCTCATTTTTATCTTATAATTACAAAAAAGGGAACTAAAGGTCATTAGATAAATGGCAATAAGGAAGCCACCTTATTTTGAAGATTAAAGATATTAAATATTATTCATGTTATTCTTTTCAATAGTAGGTAGAAGCGTATGACATGTACGTTGGAAAGCTCATTTTAGATCCTGATGTATATAATAAACAGCAGTCTTTTATAAAAAAACTAGCAACCCGCCCCGGCTTCGCACGGGGACAAATTATAAACCAAAACCTTCCTCATGAATCACTCTGTCTATTAGTGAAAACCGCATGAAAATCTGTTCAGTAGTTTTTCAGTTTATCGCAAACAGACAGACAGATAGACGCGGCGGGGGACTTTGTTTTAAAATATGTAGTGATATAATGGTGGGATCTCATTTTTGAAATTCAGTTATTTGATACAGGTAATATTGCTAGATAGACAGATATCTCTTTATTTACACAACATTTTACGAAGTGAAAATCATTTGGTGGTTAATTATATTGTGGTTAATTATATGGTGGTTAATTACCACTAAAAGCGTTTTATTATTATAATTGTCGACAATGATAATGTTTATTTTCCTTTTTATTCTAAAGTTTATTGTATACCAATGGCCAACGAATAATTCCAAATATTTGAAAACGGAACATGTTAATGTTATGCCTGCCTTTTATCATAATGGTATTCAAAATTTTCTGCAACGATCACGTACTTAATTTATTCATAAGATTCCAAATCGCTTTCAGACTTGGGGAGAAACAATTTTCTTTAACAGTATCCTGTAAACTATAACACATTCTTTCGCATTATTATTTTATCTATAAATAGGTTTGCATCTACAAAGTAGATTTAAGGGGAAAATATATTATCTATATATTAATACGTGAAGCGAAAACTTTAGATCCCTTTTTTACGAAAATTGGGCGGACGGAGGAGTATGAAATTTCGCACACTTATAGTTTATACAGAGAAGAAGTGACGAATGCTAAAATTTTTGAACAATATTTGCTACAAAGTTAAAAAAAATTCATAAACGGGTACATACAGCTATAAGTGTCCAGTAGATATTTTGAACTGTCATGGTACAAAAGTCTATACAATGACAGGTCAAGTAATATTGGCCAATGAAACAAACCATGGTCGAAATTCGACCACCACGCGATCTCTAGTCATTATAACTCGTTCTATCTCTGCATCGACCTTTTTGTACTCTATTCTATCAGAAAACTTAATATCACACACCTACCTACATCTACCAGAACATCATGGCAGGAAAAAAAATAAAAGACAGTGATTTTCATACAGTAATATCAAGTTTAAGGTAAGTAAGGTGAGGCAACTGGTAAGTTGTATTGAATGAGTTTGATACTTTTAGTCTTCTTGTTCCTTCTCATGTAATTTTTTCTTCTTCATATCCCAGTACCACCATAGGTGAAGGCACAATGAATGATTTTGTATTTTCTACGTCTGGTAAAAAGAGAAGCGGGAGTAAGGAGTAAAACAACTTGGACAGTTTGATGTAATGAAACTTTAGAAACCCTTCGATAAGACGTTAACTTCAAGGCAGGTAAAGAATCTTGTAGGTACTTACTGATAATAAAATACCTATTTTATGGAGGTGGATCATTGTAAACGTGTGCAGAAAACGGTTTTATACAAATGGCTATCAGCGTGATGTAATTTTTCCACTAACGCACTCTTGCTTCTAATTTCTAATTCTGAATCGTAATGTCAAAAGTGTGGAAGTGGCACAGCTATTACAAAGCTGAAGACCTTGTTAGACCAGACTTTGTTAATCTTTACACGCGTTGAACGTTAATCTCAATAACCATCAGTCCTATTTTTGTTTCTTGTCTGTGTGTTTATTGTGTAAGGTGAAACATAATTCGACAATCCATAGAAGTGGAACAGTGACCATAAAAATAAAAGAAAATCCAGGAAATTGTAGAATAGTATGGGATGCTGCATGAACTTGCATTTATTTATAAGGCCTATTTGGAAATAAAGAATTTGATTTGATTGATTGATATAGCAAGCACAGCCAGTAAATAGTATAATAGAATTATAAATAGTATAAAAAAAAAAAAATTGTCAAGATCGTTCTATCCAATTTCCCTGGTATTGCACACTACGAGTTTTGATTTAACTATTTGCCATGAGATTCTTCTGGTAAAACTATACTACTGATATTTTTCAATTTTCTTTTTTTTTTATGGCATAGGGGAAACGAGCAGATGGGTCACCTGATGGTAAATGACTACCGCCGCCCATGGGCACCTGCAACTTAAGAGTCACAAGTGGCTTGCCGGCCTTTATAGTGGGAGTAGGGGAGGGGTGGAGAAGGGGGGAGAGAAGGGTTAGGGTCTCTGGTAACCTCACTCACTCAGCAAAAAGCAATGCTTCACTACCGGTTTTCTGTGAGGCCGTGGTATCACTCCGGTCGAGTTGGCCCATACATGCCGAAGCTCTCTCAGGTTTCCAAAAAAAGAATCCTGTAAATATTTCTTTTCTATTTATGACCGGTCGGATTGATTACTTCGTCAACTACATTCTAAATTTAAAAAAACCATGCTGCAGCGTTTACATTACTTTTTAAAAAGTGCTACCAACTGAACAACGCGAAACGAAGAGAATAGACCCACCGCAGTAGTTCAATAGCAGAGTTTAATCCTCCAGTGGATACGCTGCGCTGTTGAAAGAAAAATGTTTACACTTTTCCGCAGCAGCCTTTGCCAAGTAAAACGCATATATGGTGCTTTACAAAGCCTAGTTTTCAAGATGAAAAGAAGCGTACCTTTGCGGTTCATAGCCACTTTTTATGTAATACACTCGTATGGATGTTACACAAATCAGAATACTTGTTTCAATATTTATTTATATTTTCTGTCTGTCTATCTGTTTGATTGTGTTATATGTCATTGTCATTGGTTGGTTGATAAGCGTGGTCCGTTTTACAACATTCTTATTTTATACGGAGGGCACACTGAAAGTTTTTAGAAAATAAAAAACGGAATGGTATAGAAGCCTGTTAATATAGTTATTGCTTTTCGAAGTAGTCTCCGCTCCTTTTTAAGTACCGTCGCATGCGATGGAACCATTGACTGAAGCAATGAGCTCACTCTTCTTTAGGGATTTCTTCCACGCTTGTTTCAAACGAAGCCACGGCATCTTCAGGGTTCATAAAACGAATTCCTCTTGAAACAAATAAAAGTCACAAGGTGCCAGGTCAGGACTATAAAGAGGATTACTCACTAGCTCCACACCTTTGATAGGCAAATATTCGACAATCCGTCTGGCGGTGTGGGCTGGAGCGTTATCGTGGTGGAGGAGGGTTCTGCTTCTTAGACGCTGCTGTCTAACATTTTCCAAGATAACTAGTAGAAAATTACTGACATACCAATCTGTAGCAGCGGTCCTTTTGTTGTATTTATTTATTTCTAAACTCGTACTTATTAAAAATCGCAAGATTACATCGTATTCATTGAAATTTTAATAATAATATCTCAATTAAATACTTGCATTATTCAAATTGCATTTTTATTCAATGTCAATTTCATTGAAATGATTTTAAGTCACATTCGTTATTGTTACTGCTAATGCCTTACAAGTCATTTATGGAATAATAAGCACTTAAGTACAAGAAAAGCCTTGAGTTTACATTTTAATTCTTTATGATAAATAGCTTTTTTTAGTTCTACAGGAGTTTATTAAATATTTTGATCGCCATGTAATTTGAGCTATGCTTAACTAAGTTCAGAGTAGGCTTTGTATTAGACGGCATATCCATACGTCTTGTCTTCTCGCGTAATTGTCTTTCTTCATAATGTGGATTTGGATGAATATTTTTAGCAAAATTCATGATTACAAAATTCATAATCATCACGTATAAACTAGGTACAGTTAGAATTTCAAGGTGCTTGAAGGACTGTTTACAAGACTCTTGTTGCTGTATCCGGACTACAACTAGCGCATAGTAAATAATCTTAAGTTTACATTCGTCTTGTTTCTTAAGCTTCTAAGAACATAGCATGCAGAGACAATTGCACTTTCTATGTATAGAAGTTCATCTTTTCAATTTAGATAACAATCAAAATGTACCCCTAGATATTTTAAATAATATCGTTATAATAATATGATAAATAAATCAGTTATCTGGTAATGTTCAGATACGTATTTAATTAGAATTGTTAAGATATTAGCAGAAGCTAGACGTTAGCACAAGTACTCTGTAATATTAGTTTAGTATCTACTTATGAAATAGCATACTTTAATACCAGCTATTAGAAAGAAAGAAAAGATTTATTTTGGCACACAGACTCAAATTTTCACACGAAAACAATAAATTGAAAAATAAAGATATAAAATATACAAAATCAGACAAAAAAAAACAAATAAAATAAAAATTGGGAGTATATTTCTTCTGCTCACTGGCAACACCACTACTTCCGCCTGACCAAGCGGAAACCGCCTCCATGAAGGCCACCATTGTCAGTGAGCAGCGATACGCCCTTAAAACTGTTAAATATCTTTATAAATTAAGTTTATAAAGTTATGTATTGTGTATTACTAAGTAGTGCTAGTAGTAGAAGCCAAACAAATATATAAGTTTTTGAAGTTAAATGAAATTCTTTCAGGACGTATAAATAACAGTCCCCATACGCTCATGTCGCCCTAGTAGTTTCATAGACTAAAGCTGCTGTAAGTAGGTTATTACATGGAGGCCGAGGCGGTTCGTTACACATAGAACTTTATCGAGGGCAGGCTACTTCTTACTTAATATTATCCTTCTAGATGGCTTTAATATTATCAGACTAACTTTAGTTTATAAACTCCTAGTACATCCATATGTAAATAGATAAAGACAATCAGTTTAGTATATTTTTCGCCTTTGTTTGTGAACCGATTTTCTTGTTGGTCTAGTGGTAAGTGAATCCGACTTACCAGAGGTCGTGGGCTCGATTACCACCCAGAACAGACTAATTTATCATAATAATAATAACTGTTGTCGCCACATCAAAAGCTCGTATTTATTTTATTAAAAATAGAGACAAACTATAATAAACAATAAAACAGTTCACTATTTGACAAAAAAGAGTTAATAGACATTATTATGACTAGTTATAACGGTAACGCAACGCTATTGGTCGGTTGATGAATATTGTTAAACACTGGAGTTGTAAAAGGCTAGACATGCATGTTGATAAAAATCACTTGAGTGCTGATACGAACTGGAGGTACGAACAACATTGCAATTACTGTTATTTAGTGATTTTGATTGTTTATAGGAATAGTGTTGAGATTGTTGCTAAAATAACTTCAAACACCTCACACATGTCTCTCTGATCCCAAACTAGTCAGAGCCTGTACTATAGTAACCAGATTACTAATAAGCATACTTATATACTACTAAATACATACATATTATAGATAAATTACACCCGTGCTCGTGCTCATCACACAATTGTTTGTTCTAGGTGGGAATAGAGCCCACGACCTCTGTCTTAACAGCTCTAACCACTAGACCAACAGGCACGTCCAAATAACATGACAATGCTTATATAGCTTTGTCCGCACATTCAATGAACTCCCGTAAGTTCTCTAATACCTTAAGATAGATAAGGGCCCAGCAAAGGGGGTGTAAACAATGTTGAGATGAATACCCTGCCTCTTATCAGACGACCCACATCTTTATACATCGAGTGAATCTCGTGTACGTACGTGCAGCAGGAAGAAGAGGAGAACGGCCTAATTTGATGAGTTGAGTTCAAGGAGTTGTTTGAACATGTTTGAACATGTTTGAAAAGTAGTATAGTGTAGTATCTCACATTTTATAACTGTTTATTAAAAAAAACGATGAAAAATAACACCCTACAGAACACGATATTCAATTGTTTTATAAGTACACACTTATATA
The DNA here is from genome assembly GCA_963859945.1 of Euplagia quadripunctaria. Classification (NCBI taxonomy): domain Eukaryota; kingdom Metazoa; phylum Arthropoda; class Insecta; order Lepidoptera; family Erebidae; genus Euplagia; species Euplagia quadripunctaria. Next base: position 22,817,436 of record OY982569.1, on the reverse strand, counting down.
ATTAAACAGATTTTGTACGCAACTTTCTTATTTCTAAAGTAATTAAACAGATGATAATAGTATGCCAGTGGTTTAAATTTTTTTACTCTTTTTTTATGGGCTCAAAATATCAGTAATCGTATAATAACTGGCTACAGTGGTGTAGTAGTAGACAGGCAGTAGATACCACTCAAAGATAATAATGAAATAGACTTATTACATCAATCGCCCGAGACTAGTCTAACCTTCTTGACTGTTCTCATTAAAGTTAGAATGTAATATTCGAAATTCAAGTGCAATTAAAAAAAACCATAGATTAAATTACATTACCTCATTTTCTAAACGACTATAAAGAAAAAATAAAAGTAGCGAGAGTTCCTATTTTAAATTTTCCATTAATAAAGAAAGCAACACGAAATCGTAAATATGATTCTATAGGATATGAAATAAACGCGGTTGAGCTCGAAAGTTGTATCCGATTTTATTTTATCTTTGACGAGAAATGGGAAGATGCGGAGTTGAGTTATTCTGTATAAATGGAAGTAGCAGAATATGAACATTATACATTTATAAGACAAAGGACCTATTTTTGAGGTACGTTGACATTCAGTGACTTGTAAAACAGACTGTTGTGTCTAAGAACACAATTTCAACAAACCGAACTAATTCATTTATTACCGTTATTATTTTATCAATATTATAGGCAATTAATAAAGTGAATGTAAATACTCTATTACAATTCAATATTACATTTTTTTCAGTAGTATTGGATATAAAATCAAATGATTTCTCTCTAGATATTCTGTGTAACGAGGTGAAAAATTAAATTAGTTGGTATTGGTTATAGTGTGTATAGCTCTGAGTTTCGATTGGGGCGTAAAAATGTTTTATTTTTATTACATTCACAAAACTCAGTATTTATAATGAATTATTTATTGTTTAAAATATACCCCGGGAACTGTATATTTTTCCGGGATAAAAAGTAGCCTATGTGCCTTTCCAAACTATAATAATTTGTCTTTATATTATTTAGTATATAATCTATCTCTGTGGAAAATTTCATCCAGATCCGATAAGCTATTCTGACGTGATTGAATAACAAACCATCCACAATCCATTGATCCAAACTTTGAATGAAACATGTATATGAATATAAACATGCGCTAATACATAGTGTGTCGTGTAGCTATTTTACAATAAATACTACTATTATTGTGTTAAACATAACAATACGGCCTAAATTTGTTTTTAATATGTTTTTATTATTTGCGTATCTTGTGACTGACTACAGCCCGGTTTCTGAAGTTTTAAGTTACATTCCAGTTGACTATTGGTTTAATAAAGATATGAATAGATAAATTCATTTCAAATTTCAAATAAAATGAAGATATCCTGTACTACATTATGTGGTCGTAAAACATCTTCAATAATTATATTCACGTTACTATAAAACTGAAAAACTTTAGTTTATTTAATGGCAGCCCCGGCGGATATTCTTTGGTTGTTTATTAAGCTCATAGGTAGTTGAATATGTTATTTATTATTGCCACATCTAAGTATATCTTCGAGAAACAAATAGGCACGTAAGGAAGTGCTATGAAAACTAATACTCCATTGTTTAAATGACCGATTTCGCGAGAGATCAACTCTATTATGAAAAGCTTTTACGTTTATTATCTTTTGTTACATAGTTTGGTTAAGTCGGGAGTTTTTAAATTATTTTATCCTTTTTCGATTTAGTTTTAGCCGTCGTGGGTTTTTTCAAAATTTTTAATTTTGTTTTTATCATAACCTAATTTTGGTTTATTTACTTTTAATTTTAATAACGTAATAGTGCACAACAAAAAAGTGATATAACGCAATCTATTAAATATTGTTAAAACTATCTGGTGTTTTATAAGACTGGCCGTGAGTTTGTTTGCCCGATAAATCCTTATGAGAAGAAATTTCTCAACCAAATGGTTGAAAAAGGAAAAGGGCAACCGCCCTTTTAGACCGACGCAGGCATATATATTATGATATTATGTTTTTAATATTTTTTATAATTATACATTTGATCAAGCAACTTATTGTTGCGGTGACTATGTGTGTATTGAGTATGAAATTGATGATTTCGAATAATTTTGATGAATAATCATGAAATAAAATTTCGACCAATAAGCGATCTCGAGTATTATTGTGTTGTGTTAACTTTTGTTAAATTTTAAACAGCAATTGTTCAACGCTTCAACGATATTTCATAGTAGTTATCATTTCATATAAGAACAAAAACACGACACAAATTGTGCTTAGGGGAGCACAATCTTTTTTGCGGCCGTAACTTTTCACCGAGAGCAGAGGCTGTTGGGAAACAAACATTTAGGAGCGTCCTAAAAGAAAAGATAAATACGAAATAGCATATTCGTCGGACAAAAGGGAAGTTTGGAAAGTGGATGTTTTCAACAAATATTTGATATTTTTAACGAGAATACGGGCAGCAGCAGTGTCAGTGCCAAATAGTAAAATTCTACTAATATTATAAACGTGAAAATTTGTAACGATGTATGGATGTATGTGTGTATGGATGTTTGTTACTCTTTCACGCCAAAACTACTGAACCGTTTGCAATGAAACTTGGTATGTAGATATCTGGAGACTTGGATTAACATATAGGCTACTTTTTACCCCGATATTCATACGGGATCGGGACTTACGCGGGTGAATATATACGGTATATACTCCGACACACACTAGCAAGTCTGTCTAGGCTAGCTTGTGTTTAAGAGAAATCTTTTAGGAGGCCTCTATCTTTGTATTCCGAAACATGCTTAAAAATTATCACACAACTGACACAACTACCAAAACGTAGCACGTGACATCTAACCCAATCGTTCGAAATTTGAATTGAGGCTTCACCCGTCCTAAAACAACAACAACATCGAACGATAAATTCTTCCTTTTTCTTTTCATTTCGATTAAATATCTCAATAATTTATCTAGGACTAGAGATCGCGTGGTGGTCGAATTTCGACCATGGTTTATTTCATTGGCCAATATTACTTGACCTGTCATTGTATAGACTTTTGTACCATGACAGGTCAAAATATATACTGAACACTCATAGCTGTATGTACCCGTTTTTCCATTTTTTTTAACTTTGTAGCAAATATTGTTCAAAAATTTTATAATTCGTCACTTCTTCTCTGTATAAACTATAAGTGTGCAAAATTTAAAATGTAAAAAGGGATCCAAAGTTTTCGCTTCACGTATTAATATATAGATATTGCCAGTCTACAGTCAATAATCTTGATAGCACAAAATATATTTTTAAAACTCTTGTACACCATCTTTGGCGCTTAAATCGAATATTACCAACTATACTCTCTTAAGCTTTTTTTTCGTGTTTTTTAAAACGGACATTAGTATTCTATTCATCACCATCAGAAGAGCAATATGGTATTTCAAGCGCTCCATATACAAAAGCATCGTACTTGGATACGCTTCTGAACGTCTTAACATCATATATATATAAACTCAATTACTTGTATTGACGGGCCTGAATACAATGGCATATTAATTCAATCTGCCATAAATATAGCTCTTGTACGAATAAATCATAGATCTGGTTATGATAGTCTACTAGATTACGAATATTTGACTACTGGCTGACAACCGCACTTGATATACTATAGAATAGTCTATGGGAATTGGCAATAAATTGACATGTTGCATGCTCGAATTATTTTTGCTATTAGTATAATCTACATATAACAATATGAATAGGAAAACTAAATAATAAAAACCGAAGTTTTACGTCCAAATGCTCATTTTTTCTTCTAAAATTATTTGCCATATACTTAGACATGGTATGTCTACAATTAAATATAGGAAGAAAAATGAAAGAAATATCTATGCAGAGCAGAGCATATAGTCGGAGAACTGACAACTGATGGCAAAGAAAGAATCTGGAAGTGATAACCACGGACTGGACATCAAAGCGTGAGACGCCTCCCAGATGAACACTGTAAAAAGAACTTTTTTACCTTCTGAGTTCTAACGATGTGTGACAAAACCCCGATGTTACAAGATAAAAATATATTCAATGCTCATATAAATAAGTAATCAATTGTTGTACACAAAAACCCAACGTAATCGTTTAAGAGTTTTTCATCTTTCCATCCACACGTCACAAGCAGACTTGCTTACATTTCATCTCAACTGAAATGATGTCCCCTTTTATAATAATACATGCTATCAACCAGCAATGTCGCTCAGACCTCAACGTTACAATAGTTCTGGGCCCAAACGAAATACTTCATTCGTGAATACGATGAATAGCCACACAAATTGCTGACGAGAATAGATTAACTTTAGTTTCTTATTGTTGAGATGTGGAGGTTCAATGCTTGAGTTACACTGACTATGCAATATGTAAGCGACGTTTTTCGTTTAATATATCTTTAATATTTACGATTGCTCTTTATATGCTCTTTACAAAAAATTGTGTTGGTAATGGTTTTCTATTTTTGCTGACACGTGTTTCTAATGTACGAACATACGTTACGACTGAACATAATATTAAAAAGTAGCTAAATACTTATGTAAAATGTTAGTGGTGATTTAGTAGTTAAACTACCTTCTGCTAAGTACGTTGAACTTCTAAGTTTAACACTTCTTTATTACTTGCACTCAAGTGTCTACCACACTAAACATCGAAGCATTTAGTCATTAAAGTGCTTGGTTGTTACCGTGGTAAGTACGTGGTTCATTCCCAAACATTCAGGAGCATCCGGAAGAAATTAGCCTTCATTTTAAAGAGTTGGAGTAGGTGTTCGACATTAGACTTATATGTGTAGATTATGTTAAATAGAGGAATTATAAAACATCAAAGTAGACCTACTGTCTTTATAATGTTACCTATTATGTTAGAAGTGTTACATGTATTGTTGTATTGCCAGTTAAGTGTGTAATCAGTTCTTTTTCACGTTTTAGTGCCCCTTGTTAGTATTTTTTGAAGTCGGTTTAACTTTTTATTGATTTTATTATTCCTGAGTTGCAAGGAATTTTGTAAAAATACACACTGTCTCAGAATAATTGTTTTTGAATTACAGAAATACGCAGTGATCAAATTACACTTGGTTTCATGACCGTGTGGGAATATCTTAAACCAGTGCATAATCTCAGCCTCGTAATATCCGTAGTAGGTAATTGCAGTTTTGCAATCATCATTTTTGTCGTACTGCAGCTTCTCTCGCTATGTTTTTAACCAGCCTACTATATCTGGACACCGGTATTATATAGTAAGAAAAGGCTTTAGAGAACTGTTAGGAACCAACTTACAAGTCTTCTGAAACTTTTATAAAATCACATTCATCACGCATTTTTTTTTATTTTTCGTTCATATCCGTGTATTGCAACATATTTAAATCAAATCTAATCTAGTATCCTCTAATCTTAACGAGTCTAATCTAATAATTTTTTTAGAAAGCGTTGTTACAATCGTGTCAATTTGTCACACATGTTTCTAACTTCTAAAGGGTATTTGGTGCTTAGTCGATATTGATATACTAATCGCTACTTTTAGTCTAAAACCACGTTCAGTAGCTAAATCAATTATCTATATATTAATACGTGAAGCGAAAACTTTGGATCCCTTTTTACGAAAATTGGGCGGACGGAGGAGTATGAAATTTCGCACACTTGTAGTTTATACAGAGAAGAAGTGACGAATGCTAAAATTTTTGAACAATATTTGCTACAAAGTTAAAAAAATGCAAAAACGGGTACATACAGCTATGGGTGTCCAGTATATATTTTGACCTGTCATGGTACAAAAGTCTATACAATGACAGGTCAAGTAATATTGGCCAATGAAATAAACCATGGTCGAAATTCGACCACCACGCGATCTCTAGTATTAATAAATCTGTTTGAATCTTTTCAAGCTCTAGGTGCAAACTACATGTTTTCTTAAGCCATATTTCTTAGTTTATCGTATAGTCCGCCAGACTTGTTTATAACCTAACTAGGTACTCATCCAGAAAATTTCACGAGTACATTGAACCAGTAAAATGTTTGAGCATATCCCTTCGAGCATGTTATAACCCATTTCCGACGAATTTCCCGTCACTTCACTTTAAAGAGCTGTTCGGGAGCTAGGAATTGGTGATTTGAAATATTTCTTTAAATAAGCACATTTTCTTTTCATTAGTAATGATTTCTTGCTCTGAAAATAAAAAGAAAGTTTTTTTTTTCACTACTTACATATATTTCTGCCTAGGGTATAGTAATTATTGAATTGTTTTTATGTAGGGTTTCAAAATTACTTACGTTTTTATTTTATCGCAGCTCCCGCCACCTTTGTTGGATTTTTTATAACCATTACAAAATGCCTAGGCCGTTACGAAAATGTCCATACATAACCAACACTCTGTTTAAACTGTACAGCATCTACAAATGTTGGGAGAGAGAGAGAGATAGAGAGAGAGCCTCCATTAAATTGTAGACTCTAGTCGTGCGTTGGAGCCATTAGTATATTAAGTTTATGGTCGGAGCTGACACACACCTTTTTTTAATATATAATACATCTACCAATCAGAGGGTGACATGGAGAAACAAAACTAAAATGTGGACTACTCTGGGCTCGGTATAAAATTAGCCATAAACATCAAAGTAAAGTGTCATAGAAAGAGAAGGCGAGGTAGATTCTTGGAAGTAAGAAATCAGTTTTACTAATATTGAAATATGATCCTTCAATTTATAATTCAGATTTACCAAATTGACAAAGACCCGTCTCGTATTTCTAAGAACTTTTCGTATTATTAATTCAAACTGTACTCTTGTGAAGACGATTCACTGGAATTGTGAACTGTCGTTCACTGGAATTGTCGGTATTAGCGGTAATTGAAGTAACAGATACTGAAATTGTAAGGCAACTAATTCGGAGTGTACAGAGGGACAGTGAATCATAACTAATATTAGAAATGAGAAAGTGAGTTTGTTTGTTAAGCTTTCATGCCTTAACTACTCAATCGATAATCATGAAATTTTAGTAAAGAAAAAGACATGGGTACATTTAATCCAGAAAAAAACTTCTGTTTCCGAGTGACATAGGCATTTGTTTTTAGGGTTCCGTACCCACAGAGTAAAAACGGAACCCTATTACTAAGACTCCTCTGTCCGTCCGTCTGTCTGTCCGCCTGTATCTCAGGATCCGTAATAGGAATTGAAATTTTGAAATTTTCAAACAACAAAGTTGAAATTTTCACAGAATGTGTAGATCTGTTGCCGCTATAACAACAAATAAATTAAATGAGGCTCCCCTACTAGAGACGTATTTTTTTTGGCTTATATTTATTAAATCTTGTACGATGGTGCGGAACCCGTCATACGCGAGTCCGACTCGCGCTTGGCCGGTTTACAGTTTACCTGTTTTGACTGTCTACTTCAATATAAATAAGTCTAATAAGTGTTCAAAATTTAGGTACTCAATTATTAATTTGAAAAGACACACAAGCAACTTAATACCGAAAACAGACAACCGTTGGGGTTGAAACGTTCTCGAGGGGCGACCAGGGATTAGACGATCCTTGGTGTTTCAACCTGTCGCGAGACCGTCTAGAGAGGGATAAGAGGTACTTAATTGTATTGAGGCTTTTGTGTTACTTCAAATTGTAGTGTAGGTATAATTGGGAGGAGTGCATATTATATAGCAGAAATACTAACGAAGTGAGGAGGAGATCCTACTAATATAATAAACGTGAAAGTTAGTGACGATGTTTAGATGTTGGTTACTCTTTCAAGCAAAAACTACTGAACCAATTGCGGTGAATCTTGGTATGTAGATAGCTGGAGACCTGGATTAACACATATGCTACTTTTTATCCCGATATTCTCAAGGCGCCGGGACTTACCGGATGAAACCGCGGGGCGCAGCTGGTATACAATAAAGATATGAAATTTCCTCAACAATTTTTTTTAATCCAACGAATCAACTTCATTTCGTATCATTAACCAACTGAAAACATATTTAATACAGTTACAGACTGAAATACCATAATAAGTTAATAGAGGTCCTTTTCCTTTCATTAGATTTAGTGGTGGAATGAAAAGATGTCCTACTGAATTGAATTAGACCCTCGTTTCGTACTTCACTAATGTCAATAAATTCATTTTACTTTTAGTTGTATGTCTCGAAGGTAACAGTTCTCTTATTATTTATCTTGCGATTGTATTTCAAACCTATTTATGGGTTCATACTTGTGGTAATCTTGTGTGTCTATACAATCAATAGTGACTTAGATTCGCTCCTAAATGAACTCATAAAGTCCCAACGATGCCCTCTTATAAACTCTAAAAAATCTGTTATTTTTTAAAGATTCTTTTCAGAAACTAAAAGGAGTTCTTACTATTCCATGAAACTATAATTAAATAAACACCGGCAAAGTACGAGTCTGACTCGCGCACCGAGGGTTCCGTAAGCAACCTTGTATCTAGTATCGTTTGCATTAGGCTCTTAATCCAGCTGCCTAACGTGACGTAACGTGAAGGTGTAGGTCGATTATTATTATTATTAATAAAAAAAAAAATTAACTATCAGACTCCCTTTCCGTTCCCTTTCAGTAGACATTCATGTTTCAAAACAATACACAATATATTAAAAAGCTAAAAAACAAAAAGCTATCGCTTAACACGTATCCGCATACTTACAAAAACGTCACATCATTTTACACCAATAAAAAATGCTTGTAAAGAGAGTTAAAAAATTTTATACATGTAGTGACCCCAAACATGATGAATGACGGGTCGTCGAGAGATTGATTGTTTTCGTCATTGACGTACAGAATTATTGTAGTTATATTTTTGGTAGGGTTGTTGAGATATGGCTAAAATAAATAAAGCGTATAATTATTACATAATCGATGACACAGGTATATAATAATATAGGTACATAATTGCGGAACCATTTTTACGTATGTGATACTATTTCTATTTATTTACATTTTATTGTTAATATTTTTTTTATTGTAAACCAGAAAATGAATACAGCGACCGAGCACATATGCTACTTACCAACAATGATGGGCAAAAAGTAATTTGAATAATGATTACAAATTACAGTTACATTGTAATAAGTGATTTAAATACTTTGGAATAGATTACTTAAGTAACTAATTACAATGAGTACTTACTGTAACCAAATACAAAGTAATTCAAATGCAAGTTAATCTTATTACATTGTAACAGATTACATAGTAATTAAACATTTATATTAGTAATGGGTCACCTGCACTTTACAAAAAATGCCCTATTAATTTAATTTTTGACAAACACGGAAATGAAACACTTCAGTATATCTACAATATTTTGTAACATAAATAATATAGTAGGTATTTTATTTTTCCGTAAGTTAAATAAAAGATTTTTTTAGAAAAGTTTTATTTGTCCTGTTGACTATCATTTTAAGTTTAAATAAAACATGCCGACACGGTTTGTTTTCGATTATAAATATCGTCGGAAAGGGATCAAAAACTTTAAGGCATAATACATATTAAACATGTAGACACCCTTTATTGTCAGTTTAAAATACATCGTCGGCCGGGATTTCAAAATCTATAGGTACACAAAACGATTCGTTCCGTTGTCCGATTGTACAAAATTAGGTAAATATGTGTAAACTTAGTTCAGTTCACACTACTCAATTCTCCACTTTGTAACAACCCTATTAATGTGTTTGATTTGCACCCTTTAGGCAGATGCTGGGCATGGTCACAGGTCAACTATAGCTACATATATAGGCTCGACTCGGGAGGCGAGTTGTGGTTACGAATTATTGTACTACCCGGGAGCCGGGTGCTGCGCATTGAATGTATTAACATATACTAGGTATATAAATTTATAAATATAGCAAGTAAATACATTCCATATTCAAATTTAAAATTACAAGGTAATTTTTTTCTCACACAAGGCCGTCTAATTAATAATTGAGTTACAAAATAATTAAATTAAAATGTAATCTAATCACATAGTATTCAATTACATTATAATTAAAGTTACTTTGTATGTGCAATGAAATAAAATACAATGTATTTAATTACAAAATAATTTGATTACAATTTAACCTAATTACATTTTTTTATGGTATAGGGGGCAAATGAGCAGACGGATCACCTGATGGTTAGTGACTACCATCGCCCATGGACACCTGCAACTCTAGAGTCACAAGTGCACTGACTGAAGCCACACGGTGTGTCATACTGTGCCTAAAATTAGAGGGATCCGGGACAGTTTTTATTAAGACATCCGGGCTCCTCCTAGCGCCTTCTCGCTTATGCGGGCACCATCTTCGGGTAAAACCTCTCAGCTAGGTGACGTTCAGGCACCAGGCAGGACATAGCGTGCTGAGCCGAGTCCTCAGTGCAGTTGCAGTGGTGACAGGCGGGACTCAATTCACTTCAACACCGGTGCACCGTACAGTGCCATTGAACTGACAACCCCCGTAAACAACGTAGCGACGCCTGGGGCCGTCCAAATCGGGCAAGAGTCGCTCTAGGGTCGATTAACGCCAACTCGTCGAAGCACCACCTCTCGTCGAGGATCAGGCCCAGATATTTAATGTTAGCCTGAACCGGTACGGACGGGACGAACGGAAAGCGCCGGGTGACGACGGAATCACATCAGAGCTTCTGAAAGCGGGTGGGACACTGGTACTGAAAGTCCTTCAAAAGCTCTTTAACTCTGTCTAGGCATGGAACAGAAGCGTGGTGGTGCTGTTCTTTAAGAATTGTGACAAAACTTTTTTGAAGAACTATAGACCTATCTCGCTTCTGAGCCATGTTTATAAGCTGTTTTCGAGGGTCATCACAAATCGTCTCGATCGCAGACTTGGCGACTTCCAGCCTCCCGAACAAGCCGGATTTTGAAAAGGCTTCAGCACCATAAACCACATCCACACGATTCGGCAAGTTATACAGAAGACCGAAGAGTATAACTTGCCACTATGTCTAGCGTTTGTGGACTATGAGAAAGCCTTTGATTTGATCGAAACATGGGCTGTGCTAGAGTTTCTCCAGCGATGCCAAATTGACTACCGGTACATCGAAGTATTGAAGTGTTTGTACAGCAACGCCACAATGTCAGTCCGAGTAAAGGAACAGAATTCGAAGGCGATTCCTTTAAGGAGAGGCGTGAGACAGGGAGATATCATATCTCCAAAACTATTTACTGCCACTTTGGAAGACGTCTTCAAGCTCCTGGAATAGCAAGGGCTTGGCATCAATATTAACGGCGAATGCAACACTCACCTTCGGTTTGCCGACGATATTGTAGTCATGGCGAAATCGATGGAAGATCTCAGCACGATACTCGGTGACCTCAATCGAGTCCCAGCGGGTGGGCCTTAAGATGAACATGGACAAGACGAAGGTTATGTCGAATTTCCATGTGGTGCCTACCCCCATCATGGTTGAAGACTCGGTTCTTGAAGTTGTTGACGCGTATGTATACCTGGAACTAGGTAAGTCCAACTTCGATAAAGAGGTCAATCGTCAATCCAACTCGGATGGGCAGCGTTTGGAAAATTCGCTGCATCTTTTCGTCCAAAATTCCTCAGTGCCTGAAAACAAAGGTTTTCAACCCGTGTGTGTTGCCAGTGATTACATATGGATCCGAAACGTGGTCTCTCACTAAAGGCTTGATAAGCAAGCTCAGAGTCGCTCAACGAGCTATGGAAAGGGCTACGCTTGGTGTTTCTCTGCGCGATCGAATCAGAAATGGGGAGATACGCAGACGAACGAAGATTACCGACATAGCCGAACGGGTCAGCAAATTGAAGTACAATGGGCGGGGTACATTGCACGTAGAACGGATGGTCGATCCATCGAGGCCTATGTCCAACAGTGGACGTCCTATGGCTGAAATGATGAATGATGAACCGGTACGAGAACCTAGTTGACCACTATGAAGGCGTCAGGGGGTGGAACACGACGGGGACCATGAAATAAAAGGGCCTCTGTCTTATCCAGGGCCAGCCGGCATGCCCAGCGCCTCGATGCCCACGACCACCAAAGAGGCACCCTTGGTGGCCAGATGCGCCGCCTCTTGAAAGTTCACCCCCCCAGCCAGGGGGGTTATGGTCATAGGTAACCGCAGTCACTCGGCATAACACAACACAAGAAATAGTTCACGCGGGTTCCCTGTGAGGCTTTACTATCACTCCGGTCGAGCCAGCCCATACGTGCCGAAGCGTGTCTCTCCCACGAAAGAAATTCAATACATATGCATTTTTTTTTTGCGTCTTGTTTGTGACATTAAACATTGTTAACCCAAATATTACAATATTAAAATTCCTTTATCTACTTATGATTGAAAGTTATATTCCTAACCATTTGTACTAGTTGTTAATATTGCGTTTTTTCTCTGTAGTTTTTGTTGAAAATGAGTGTAACCCTGCGGATATCCTTTTGGTTTCAGAATTGATAACATCCCTAGTACGTCGGATGAAAATTAAACGTCCAAGCCTTCGCTTCCATTAATGAAACACAAACATGTGACGAGGGGTGAAAAGTTATTTTACGCAACAAATTGTTTGAAACACTAGTATATAATTGCGTTCGTTACTGCGTAATAGACTTAACATTACATTGTATATTCTCTCTGAAAGATTAAATTATATTTAGTTATTAAAGGTTTAGTCAGTAGCAGGTTATTTCTGAGAACGTATTATTACTTATTAAAGGCTTCAATGAATCCTAATATGACGGAGGTAAGTTGAGTACCTTGCGGCTCTATCATAAGACCTATATCTGTTTAGGTCTTGGTTAGATCAAACGAAGCCCCCCTGGTGAAACTATTAAGAGACCTTAAACACTACACGGTGTTTACAGTCCCATGATAGATTTGATGCTACTTGTTCCGAGAAATCGAATGAGCCCATAATCGATAGGATAATATTGAGCAGATTGTCTTTCTATGCCCACCTTATATCTCGATCATAAACCCTAGACCCCATTACGAACCCAAATACGATGGGGTTATGTTTGTATAGACATTATCTAGACGTATAATTCTTGATATAATTAATCGAACGAGCCCAAACAAGAAGCATTTATAATCATTAATAAGGAGTTGAAACTAACACTTCCTGACTCCATCGCGATATCCCTGACACTATCTACGTCTATGATCTATGCAAAGATATAGAAAACTTATTAAAAAACTTGAAAAAGCATTTCAGTATTGAAGAAATTAAAATTTGTCCCAAAAATAATTTCCAATAGGAAAAAAGCTCTTCGTGAGCAAGACTGTTCGATGTAAGTTTCAACGCCTGTCTTCCTTGTTTTGGTTGAGGGCATTACAACATCTAGTCAGTTCTATAATCTACACCCTCGTCGTGAGACTACGAGAAAGAATTTCTTTGAAAAAAAAAGTATTATCTATTATGGGTAGATAGATGTATTTAAATATCTAATCAGCACAAAGCAATCAGTCCAGTCGAAGTCAGCAACCGATTGCGTAAAATACATATTACAATACTTAGCTGTTGAGCTAACAAATCGATACAAGAACATGCAAGGCTTCAGCGTAAGGCTTTATCAGCCCCTAGCGACCTTACGTGTGCACGGTTCGCTGACCTCACTACTAAAGTTGTTTGTATAATGTGCAAACTTTTCCGCTTATTCATTAATGTTTTTAGCAGCACTTTAATTATTATATTATTATGTTCATGCTGTATTTGACATTTATTTTGTTTAAAAGCGGAAAAACTTGTTAAAGGGCTCGACCTTCCCGCAAAACCTATGGGTTACGGGTATACGCCCCTGACGCGCTCGACCTTTGCTGCCATTCTCTAATTTATCCGTATAAGGAATATAAGGGATATTATATCCTTTTGTTGCATTTCCTTTCACTTTTTCCTTTTAATATACTCTCAATTTCCCATCTTCAGTACCCAAAGTGTTCGGTTGATGGCAGAAGACTTGCCCCCTGTTACGTGTGTGGGACCAAAATATAACTGGCATAAAGTAGGCGCTTAAGACGCTTCTGTCTAATCCGGCAGTGTGAGTGTACATAGGCTGCACTAAAAGTATCGGGAATGGAATATTTCCAATATTCCTATCATATTAAAATCTTTTTAATTGAAAACTCCTTGGTTTTAAAAATCGAATACCATTTATTTATTTAAAAAAAGATTCTCGGTCTTCTCAAACTTGTTTAGTCGTTGAGAAAATGGAATTGACTCGAGAAAATTCAAGGGCGATGATTTATTATGACTTTTGAAGCCGTTTAACACAAAAACAGTGTGTTGACCGGATGCTTTCTGCATTTGGTGATGAAGCCCCATCCAAAACCACAATTTATCGCTGGTTTGCTGAATTTCAACGTGGACGTGTCAAGCTCAGTGATGATCCCTGTCAAGGTCGTCCAAAAACTGCAGTCACCCAAGAAAACGTTGATGCTGTGCGTAAGCTGATTGAGGAAGATCGACATGTGACATACCGCGAAATTCAGGCAAATTTAGACATTGGCATGAGTTAAATACAAATAATCTCGCATGAACAATTAGGTGTAAAAAAGTTGTTTTCCCGATGAATACCGCATTTGCTCTGTGAAGAGTAAAAAGCGGCTCGCGTTACTTGGTGCGTCAGAACTCTCGAAAGATTCCACGTAGTATCCTCAAATGCTGTATACAACATTGTATTAGGTGACGAATCCTGGATATACGCGTACGAACCCGAAACAAAAAACCAGTCACGAGTTTGGGTGTTCGAAAATGAGTTAAAGCCAACTAAAATTGTTCGTTCACGGAGTGTAGCAAAAAAAATGGTGGCCACGTTTTTCTCCAAAACTGGCCATGTTGCGACTATTCCTCTTGAGGGACAAAGAACGGTTAATGCAGAATGGTATGCTAGCATTTGTTTGCCACAGGTCGTTTGCGAACTCCGTAAAGAGAACTGCAACCGCCGCATCATCCTCCATCACGACACTGCGAGTTCTCACACCGCGCACAGAACAAAAGAGTTTTTAGAGCAAGAAAACATAGAATTATTAGACCATCCGCCGTACAGTCCCGACCTAAGCCCTAATGATTTCTAAACTTTCCCTAAAATAAAGAAAAAAATGCGTGGTCAGAGATTTTCATCACCTGAAGAAGCTGTGGACGCCTACAAAACGGCTATTTTGGAGACCCTAACTTCCGAATGGAATGGTTGCTTCAATGATTGGTTCCATCGTATGGAAAATGTGTCAAATTTCGCGGAGAATACTTCGAAAAGCAATAAATACATTTTTAAATAGTAATGTTGTGTCACTTCTTTGATTTCCGAAATTTTCAGTGTAGCCCTCGTATGTATGTAAAAATGGAAAGACAAAATATTTAAAAAATATTAATAATTATTTTTATATAAATAGAGGTGTAGTGTTTGATTTTACGACGGGATTTATTGACCAAACCTCAGTACAAGGAGTGGTGATAAAAGATCATTAATGTCCGGTTCCTATAATCAAGAAACGATTCGTTTTGCTTACGGACGGTAAAATATAGTAGATCTATGGAGAATACTTTAGAATATAATAGAAATAAACTTTACTGTAAACCAACAAAAGTATTCTTACAAGGAATACATCATTAACACCTTATTGCAGTTATATTTATCAGATACCTTTTCCGTACCCGACGTTTCGTTAAAAACAATATTATGTCAATTTAAATCAAACTGGAGATCGCGTCGTGGTCGAATTTCAACCATGGTTTTTTAATTATCCAGTATAACTTGAGCTGTTATTGTAAAGACTTAACTGACTATTTTTTTAAGTTGTAAGACATAAGACATATTGTTCAAAAATGTTAGCTTTCTGCACTGATTCTAATTATAAACTGTAAATATTCCAAAATTCACGTTACCTATGTTCGCGAAATCTTCATGTATTAATATAATGGATCTACAAAGGAAAGTGCAGCGGAAATATATATATAAGCATACCAAAGAAGGCCTTTTATATATTTAAATCAATTTCCGCCTGGCTAGAACTAACTTGTCTATGTTTGTATAAGAAGGACATATCCATTTTCCATTCCTAACCTACTTCTAATTGTCGAATCGAAATGAAACTTTGTATGTTATGTAGTTTGGATAACAATACTATAATTTGGCATCTGATAACTGATCTGATAATGGAGACAGGAGGTGGATAGTGGAACTCTTCAATGGCTACTAGTAAACCCCTCGAGTTTGGGCTCATATGATTTGCTTTGACGAGTCTAATAGATTGGGCTTGGTTACGATGGCCTGATGATGAAGCCAGGAAGTGGATAATGGAATTCTTTTGTAATTTTTAATTCGGTTCGCCTTGTTTGC
Organism: Euplagia quadripunctaria; assembly: GCA_963859945.1. NCBI lineage: Eukaryota > Metazoa > Arthropoda > Insecta > Lepidoptera > Erebidae > Euplagia > Euplagia quadripunctaria. The sequence goes on along the minus strand of OY982569.1, from coordinate 22,801,123 downwards.
TAAACGTGTGTTTTTTGTTTTACTAAACTGTAATTATAAATTATAATATCTATCCGCCATACTGTGCTAAAATGAAAGATATTTAACGTTTAACTGTTGTAATTGTAAACGTAGTGTACTAGTATAATAGATGAACAATGTGTGCAAGTGAAACCAGTTTGAAAAAATAGTCTCCTGTCAAAAAAAATTTACAGGACCCACTCTAAAGTTTTTTTTTCTGGTACTCAATCCGTAGTTTGCAAAACATAGAAACATAGTTGTAGAAAGAAAAAATAATTCGACAACTATAGTAATGTTTTCTAATTCTAAACATTTCCCTTCTTCTTTATTCATCTTCTTCATCTTGACTTGTGTTAACTTATAAAATCATAAAAAATTTCATCGATCCTTTTCTGTCAAAACTTGGCAATCTATTATTGAAACTTCTGCACTCTACACTTTTTCTTTACTATTCTATTTGTCATTTACTTTGTGTAGACAAAGGAATTTTCCCTGATCTCATAAAACAAAGTAAAATCATACCTGTTCTTAAATTTTTAGACAGTAATGATTCAAATAGGGCTGTAAACGAGCGTATCATAAACTAAATGTTTATGTAGCTGATAAAAATACTGGTAGTGCTCCACAGCCACATTGTGAGTGAGTAAGTACTCGTAATGGCCTTTAGATTCTATTTCTCCTTGTGAATGTTCACTTGTCTAGTTTGACTTTGTAGTGTAGTTATTAGTTTTAGTTTTCTGCCGACATATTTATATATTTTGGTTTTTTTTTAATATTATTACTGACATTGTAAATTTTTACGCAATATTGACATTACCTTATACACTGTATTAACATTCATTTAGAAAATTATGAATTGTACATGAGAGAACTTACTGGGTAGTCGATATTTTTAAGTTATTTTTCTATGTTGCCTGGCAGTTTTGAGTATTTAATGCTCGCTTAAAAGTCCTGCTAATGGAAGCGTGTGTGCCGGGTCGTCGTCGTTATGCTATTACTACTATTACTTAAATTGACTATAGCAGTAATTACCGGGAGTACCTCACATATAACTTTTAGCAATTTAACTATATAATTGTAAAACAAACATGTTGAGAAAATAGTGTCCTTGGAGTTTCTTGCCTGTTCTTCTCCATAGGATCTACGTATTGGAGCAAGCAACTACTAGCTTCACGACTGATTTATTCCGACTGACTCCTACCCCTGATAATTCAAAATTGGTTTAATTGAAATAAATTAAACCAATTTCGATTAAATTTGAATTAATTTTGATGTATCTATGTAGGGTCATTGTGTCATTGCATTAAAAATATTAAAATTTCTTTTTAATTTTTTATTTATTATATGGGGACCCACTGCCTTTCTTCGTGATATTAAATACATTTTGTAGTACTTACACACCCTTTTGATTAACTCAAAATAGTGAAGTAAGGTCATAAGTCCCTGAAACCGATTTACTTGCATAAAATGTTTAATGATAGTGGACACAAGCAAATGGCGGACTTTTGTTCGTATTTACACCAAAGAGAGTACAACGTGAATATATTATTATTAAATAACATAAAACCTGGCAATTAACGCCACAAAATATATAAAAAACACGCATGAAAATTCTTTAAATTGTTATTCTATTGTTCTTTCTTCATATTTTCTACCTTAAAAAATATATTACATAGCAACAAAACATAAAAAATACTACCAATCCATAGTGATATTAGTGTTGCCCATTTTTTAACATCGACGTTGTGATGATGTCAATATCCCTACACTAAAACTAAGACACACGTATGTAAAACTCGCAGACATAAATATTTCAGTTTCAGTGACGCGAAAATGAAGAGACTGTTCGTCTATTACGCTAGCAAACTAAGTTTATGGTTGTAATTAATTCCGACTCTCTCTTTGACTATTCACTCACTGTGAGTAATATATGAAGATACAGTATACAAAATATAAGTTTCTGTGAGAGGAAGTGAGCTGATTATTACCATTTAGCAGACAAATGAACTAAATAATGGATGCTTTGCGAGTTAAAGCATCAAGTGAAAGCATCCGTTTTGTACATCAGATCTGATAAACAACAAGCATGTTTTATTTTATAATAATTATGTTCAGATGTATATGTTGCAGTCAAAACTCTTAATCAGTCGGTTTAAACCAAACTTTAGTGGTCGCGTGCTTAACTGTTTTTACACGAAATGCTTAGCACTCGTCATTGTTATTACCGATGCATGTTCGAAATCAAAAGACCGTAGTATTTGTGTACAATTCACAGGGAAACCCTCTTACTTATACCATCGTAAAATGTTCAATAGAAAACAGGATATTAAATTCACTTTTACATAAGATTTTATTGAAACCAAACGTCATTAAGTGATAAAGATGACCAGTAACAAATCGGCATAATCCCAGTTCGGCCGGATATCTTTCGCTCATTTCCTTAAGACGCCTCCGACAACGTCTATTCTCATACTAGCCGTTCGTCGCAGTTTGTCCTTCTTTTATGGTCGCTGCTTCTCTCCTAAGAGTCGTAGCGTGGTGTTACATAGACTATAACCTTCTTCAATAAATACTCTATCCAATACAAAAATAATTATTCAAATCTGACTGATGGTTCGAGAGATTAGCGCGTTGACGTTGCTTAGAAAGGAACGGAGACTACTTCGAAAAGCCATAAAAATATTAACAGGCTTCTCTATATTTCCGTTTTATATTTTCTAAAAACTTTCAGTATGACCCCCGTAGATAGTTAATTCTCGTGTCTACACAACGATGATGACGAACATGTGGTGATCTCTAGTCATAACTAATACGGTACATGACTATCAAGTCAAATCAGTATCTTTTAAGTAAACGTCAAAACGGTAGCTTTCCTACATTTTTGTATGAAATACCAAGGTGTGACGTCACGCCTTACTGTTGTCAAATTATTCACTATTAATGTTAATTTAACATTTATAAAATAAATGAAAATCGTTACACTGGACGACAATTTTCACACACATTATTTTAAGTCATTTTATTGCCTGACTATATATATATTATTTTATTATGGACTCTATCCCGCGCAAGAATCAGCGCAGGAATTCCGCCAATATCAAGTGTTTTATAATTATACAAGTTAAATAACAAAAACGTAAAAAATGGACGTCTATTGCCTGACTAAACAAAATAATTTATTTTGAGCATAGACAACTACAAATTATTGTCAAATTATTTTCAGAATATTTTGATTCTTTTTGCCAGTATTGCCAGTATTCTTCTCATAAGGCTCTACGCATTTTGGAAACTGGAAGTTATATATCGATACAAGCAAGCAGTAGATTTTGGTGTTTTCACCTAATTTACCTCGACAATCCAGTACATGCTGTGGCGTCTGTTTGCGTCGATCTATGATTTTTAACAGTAGCTTCAATTTAACGTTCATAAATGTCACTTAGTGTCTTAATTGAATAAATGATTTTGAATTTGAATTTGAATTCAAATAAAATACTTATTTATGATAATTTCTTTAGTTTTGTACTTGATCTAACCTTGAAAATACAACTAACGTTAATGAGAATGAGTAAAATATAATAATATTTATGTTCAAGATTCGTGACTGCTGGTGAACATTTTACAATTACTTAATTACCTTGCAATACTTGTGATTGTAAAGTCAGTCTTAATACCTCGCAATAAAGTACCTATACTTTTATTCTTCAACAATCACGCAATCCGAACCGACAATCTCCTGGAGTGAGACAGCACACCGCAAAATACCTTTAAACTCATCAATTAGAACCGCTTCGCCTGACTAACGCCCTTTATTCCAAACAAAACACTGCTATTTTGTTATTTGTCGTTCAAAACAAACAGGCAGACATGCCACATGGCAATGCATTATAAGGACGCTCACACGAACCCCAGTTCAGTCATTCCATTTCGTCACGCGATTTTCGAAGTTCTTGGAAAAGTTTTATATGAATTGGGCTGTAAAAGTTACGTTAGAAAATAGAGTTTAAAATGGATTTAGCTCAGCTAGATAAAACGTCTGTCTAAAAACTTTTTTGCTTGAATGGCGCTTACCGTCTGACGAAGTTAATATTGTGGAATTGTGAAGGTGTAGTTAATTTTGATTATAAAAACAAGCTACACCTGTTTGCTTATAAGTTATGAGGCAAAATGGCAAATGAGGTTTTTGTCGATCGAGGGGGGAAAAGCCCTACCCCTTCCCCTTCCCCCCCCCAGGCCAGGTCAAATCAAAAATTAGACTTCAAATTATTTTAATGAACCAAATACAAATAAAGTATATAAAACCAGCAGCGGACCTCCCCTGCCCCCCCCCTCACCCCCGGGTACGCCCATACGTATACATATTTGGTAAAGTTGCTTTAGGTCGCAGATTACAAAGATATTGTAAAATAATTTGTGCATACCTTTATCCTTGTGAATTCGCGAATTTACACTGCTCAAGGTCTTAAACGTGTGATGTTATTGCTCCATCTGTAAAGAAAAGTTTTCTTTTATTTCACTTCCAGGAAATTTCAACAGGTTCAATAAGTCGATGTTTATCACTATCACTACATATTATAAAACAAAGTCCCCCGCCGTGTTTGTCTGTCTGTCTGTTCGCGATAAACTGAAAAGCTACTGAACGGATTTTCATGCGGTTTTCACCAATAGACAAAGTGATTCAGGAGGCAGGTTTAGGTGTATAATTTGTTAGCGTTTTGTGTAAATTGGTTGAAATACGATCATGATTGTTGAAGATGTCTCTACTACCCGTGCGAAGCCGGGGCGGGTTGCTAGTCTTAAATAAGGATCATTTACAGAATATAAATACGGTTAGTCACATACCGCTCAATAAGTACAATCAATACGTCAACGCAAAAACTATCGTAATTACGCCACGCCCTCTACATCACTGATGAGAATATATACAAAATTATGAGCTATTTTTCATCACCGTAATACACCCATACATCAAAAATAAAACTTCAATAGCAACTTCATTCCTTCCTCAAATTGAAGGATGATCTTTCCACCATAGTATTCCCAAGTGCCGCAAAACCGTAACGTGCATCCTTAACGTTGTAAACATCCATGCTGCTATAACTGGACTTTCACACTTCCACTGGAGGACTTCCACAACCAACTAAAGAATAGTTCAGCATCATGTAGCGAAGTCGAGCCGAACTACGTAGTAACTACTGAACCTAAATCGCGTAATGAAAATTCTCGCGCCGATTAGTAAGTTTATATACAACTTCCCAACATCAACCGTTGGGCCGCCGTCCTCCAGGCATGACCCAACCTAGTCGAAGGATCTTCTCTTTGTGTTGGAGGGACATAACACCCATTCCTCCAAAACTGCTTCCTCTCAAGGTGGCCACCTTGATGGAAAGCTTAAGCTTACTTACTTAGTAATATTAAAAAAAAAGGTGCGAATGTTTTGCACTTCAATTAGATTTAATTGTAGCTTTACTTTTGGGATGTTTATATAATCCTGCTGTGCTCATGCCCTACTCAACTAATCCCTGAGATATAATTAAGCAGTCCTCTAATCTGTATAATGTAATAAATGATTAAATAAATGGAAATATCTTCAAGAGGGCCATCCCGTCTTCACCCTAAGTAATACCGCGGGTAACCAGAACTAATAGCTTAGTATTATTTTTCTACCGGTGAAGGTCAAATTAGATGGAGCGGCGCAATGCGTGAACATTTCTAAAAATCCAAACCTTATTCCGTTAAAATAAAGCTGCAAATAGTACACCGTTGCGCGGTGGACTAGTCCATATTTTAAATTGACAGTTAAAACGAGTCCTCAACGAGACGTTGACTAATGACTACGTATATACGTTTACTAATTACACTCGTTCACTTAATAATTAAAAAGAAAAACATCGGACTTTAAAGATGCCTGTACTCCACTGACGATAAAATGGACTATATAGGCTCAACCATTTGGAAACGGGCGGTTATAGATCGACACTAGCAGATACGATAATATTATGTTATCCATTTTATTTTTATTTTACATTTGAAAAAGTAAACTATTGTTGCGGTGACTCTGTGTGTCGATCTATACTTTTAAATAATAATCATTATTTTTTTAAATTGACGATTTCGAAAAATTGGTGATCAATTTAATGCAATAAAGATATTGAATTTGAATTATAGCTACGGAATCTTAAAGAAAATATAAATTAAAACCTCTTTCCAGAGAGTAGACCTACATTTAAAATCAATTCGTTCAAAGAACGCTATCAAAGAACACTGGGTAAAATGGAACAAATGTCTGCCGAGGACATCTTAACACATTACGACAAGCACGATCCCAAAGCAATTAAGTTGAGTCTTTGTTCGACAATTTTGTTTATCGCTACTATTTGTTGCAACTCTGTTAATTACTAACTTTTGTCCTCGGCTAGATCTTATCAATCAACACAGGTATACCTGTGAACAGTTTTTTTTCTAAATGATTTATATGATTATATAACGGTGTTGACGGGAATTAACGTAATCACGTATTTCATACATATCTTTGATTTGCCTGTGGTTGGCACACTCGGCCATATTGAAAGTTTAAAATTGAGTAAGTTATTCTTTTGTAACACTACTCATTGACTACTTATTTCCTTTTCTATACTCCATACTGATTTTTTCCGACATCTTCAACAGTCATCGTCATTATGATAAACCAAAAACCAGGTCACAGATAAATTCGTTATTAGGATTCCGTACTCGACGAGTAACCAACGGGACCCTATTGCTAAGCCTCCGCAGTCCGTCCGTCCGTCTGTCTGTCAGCGGGCTGTATCTCATGACCTGTAATAGATAGACTGTTAAAATTTTCACTGTTGCCACTATAACAACAAAAAATAAAAATAAATAAGGCTTCTAGTAGGGGAGCCCCTTTAATTTTTAAAGGGACTCTATCCTACTAGAAACGTTTTATTTTTTGGCCTTTTTTGCTCGATCTTGCTATTTTCTTTGACGATGGTACGGGACCCTTCGTGTGCGAGTCTGACTCCCACTTGACCGGTTTGTTTTACTAATTTGTATTGTTAGCCCGTGACCACGGCTAGTGCAACCTGGTCGAAACATCAGGCAATTCAAAGGCATGTAACACCTATTTCGTGATCGCGTTAATTCCCGTATATATACATTATTAAATTCACTTTTAACATTGAAGCGCTTATTTTTTCCTGTTGAATTGCGTACAAATATGGGATTATAATGAAAAAAACGTCAGGGAATTCATTAATACGAGAGCAATAAATATTCGTATTACATCTCAGGGGGTAAGTAATAAAGATGAAGAGAGAAGCGTGCGGCGGTAAAGGCACCCTCGAGTGCGGCTGTACATAACAACGAATTTTTAACGCCCCGATTTCTATTCACGGTTATCACATCTCTTTACATAAAACTTGGTTTATAAAGGATCACTGCATACCTACTCCCGAATACTAATCTAAATAACGGATATTTTATTAACGTGGTATATTTTTGATATCCCATTTACCTGTATCTGAAATCAACCGCGAACTTTTATTACATATAAACCGCAGGTTGGGTATTAAAAGCGAATGAAGTATGATGCAAGGGTAAATATGACTTATTTGAATAGACCTCAACAGGGTTCATCTTATGATTCAGATAAAATACCTACACAAATATGCTCTCGGCTTGATATAATTGTAAAGGACCGAAGATGTTTCATTATAGTATCAGTAATTGGAATCGGTCATACCTTCTGGACTTTGGGTACAATTTTCATATTTAATATATCATATCTTAAAGGCTATTTTATCATGTACGCAAGTTTAAATTGTATTCAAGGCGGCCAATGTAGAATGTAATGATTTTGTGACGTGGAAAGAAAATATCATACAATAAATAATTACAATACAATACAAATTTACATTACAAGTGAAGTGGAAAATGTCATGACAATAACATAACAGATGCGAAGGTACTTAGAAAGATGACACTTTATTTTTTCAGTACAATAAAGTAGAAATCATACGAACAAGATTATTATTGCCAATAAATGCAAACTCTTCGAAACAAAATTAGGATGGATTAAAATGGTTTGAAGAGACAGCGCATTTAGTGTTTTAGTAATTAAATTAAAGTTTAAAAGGGAGAGAAGCGGCGACATCCACCAGCCGATTTCGGTGGTTTTCTACCAAAAAATGGCAGAGCATTGTTGATCTTTCCACCACTAAGGTAGTCGTAAGAAAAACTGTGTTGTAAAGCATTAAAGAGATTTTTTTTCATCCAGAGTAAGCAAAAACTCTAGGAATTGCAACAAGACAGGTTGATTTACTTATATTTCCAGCAGTGGACGGCGGTAGGCTGATGCATGACGATGATGATATATGTAAAAGGCCTTCGCCTTACTACAAAACATTAACAACATAATTCTCTACCTTGATCTTAAGTGGATAGCTACCAAAGTTGAGCTCAAACCATCTGAGCAAGAGAAATATCTAATAAACTGTTTTTATCCCCGTCTGTTTCACAAATATAAACATTAAAGTCTATCTCACAAACTGCTACACTTCTACCAAAAGTACCCTATTAACTAAGATCCAAGTATAAGAATATAAAATTAAAGTGAACTATAAAAATGTATATAACAGAAAAGAATACAAAAATACAAATGGAAATGGAAAAACTTATCAAAGTAAGTTTAAGTTAGAAACGCCGCACGGCGTTTGGTGGCAGATAGCGCCGGGGACTTGTGAAGCAAACGGCAAAATAACAATGATTTTGTTTCAACAGTTTTCTTATTGATTACAGAAAGGAGATCGAATATAAATGTTGGAACGGGTACCGCTGAGTACAAAGAAACTAAAATACTCCTGGTGAAGATTTCATTCAAGTAGTTTATTTTAATATGTTAACATATTAACATAAACATTTCTTTCGTCGCGTTGTTTTTTTGCGATGAACTCTTAAACTAATGAACCCATTTTAATGAAATTTTGCACACTGTGTGCGTTTGGTCCAATTTGAGAGATAGGATAGTTTTATTTAATTTATAGTCACAATATGTTTTTATTACAAATTACTTAAAGACAGTAACGCGTAGCCGAGTAGCTAGTAACTTCCAACTAATATTATAAACGTGAAAGTTTGTGAGGATGTATGGACGTTTGCTACATTTTCACGCAAAAACTACTGAGCTAATTGCGATGAAACTTGTTATGTAGATAGCTGGAAACCTGGATTAACACATATGCTTTTTATCCCGATATTCCCACGGCACCGGGACTTACGCAGATGAAACTGCGGGGCGTAGCTAGTATAAAATAAAAGTGGTCAAATACCACGTCAATGCCATCGTCACATGACACGTTAAGTCAAGGCCATTTGTCAACCTTAGTGTCGAATGGCAACTAGGCTTTTTTATTCTTTTTTATATCGTGTTCGTCGTTAATTTCCTTTATTTTTAACAAGCTTAGGTGGACGTGTGCGTAATATGTAGGTCATCTTTCAACGTTATTTTCACCAACTTAAAGGCCTCCGATTATCTTAAAAATTTGTCACGTTTAAGTCAAGGACCGACAACAATACAATAATATTAAGCGGTCCCTAGACGATCATACGGCATGACATGCGTTACGTGCTGTCATGCATGCATAACCGTTAATTGTATTGATTGATGCGATTGACATGCAAACTACGTGCATGACGTACAAGCTACGTGCATGACATGCAAACTACGTACATGACATGCAAACTACGTGCTGGCAGTTGATTGACAATTCCTTTTATTTTTATATTTAGAAATTTATTTATTTATGAATCTGCCTTTGACAAAGACATTTCCATACCAGCGCAGAAGACCTGTTCGCTATACTATCTAAATCGACTGAATAAAATGATTATACCCAGCGAATTATCATGCTGCATGATAGACTCTCAATGGGTCTTTCATGCCGCATGATCGTCTAGGGACCGCTTTATAACATCAGGATCATCAAATTAACAAATGACCATCTTGTAGTTCGATTTTTTACTAAACCGTGTTTTTATAGTTTTTTAAGCTATAATTTATTTTTAGATAGTTTTAGTGTTTGTATGTTGTGATTTATAGAATAAACTCAGTTTCTTTCTGTATATACATCGTAGGCAGTAAATAATCACAGTAGCAAGTTAAAATATTAATATATAATAATAATAACTTGACACATCTCATACACGGCATCATCTCATTCCAAACTAGGCAGAGCCTGTACTATGGTAACCAGACTGCTGATAAACATACTTATATATTTCTAAATACATACATATTTTAGATAAAAACACCCAGACACAGAACAAATGATCATGCTCATTACACAATTATTTGTCCTGGGTGGGAATCGAACCCACGACATCTGGCTCAGCAGTCAGGATTACTAACCACTAGACCACCAGTCCAGTCAATATGTATGTATATTATTAACCAACTTCAAAAAAGAGAAGGTACTCAGTTCGTCGGTATCTTTTTTGTTTGTTATCCGATTACTTGAAAATGGCTGGACCGATTTGGAAAACTCCTTTTGGTTGTCATTAGGTCAGGGTCTTATCATGGAATCCTGGAGAAATAGAAGGAACTATCCAAATATTATAGGCCTATAGCAATTTGGGTATTTTTATAGTAAATCGTGCATTTGCTCTCGGAAAGCACCATTAATTGAAGTCGATCTGTTTAAGTTCTATATCGTCAGTTTAATTTTTTTTTTAAACTGACGATAAAGAACACAGGTGGCTACCGGAACCACTCAATAATAAGTATTTCACTTGTTGCGAATGCGTTTCAATGTATGCTCGTCACAATGCATACTGTGAAGTGTCAGGAAAACTCCTCAATAATTAACGTCCCCGGGAAAGGCCATATTTTGTAAAAGGTGATGACCAGTTGACATTAGGCTATATTCACTTAGATTACAAACCGACTCACTCAAAAGCAAGAAATTAAAATGTACAGTTAAATAAAAAAACAAACCGACCTCAAAAAACGAGGTTCGCAATTAAAAAAAAAATTTCGTGTGTTTGTTACGTGATATCTTCGCCCACTGGGGTCCATTATATTCAAGACTGGTCCAAATTTTAATTTTAAGAAAATATATCACCTCTTATGCTGGAAAATGAAGGCATCAAGAATACAGCCAAGTACTATAACTACGAAGTCGGTTTTACTGTTTTTAAAAGATTTTTTTGAAGTGAAAACTTCTTTTGCGGCGTTGTGCACTTTTTGGGATGGGCAAAAAATGTTAAACTCGCGTCAGGACACGTGACCTGATCGAAAATTCGTAAGATGGAGCCGAGTTTCTTATATTTAAAACAATATAACATTCGAAATTCAAACATTTATGAGCGGCCAGGAGCGCAGAACTTCCAGTGTACCCTATGTTTACATTTAGATATGTTATTACCTACTTTTTATTTTTAACCTAATTATATTTATACAGATGTGTGTGTATGTATATTATGCAAATACATTGTCAAGTTATGTTTTCACTTCTGACGTACTTTTCTACGACTGGCTGTTTTTTTTTAAATTATTATTCTCACAATTTTTAAAAGTCAACTACTTGCGGTACAAGTCACATTGGATTTAATATTTATTTTACCCTCTCTCTTACTTTATCCAGTCCCGCAATCTCGAACCAAGAATGTTACTGAAACCGATAAACCCAATAGCTTAGTAGGTAAACACTTTACTAACTTGAATATTATTATCGTTATTGAAAGCGGAACTGACGGTTCAGTCAATGTAAATATCGACAAAGGGGTTAGACACGCAACAATGTATAAGGAGATTAGGGTTGCGTGTCTGCAAGTTTTCGTATCGATGCTCCGTCTGCAAGTGTTCGTATCGATCGCTCCGTCCTGCAAGTGTTCGTATCGATCGCTCCGTCCTGCAAGTGTTTGTATCGATCGCTCCGTCCTGCAAGTGTTCGTATCGATCGCTCCGCCTTGCAAGTGTTCGTTTCGATCGCTCCGTCCTGCAAGTGCTCGTATCGATCGCTCAAACTTAAATAAGACTCACGTGTCTATAAAAATCAATAAAGAACTAATAATATTAAAATGCTTGAATATTAAAGTAATCTGTTTTTATTAAGTTCGGTTACATTACGGCATTTGTGTCCGAATTTGCATACGCTAAGATTATAAGAACATATAAAACTTATTAGGATATTTTTTTTTTTTGTAAATACCTAGGTACATATTACATACAACAGCCAGATCCTGTTGGTCTAGTGGTTAGTGGTCCTGTCTGCTGAGCCAGAAGTCGTGGGTTCGATTGCCACCCAGGTCAAATAATTGTGTGATAAGCACGATTATTTGTTCTGTGTCTGGGTGTAATTTATGTATAACTAGCGGCGCCCCGTAGTTTCACCCGCGCAAGTCCCGATGCCGTGGAAATATCGCGATAAAAAGTAGCCTATGTGTTAATCCAGGTGTCCGCCAACTGTCAAACGACTGACAGTTATGTCAAAAGCGCTAAGGTTAAGTGTAGAAAAGTTAATATGGTCGTTAACTTTTAAGAATTAGCGAAATCGGTCCAGCCGTTCACGCGTTATGCCGTGACCAAGGGAAATAGGGATTCATTTATATATTATATATATATATATATATATATATATATATATATATATGTATGTATTTATTTAGTAATATATAAGTACCTATGTTTATCAGCAATCTGGTTACCATAGTACAGGCTCTGCCTAGTTTGGGATCAGACGGCCGTGTGTGAGGTGTCTCAAGTTATTATAATTATTATCAATGTAAATACTCATATTCACGTTGCACAGAGCGGCAAAAGTACTCGCGTTCTCACACGTTGCAGTCTATGGCACCACCTACCTTCTCTACAGAGGTCGTCTATAAAATGTAATCCATCAAAGTCTTAACATTAATGTTTTGACAGCCCCTATCCATAATTAGCGGTTATCTTGTAAAAAAAATAATATAACGGTGTTAGTTACGCCAATGTATCCTAGTATTGCAAGGGGACGTCGGACCGAAGCAGCGGGTGCAAGGGTGATTTTATGGACGATTTTATAACTACTAGTATAGTAAGTTATAGGGGCACTTTGTCAAACTTACACATCCGAGTTTGAGCACAGATTTGACAAACCACTGTTGTTGTCATTACTAAATTACTTTTATAAAAAATAAAAAACACGTGAGGCGTTCCTTTCGCTGTATAAAAATATATTTAATGGATTGAATAAATTGTATCAAAATATAGTAAATATTGTAAAAACTCGAAATTAAATTTGCGCCATCTGTGAAAGTTGCCCGAACTAATATATGGATAATTATTAATATTTACAAACAATATCAAATTACAGTAATATCGCGCAGAATCCACAGATGCTGTAAATAAAATAAATCAACTCGCGGTCAGCATTTTTCGTTGCGCTAACACTTATTTCCGTCTCGTGTAACGTGCGATAAGGAAATTCGTTTAAAAATAAATTTATTAACAAAAACCCGACTACGTAAAAATCGCGCTCTCAAAAGTATGAAGCAAGAAAAATACTCTTGTCTGACATTCTTATCTACAAACTATTCAATAATTATCATCTAATTAGTAAATAACTTTAATATGGATTTTCATTTAATTCGTAGATAGATATTGTGATTTTTCGAGGATAGCCGTGGTCGTATGCCACCTTGCAGTAAGGGTTGTTTACACAACATTTCATTTTATAGTATTGCAGTACACTATACATAAGTATAGAACAATAGTAGCAGTCTCCTCTTGGCTTTGCAATAGTCGGGTAAAAAATCAATAAATACCCGGAATTAAGTTAAAAAACTTACTTAAACTATGGTCAGGGAACCCTTTATTACTTATTATAAGTTGGTACATATCAGGGATGTTGCAGATATTCGCATCTGCATCCGCAATAGCGGAGCTTCCGCATCGATTTAGAAATATCCGCATCCGCAATAACCAATGCGGATGATCATGCAGATGTAGTGCAACTCGCGACAAGAAAGTAGGTGGGGCCGCCGGTACTAGCGTGTGCCGTAAACATGTGCTGATTGACCAATAGGAGCGAAGATTTCGGTGACAATATCCGGCGCGTGTTATTGTGTATCAGGGATGTTGTGGACATTCGCATCGACATTCGCAATTGCGGAGCTTCCGCATCGATTTGGACATCTGCATCCGCTAATGCGAGCCTTTTAAAACCCGCATTTGCACCCACGACTTCGGATGTCAAAAAATTCTGCATCCGCAACATCGCTAATACATATACATAATCTCCAAACGCTGCATTTTTTTTAAACCTAATATGTTCAATAATCCGCAAAGAAAAAAGTTTTCCAAAGTTTTCACAAGCAACGTTAGAGATCCTCTTACTTTTAGTTACTTATAATAATCAACTAATAATCCTCATTCCGCCATGATGTGGAAAAAATAAAAATGCTTTTAAAAAATGTGTGTGGTCTAAGGTGTCACGTTTTATTTTATAGGTAAATAAAACGAGCAAAATTCGAGAATATTGATAGAGATTTAATTAATTTTAAGTATTTTTTTAAGAGTGGGTAATGAGCTTTAAAATTGATTAGTTTGTAAGATTGTAGTGTAATTTGTAAATAGTTATGTAAGATTGATTAGATTAAGTTTTATTTTTTTTTATGTAGAAACAGTATCTAGTGATCGTGACAAGGGTTGCCAGATGGTCGGGATTCGGCTGTATTCTATCAACATTTTTAGTGATCTCCAGACTCCCAACAGATCTCAAAATCTCCAGACAAACAGCTTCTCTTAAAGTTCTCCGAAAATGATTTAAAATAAAACAGTGACAGAAGATTGCCTCTTAAATCTTACTCAGTTAACTGCATACAGCGCGGATAACGCTTCAGTAAAATATGGCGTAAACAAATCAGTGTTTCAAAAATTACAAGAGACAAACGATCATCTGATTATAGCAAACTTGAATAGCCATGTTGTTAATAATTGCGTCAAACATGACCTTAAAGCTTTTTCAGAGGATATTGAAAACATCGTGATTAAAACATTCAATGAATTTAGTTCATCCTCTACAAAAACTGTTAATTTAATAGAATGTATCTTATTTACAAGTGTCGAGTTCGTCATGTCCCAACAAAATGGCTATCTCTTTGCCCGCTTAAGATCGTTTACTGCATTGCTGGCCTGCCGTAAAGCAGTATTTTTTGTTGAAAGGGGAAGTCGAATGTCCAAAAGAGATATGGGAGTTTATATTATAACCAAAAGTCTAAGCTATTTTGATAATAGTGAAGAGATTGATGAATGCAAACAGGAAGGTATTTCAGAAGCGTGTTTATATATATATTAGCTGCGCCCTGCCGTTTCACCCACATAAGTCTTGGTGCCGTGAGATTATCGGGATAAGAGTAGCCTATGTGTTAATCCAGCAATCTACATACCAAGTTTCATCGCAATCAGTTCAGTAGTTTATAATATTAGTAGGATATAAAGGCAATTTTAGAATAGTCCTAGAAATAGACAGTGTAATGAAGAAACTAATGAGTCATAATGAGTCAGTTGGATGACAAATTCTTTGGTGGGAGAAACAGAACCTTATTAAAGAATGTTTCCAATAGTAAGAAAACCGGTTTTTGCACCGAAGCTGAGCAAATGTTTCCAATAGTAAGAAAACCGGTTTTTGCACCGAAGCTGAGCAGTTTTTAAAACGACTATTCAATACTTGCAAGAATGCTATGACTTTTCTGAGAACTCTTTTTATAAAAAACTCTCAGTATTGTCTCTAAAATGTGCAAATTTATTTATATGGGAACAGCTAACCGTATCGCCCTTCGGACGTATTTCAAACGATATTGACCAAGATGCCTTATATATCTACCGATTACTGTTGCCTTGAAGAAATATTTGAACATCTTCCAAAAGCAAAGACACGTCAAATGACAGAACTTACATTATTATTATTATATTTAAAAAAAATTCAACCACATCGATCTCAAAAATTCAAAAAAAAATATATCAGTTGTGTTGTCAATTCCTGTAAGCAATGCTTACTGTGGAAGGGTGTTTAGTTTCCTAAATAATTTATATACCAAAGAGAGAAATCGTATGGTTTTTGATTTAATAAAAGCCGAGTAAGTAATTAGACTGAAATTTGAAGTACAATGCTCGAATTTCACATCTATTCTGAACAGTAGGTACTAAAGGAACCAAATTAGTGGACTCAGTAAAGCCCAATGCCAAATACATGTGGCAACCCAAACATTAAGTTTACCTAAAATAGTCATGGGTCAACAATGTCTTTTTGTATAACTAATTAAAAAATAAACTTACATTTTTATTTTTAATATTTATATCTCCCGACAACAACCCCAAAATCCATTTTTTTATAAAAAAAAAATTAAATTTTCTCCAGATATTTTGAGCTTCCGATCTGGCAACCCTAGTCTGTTCCAATAATTAAGCCGTATTAAATATATATTTAGTCGAGGCTTATGTAAATTTAGATATTAAAACTCAACCACAAAATCCATTAAACCCAATTAACACAAAAACATATAACTACAATGTTTCCACCACACGATAATATTTGTCATAGCTGATTATTTTGATTAACGCGACGTGGAGTGCCAGCTCACTGACCTACCGCAATCGATAAAAATATTAGTTGCCACATGAAACACGTTTCCATTTTCAAAAAACTGCTGGTCTGTTCTAATATTTTTAACTGGTTCCAATTTTAAATTTTGTACATAATGATACATTCATATGTGATTTTTACTATGGAAGTAGGTGCGTCTGTGGTAGAAAAAAGAAGGGTGTGTGTCAATGACTGTTGTGTATGGTGTATGTGTGTATTCGTACTATGTGAGTGTGTGCAAGTGCGTGCGTCAGTGTTGTGCAAGCGAAATGGGAGTGGCGCCAAAATGGGTTCCGTCACGCTTCTAACTTAGGGCTAAATATTGATTCATTTCTTGATAAGGGCACCGCATTGACCCTGCGATGGCAATTGGGTAGCCATGCCTATACACAAAATAAATTATTTCCCCAAGTCACCAATAATATAAGTTAAAATACTGTGAAACTTGTCGTCCACTTTTATGTTAACTTTTTAAATTTATTTAATAGTCTTCAACTGAATATGAAAAGTAAATGATTTGATAACAGTAAGGCGTGACGTGATGCCCCAAGTGTTTCATACAAAAATATACCGAACCTATAGGTTTTGACGTTTACTGAAAAGATGCTTATTTGTCTTGACAGTCGTCGACTCTATTCTAAAGCTTGCAAGATATGTACATTTAAAAAATATATTGACTGGTAGATACTAAGAAGGTTTTAAGGTTATTTTTGAGATGTATTTGAAATAAAGAAAACAGATAGAAGTTGTTATTGTTGTATTGCTAAAGAAGATTACAACTTGACTGGCTGTTAGTGACCCTGACTGCTATGCCATAGGTCGTGGGTTCGATTCCCACCCGAGTCTGGGTGTTCTTTGTGTCCGTTGTTTGATGTTTGTAAAGTCCCCCGCGACACAGGAGTATTTCCTAATGCAGGAGTTGTCTTTTTAAAAAGAAAGAAAGAAAAATAATATGTTATTATATAAATAATATTGTAATCATACATTTATCAAAAAAACATTATATTCTTTGTCTGTCTATCAGTCTATTTATTCACGGAACAGGTGGACCGATTTCCACGGAACTTTCACTGGCACATAGCTGGTGTTATAATTAGTAACGTAAGCTACTTTTATTTTGGAAAAGAATTAAGGTTCCACGAGATAAAATATATAAATATGTACATGCGAGCAAAACCGCGCGGGGCACAGTTAGAGAATAATAATTTGAGAAATCGAGAAATCAATAACACAGTTAAATGTAGCAGAAGTAAATGTAGATTAGAAGAGGTAATGGTAGTATTTTTCTCTTTCCTAAGCTGCCTTCATTGACACATTATGGAATACTGTCGCACCGTGAACAGGACGCTTTATATTGTCACCCCCCTGTTACCTCGGCATCTACGGATGGCCAATACTTGCACCCTATTATTTACGATCACGAACATTTTGTACAAAATTTACAATATCTTATCATATCAATATCTTATTGAGATATTTTTAAAAAACTTCGGTGAAAAAAGCAGAAAGTTTGAGGAGCTGCCTTCCACTTGCGTTACACCATTAGCGTTCAATAGCGCTCATTCCATTGTTCCGTTCAAACTCATATAATAACTGTGGGCGGCTGGTTTAACTAGTTCTGACCAAATATTACGCAGACCATGTGAGGAAGGCCATAATAATGAAGTTTGTCTGATTCCTGTGTTCTGTGAATACCAAAATATTATTCTTTGAGTCTTTTGCAGACAAAGGCCACAAGGAATCTCCTGTTTGACAGGGAAAATACAATTGTAAAGACCAAACGAGATTAATTAGATTCGGACCTTATTTAACGGGAAAAAAAAATTATATTCTATTGAAAAGAAAAATTCCAGAAAATAAAGTTACTTTTAATATTTCCCTCTAAAACACTCGCATCTGTATATATATACATAAATTAAATACTTTCTTGGCAAATAACAAACAACGACATTATATGTTTTCTATTTCCTATCGTTGTTGAACTGCTTAAAGAGAAAAGCTGGGTGCACAACCCTAGGCCCTAGGCAATAGACACTATTTTTCTTTTTATTTAGGTACCCTCTGAAAAAAAATCCAAGCAAGGTCGTGTGGGTTGGCTATCTCTGAATTCGATCAGAAGCAGTGGCGTGTCTGGCAGGGTCCCTCCACCGTAATATTGAGCAGCAATTAACTGCAATGTTGTACAAAACCAAAAGATTACCCAGATAGTCAGGAGCTGGGTTAAAGATATTGGCACACCCGTACAGTTACTGAGAGGGAGGTTTTACTCTGCTGCAAATGGAAGGAGTGGCCAAAAAAGGTGGCCAGGAGCTGTAAGGGGCTGTTACTAACTTTTAAACTTTCACGTTCCATGATATAATAATGTATTTACACGGGAATTAACGCGATCACGAAAAGGTATTACATACCTCTGAATTGTCTGACGTTTCGACGAGGTTGCACTGGCCGTGGTCACAGGCTGACAGAAACGTCAGGCAATTCAGAGGTATGTAATAATTGTCTAGTAAATATATAATTATGTAAGGGGTTGGTTGGTACTTCCACGAGGTGGCAAGTTCTGTGATACGTGCGGTATTCTTCTCTTCTTATCCGACATAATTGTTCCCGCTTTCATTCGTCTACTCTATACATTAAAAGGCTCTATAAAATAATGAAGCTCTATCAATATATAATAATGAACTCTCAAAACTAATCGTATTTTCATCATAAAACGAACTTACCATTTCCCAGGTGAATGATATGAATAACTTTACGACAGCCAAAGGAAAATATCACAAGTTTTACTAAAAATCAAATCCCGGAAACAGTTGATCTGAGACAGTCTAACACAACGTGACAACAATCAATTCGTTCGCATTGTCATCACTTTTGGTTAGAGTCGCTATCGAAAATCGCTATTCTCTATATTTCCGCCATACATCACCATAAACACTCAAGTGACGCGTCAATCGCACGCACGGAACATTATTTACTTACCTACTTATCTTGAACCCACAATTTTCCTTCAACATAAAATAACATCATGGTTGTAACTTTTTAGAGGATTATTAACTTGTAGGGTTGCCAAAACATAGCTTGTGTTGATATTAAATAAAATAGATTTAATATCCTGTGGTAAAAAAAAAAATTCTCATCTGTATTATTAAATACTACAGAGACCGAACCACACTTTTTTTATTACTGTAATAAATAAAACTAGTTCTAGCAGAATACAGTCCGTTAAGTACTTTTTCGTTCTTCTTTCGTCTCGTCGTCACACATCGTCATCAATACCAATAAATAAAATTGAAGCGTTTGTTTGTAATGTCAAAATAATAGTATTTTTTAAACTCATACAGTTATTTTCACGATTGCCATGCCTAAAAAATTAGTTTTTTAAGCTGTTTGTGCCAGCTAACTAACTCCTAATTCTGACAATTATTTGACAATTGAAATAAATACATTATTCCAAATACACGCACCAGCAGATAATGTGGCCCAAAGATAAAAATGACTCAATTTGCACACCTTTTTAAAAGAAATACAGTTATTACTTTTTCAATTTATTTATCATTTTTACCATTGATTTAGTTGAAATTAACAGTTTAATGCTCGGAATTTGATAAAAACTGCAAGGAAAAACGAGAGAAATTTCTTTAATGAACAAATATTAAAAAGTAAGCTTAAACAAAAATGGAAGCACATGTATTACGCCTCAAGCCGCAATGTCTGCGCGCATGAGGTCTGGCATGGTTTTTATTTCCACTTGTGGAATTTCGTCCCAAACTGTCATGATAGCTTACCTCAGCGAAGGGTAAGAAAGTTCTGGCCAAAAAACACTGTTCTGGCATTAATTTTAACCAAAGAAAAATAACCGCTACTTGATCTCAAATATCCCACTTGAATAAACTAAACACTTCATTTGTCACCTACCCTCATCACAATTATCCATTTAGTTTATTTACAAATACATTATAAGCGTTTGGGCCACATTTTCTGCCGCTAAGTGTAATTAAGCCGCAAACTTTTAGCAAGATGTATCTAACAGATACTTTAGGTTGCATAAAATCATACATTTTTAATGTCCCAAGCGTATTAGCAGAAAGTAACCTTATATGTATAAGTACTATACACCACAGACTACCCTAAATAATGTTTAACAATATTCTTACAAAGGTTGTCTGGAAGAAATCGCCATGAATTATAAGACCGCCAATTGTTTTGCCTAAATATTTGATACACATCTATAATAACTAGAGATCGCGTGGTGATCGAATTTCGACCATGGTTTATTTAATTGGCCAATATTACTTGACCTGTCATTGTATAGACTTTTGTACCATGACAGGTCAAAATATATACTGGACACTCATAGCTGTATGTACCCGTTTTTCCATTTTTTTTAACTTTGTAGCAAATATTGTTCAAAAATTTTAACATTCGTCACTTCTTCTCTGTATAAACTATAAGTGTGCAAAATTTCATACTCCTCCGTCCGCCCAATTTTCGTAAAAAGGGATCCAAAGTTTTCGCTTCACGTATTAATATATAGATATAGAATTTTACTCAAAAATGTAGGTGCAATAAAAAGATAACTTAATAAATTAACAAATAATAGAAGTAATAGTAAAAGACCTTCAAAGTTCGCTAACCTGGCGTGTAATTAAACAATCATTAATAGCTTTTACAGAATCAAAAACAATATTTGCACAGGAAGTTACATTACACAGTACGTAGCAAATAAAAAGTCTAATATGTTTATGCAGTTGGTAGAAGTGACCACAAACAGCTCGCTTGGACCACTCTAGTTTGTGGTTTGAACTCGAATGACTTGAACGTGGAGAATGTGTGCAGTTCATACAGAATTTCAACCTATTCAAAAGATCTTAATCGATTTAAAGGAAAGGAGAAGATTCATTTATTAACCGTTTAATCTCATTACATTTAAAGAAAAATACCTATAAATATGTGGTAAAAATAATACTGTATTTTTTTTGAGAATAAATTTATTTGACGTCGGTTTTTTTGTTAAAATTGTATTTTCAATATTAACTTCTTTCTTGCTAAACTAAACACGATGACCATTTCTTTTTAATATCTGACCAAACTCGAAAAGTAAATAATTTGGCAATGACGTCACAAATCCTTATTATAACAATAATAACTTGCGACACCTCACACACGGCCGTTTGATCCCAAACTAGGCAGAGCCTGTACTGTGGAAATCAGACAGCTGATAAACATCCTTATATGTTACTAAATACTTACATATTATAGACAAATTACACCCAGACACAGAACAAATGATCGTGCTCATCACACAATGATTCATCCTGAGCGGGAATCGAACCTACGATCTCTGGCTCGGCAGTCAGGGTCACTAACGACCAGACCAACAGGCCGGCTCATTCCATACAAGTTTGTACAGAATCTACCGTTCTGACGTTCAATAAACATAAACTTTATAGTCCACTACCGTATTTATTACGTAACTAGCAGCGCCCCGCGGTTTCACCCGCGTAAGTCCCGATCCCGTTGGAATATCGGGATAAAAAGTAGCCTATATGTTAATCCAGATCTCCAGCTAACTACATACCAAGTTTCATCGCAATCGGTTCAGTAGTTTTGGCCTGAAAGAGTAACAAACATCCATCCATCCATCCATACATTCTTACAAACTTTCACGTTTATAATATTAGTAAGATTTTACACGACCACACGGAAGAAATGACTAGGAACGCCATAAAAGTAAGTTGCGATAGAAGTCATGTCAGTTTTGTATAACACGTCAGTTAGACAATAGGTCCGTCACGATCGTCATCTATTAAAAGTAATACGAACGGGCGATTTCCATACAAAATTACCAATTTCCATTTCATCGTTTTTTATGAGTTCTTTTGGGTTTTCTATACATATTTTTCTTTTTAAACCACCTCTGTAGTAGAGCAAACAAAAGGAAACAAAAATTATTATAATTCGTTCAGCCATATTTGATCTTTAGCGAGACTAACGAACAGCAATTCATTTTATATATTAGCAAATTGTTAGAAGGTCTAACGTCAAAATATATTTACCTATCAGTAAACAATATCGTCATGTACCGCAGTCTCGATGAAGCGTAAACGGCATTTCAGTTCGAACCACAGAACCGCAATTTAACGCAAGTGGACTGTAACGAATATCGTGTCTGAAATGGGCCTGGGCTTCGAGAATACAATCAATCATGACGAGGTTGCTGCCAATCAAACCATAGTAAGCGCACAAATTGATGATACAGCCATGTTAGTTAGTACTTTTCTTACGTTAAATTGGACTATAACAATACACACATAACATTTACTAAAACCCAATTCACACTCTCCAGGAGACAAGGGAGTAGAAGAAGCAAGAGCCTCTTCGCATCTTACCTCGCCTCGCCTCCCCGACGTACCGTTCTGGCTTTTGCCGGAATTGAGAGTATGGCGCCATTTTAGACATACATTCTATTAATATTATAAACGTGTAAGTTTGTGAGGATGTATGGATGTATGGATGTTTGTTCTGCTTTCTCGCAAAAACTACTGAACCGTTTGCGATGAAACTTGGTATGTAGATAGCTGGAGACCTGGTTTAACACATAGGTTACTGTTTATCTTGATATTCCAATAGCATCGGGATATACGCGGGTGTAGCCGCGGGGTGCACCTATTACAAAATTTGTGGCATACACCAATTTAATTTAAATAGCCAATACACTGATCATTGGCACTACACCTGTGTGAAATTATTGTCTAGCTATCTTTTTTCCGCGGATTCGCTATTGTTAATAATGTATCACATCCGTTACTAAAAGTTATTTTTTATCCCTCGGGAACAGTGATTTTGATCTGAATGAAAAGCACTCGTGTGTCCTTTTCTAAGACCCTGGCAAAAATAAACTAACTCAGATAAGCATTTATAATATTAGTTAAATCATTTTGTACCACATACAACCCAAAACCTTACCGATCTTGGTAGGTCGCAAGCTTTCTTTACTTTTAAATTACTTCAAAATTAGAAAGATCAATTCGCCGGTTTTATTTTGTACTAGCTGCGCCCCGCGGTTTCACCCGCGTAAGTCCCAATCCCGTGGGAATATCGGGGTTAAAAGTAGCCTATGTGTGAATCCAGATCTCCAGCTATCTACATACCAAGTTTCATCGCAATTGGTTTAATAGTTTTTGCGTGAAAGAGTAACAAACATCCATCCATCCATCCATCCATACTCACAAACTTTCACCTTTATAATATTAGTAAGATATGAGACGACTCCGATTTTTTCAATTTACGTAATGCTTATTAAATAGACGATATTACTTTGAAACAGGTCTTATATAAATATCATTTCATTTGGAAAAAAATAGGCTTCTTCAACGAAACCCCTTTTGAAATTAAAAAAAAAGCGATCAAAGGTATGGTACGTACATAGATTTCTCTGTGCCGATTTACTTAATTCTATTTTGAATTATTGTTACTTGGGCAAGTGTTTTTTTTTTTACATTTAAACTTCTAGCTTCTAGCCTGCATAATCGTCGATCGAAACTCAAATCTCGTTAGTGTAAGATGCAAATTACCGATTGCCAACACCAAAGGCTATAAGCTTTTTATACGCTCATCACATAACAGATTTAAATTAGACAAAAAGGTAACATATCTAAATGTATACATAGGGTACACTGGAAGTGCTGCGCTCCTGGCCGCTCATAAATGTTTGAATTTAAATATAAGAAACTCGGCTCCGTCTTACGAATTTTCGACCAGGGTCACGTGTCCTGACGCGAGTTTAACATTCCAAAAAAGTGCACAACGCCGCTAAAAAAGTTTTCACTCCAAAAATGAAAACAAAGGCAAATAGCATGCAGCTTATTAGCTGCAAGCCATTTGCCTTAGGTATATTATTTTTCGTATAATTGTTTTTTGTACTAAAGTCAAACCAATCCGACAGAACATCAGTCAGGGTCAGAGTCCTTCCGTATCAAAAATGATTGGACGAATCGCAACAATGCAACAATTCAAATTTACCCTAATGTCATGTGCTCAAATCTTACATCGTATATCTATGTCTATGGATACATTTATACTATCTCTTCTACTAAAGCCGTCACTATAATGACTTAAGTGCCCCAAAACATATCAGTGAATTCCCCGACTGAGTTAATTATGTTTTCCGAACATCATGAACGATAATTGTTTGACTTTGTTTAATGAGTATAGGATGTAGATGTTTAATAGGCCAGGATCTGTTGAGTTGGGACTTCAGAATATCAAACATCCAAGGGTATTACGTCACGTATTAAATTATGTTCCCACGCATTATTTTTAAATTTTTGTAATGAGGTCATCCGACAAAGAACTAAAGTTACCGACATAGCTCGCAGTGTTTTGACGGGCCTGTTGGTCTACTGGTTAGTGTTCCTAAGCCAGAGGTCGTGGGTTTGATTCCAACCCAGGACAAATACTTGAGTGATGAGCATGATCATTTGTTCTGTTTCTGGGTGTAATTGATCTATAATATGTATGTATTTAGAAATATATAAGTACAGCTGGAAGATGCCTATGTGTCACAGGAGACGCTCATCACTAAACCGGAAAACCCGATGAGTTAGATTTAAGTTTTTTTAATACTATTAGATTATACTTGTTTTTGGTTCTTTAGCAATAAAGGCTTAATAATAATAAGTATGTTTATCAGTAGTCTGGTTACCATGGTACAGGCTCTGCCCTCTCTCTGGCTCTCTAGTTTGGGATCAGACGGCCGTGTGTGAGATGTGTCAAGTAAAAAAAATAGCATGCTGAAGTGGTAATGGGCTGGCCACTTAATGCGAAGGACCGATGCCTGTTGGAGCAAACGAGTCCTAGAGCAGAGACCGCGAATCGGTATCGGTAATCGGTATATTGAGAGATAGGCCTATATCCAGCAGTGAACTTCAATAGGCTAATTGATTGATTTGATTGATTTATTGTTGATAATCATTTCAGCCACGTCCACCTATTCCACTACTAGACTTAGGCCTCCCTCAGTAACGTCTAAGAAGACCACCGACGACCTGCGATCTAAGGTCATCACTCCACCTTGTTGATAGACGTCCTACGCCGTGATTTCCCGTCTGTACTCCGTCAGCCCCTTCGCTACTTCTACTTGCTGATTCGTTGTACTATATCGGTAACCTTTGTTCATCTGCGTATCTGTTCAATTTTAAATTGATAAAAAAAACTTTTCTCAAACTTTTTATACTTTTGATAAAAAAAATATTCTTATGGCCTACCTGTTAGAACCTATCTAATCGTTTAGTGATTCTTACTTTCACTCAAGTTCAGGAATATAACAATGTATGTATATAACAAGTTAAGCGTTGTTAGACGCCCCCGTCTTGGAGAGAGTTGAAGACACTTTAGAGGCGGATAGTTTGACGGGAAATCAAATTATCCCTTAACTTGAAACACTTACGCAAGCTATCCCTTAGTAGAGATTCTATATTAAATAAACGGGCCGGTCGGAAATGCGTTTTTTCCTTATTTAATTAAATAAAAAACTTTTAATAAAAAATGAAACTGACGAAAAAGAACTAAAAAGCAAAAAATAAATAAACCTTTTAAGTCTTGAGTATTGAACTATTAAATTTGATATAAACTAATTTTGAGACGGCACTTAACAATAAACTGATTGATTATCTGAGTTTTATATGTTTGACGTAGACATGGACAAGGCTTCACGTAGATATTTAAACACTTTATTATTTGGCGCCGACTCCAAATTTTTATATAGTATAAAGCAAAGTCGTTTGGTAACGGATTTTAATTCGGTTTACACCAATAGATAGAGCGATTCAAGAGGAAGGTTTATACGTATAGTTTCATAATTTGTTGTGTTAATTTGTATAATGATATGACGATAAATGTTCACCACATTAGTATCTACATTGCACCCGTTTATATAAAATTTAAAATATATACATAAGGTCGAATTGAGAACCTCCTTTTTTTTCGTCTGTTAAAAATGTTACTTATTATTTGTATAATGCATGCATTTAGTTCCTATTTAAATTATTTAGTTTATTTCTTTAATATAATACATTTATTTTCAGTTGTAAATAAAATACCTATTATAAAATAATGACTGGTGAGTTTTAAAAACCATTTTTATTACAAAACTGAGTACTGAGCCTGTCATACGAGTGTCGTCGTACGGCACAATGTCAAATTTACGCCTGTATGTCAGAGGCGAACAATAGCCTTTTATCGTTTGACTCTGCAAACCGATAACAAAAAATTGCTATGAAAAAATAACAAAAAATACTTTGACAGAATATACACGCGAATTTTTGAGGCTTTTTTTTTGTTATTATTTATGTACATAGACATTGAAATACATTAAACTATAATGCATTATATATGTCTTAATAGTAATTTTATCGCTTTATTTAAATTAACAGAAAATTCTCCGACACATGGCATTCAAAAGTAATGATACAATAGCATTTCTTCTAATAGCCGTGACTTGAAGAAAAACCTTTTATAACGACCATTAATTTACCAGCATTTGGGCATCATACATTAAGTGTAAACGTGTTGAATTACCAACAGTGAAATCAAAAGTGAAGATAATTAATGTTTTTTTTTAACATTCCATAATTTGAAAAAAAAAACATAAAATAAAATATAATTCAGATATCATCATTTAAATTAACACTAAGCATCTAGCAGGAACAGTAGGTACCCTAAACTAGATCAAGCCCTATTTTGTGATCAGTGTTAAGTTATTTTTTTTTAAAGTCAACCGCCACCGCATTAAGAATTACTCCTGTGTCGCGGGGGATTTTACAAACATACAAACAACGGACACAAAGAACACCCAGACTCGGGTGGGAATCGAACCCACGACCTATAGCATAGCAGTCACGGTATACCACTAGGCCAATAGGCCCGTCAGTTATTTACTAGGATCTTTAACGGAGAATATTATTATATTACATTTACCCATAGGTTGTTTTTAAATCTAGTACTTCCACATCATGCAGTCTTAATAATGGTAGCCGAACGTACTAACTATAATAATAATAACAGACTGACAGAACTATTGTTGCCAATAAACCTGACATAGTGGTGATAGATCGATCAGAGCGCCGCGCAATGATTATCGATATCGCTGTTCCTCATGACGACAACCTCGTGAAAGTTGAAAAAGAAAAACAAATTAAATATTTGGATTTGTCTCACGAGATTGTCGATATGTGGAATGTCGATTCGGCGATCATTGTTCCGATCGTCATATCTGCTCATGGATTGATAGCCAAAAGCCTCGATCAACACCTTAAGAGGCTCGCGTTAGACGGCTGGATCAAGGGACTGATGCAGAAGGCAGTTCTCCTCGACACGGCCCGTATAGTGAGGAGGTTCCTGTCTTTGGAGCCCTAACCACCGGTGTCTTGGTCCCTGTACCCGATGTCGGTGGTATACTATTTTTTATATTTTTAAATATATATTTTGTTTTATAGGTATTTAAAAATGTAATTTATAAGTTTTACGATAAATAAAGAGAATAATAATAAGAAACAAAACAATAAAAAGCTATTAAACAAATGTGATCAAGGAAGAAAAATTAAATGGTAAAATCAATAAAGTCAAGTAAGCAAAATCACTTCAAAGAAATAAAATTAAAACAAAATAATTTCAATAAAATTTTGAATAAGAAAAGCATAACCTTTGTTAAAATACAAACAATCAATCAATCAAAAAAGGAATCAAATGAAAAAGAAAAATATTTTAAATTAAACTATTGGTCAAAATATCGTTAAAAATAGACAATAGAAAGATAGTTATGTCAATACCTACATGTAATATACCTACAAATTAGGTATTTGAATTTAATAATAATAATAATGAAGTTTATATTGGAACTAAAAATAAAATGCACGTAAAAATTTAGTTGATAATGGTTACTATAGTCGTATAACTGCAGCCATTTAGAGAAACTGTTTGAGAAAATGTCTGTGTAAAGCCCGTTAAAGCTTTGTAACGTGCTCGTCAATCGACATTCTCATAGAGTTTAACGTATCTCATATCATTTCATTCTTTTTATAACGCAACCTATAAAGAAATAGTGCCGGTGCTCATAGCCGAATAACCCGAAACATTGTTCCAATCACATATATTGACTATAGCCGTAAAACTATAGGAGCGGCAAAGATTACACTGCCAATTGAGAGCCTATATCGGTTATATAACACGGGTATTCAGTATCCCTTTTGTTAGGCTTAACCTCGCTTATTTCTGTTTTACCGGGCCATCAAACAAACGTAAATGAAGGCAATAAGGGATGGAATGAAATATTTCTGTTCTGGGTTTTCAATATCCGGGTAAATATTCACAAAAAGGTTTCAGATGAGACTGATAAGCTCCCCGCTCAGTTTCATCTCCTTTGACGTGACATTAAATTTTAAGTGAACTCGTGGACACAGTACAAAATAAAATAAATTATTAAATGGTACCAAAAATCTTAATGAATAAATATCAAATAAAAAGCGAAAATCAAGCTCTATCTCACTAATATTATAAAGACGAAAGTTTGTGAGGATGAATGGATGGATGGATGAATTTTTCACGCAATAACGGCTGAAAGGATCTGGACACAGAGATTGGCACAGAGATAGATTAGTCTGGAATAGCTGGCTACATTTTTTTTATGGTATAGGGGGCAAACGAGCAGACGGGTCACCTGATGGTAAATGACTACCACCGCCCATGGGCACCCGCAACTCGAGTCACAAGTGCGTTGCCAGCCTTTAAGGTAGGAGTAGGGGAAAAGTGGAAGAGGGGGGAGGGAAGGGTTAGGGCCGGTTCACTGCAGGTTGTCTGTGAGGCCGTGGTATCACTCCGGTCGAGCCGGCCCATACGTGCCGAAGCATGGCTCTCTCACGATCAAACTTTTTATTCTGGAATAATACGATTCCTATGGGGCAAATTTCACCAAAATTTCCACGCGAACGAAGCCGCGGACAGCAGCTAGTATTACATAAGCATCTCTTTCATGTCTATCTATAGAAATTTGCCAATGTAATATCTGTACATATAAATGATGAATGTCATTAAATCGTGCAATATTATTTGAATCTTAAATAAATAATAACACAAGTCTTATTATATAGGTACTACCTATTACTTTAATGTTGGAAAAGATATTGCGAGAAGATGCCAAGGAAACACAACATAATTGCTTGTAATTTACATCAAAGTGATATAGTATAAGAAAGAATTGAAGACATTAGCTCTACGATGAAGCTGCAGCGTGGCATCAAAACACAAAATATTTGATTGTAGAACGTGCCAAAGAATTGCACATATGTACTACAAACATATGCTTTAAACTAAAACATTACACAATAATTTTTAGAATTACGTTACATAAATGAGATATATATATAACAATTCCCAAACAAAATAGAGTCACCGAATAAACAAAACGTCACGAAGTACAACACACTAAACAAAGTTAATTAATATATTTCATCATTTCACCAACAAAATATTTGCATAGAAGCAATGCAATTACAGCACTTATTGAAAATTCAAATTGAAGTGACCTCATTTCAGTTTGTCATTAATCTGTAAAATGGAAACTGAATTTTATTCTGTTTCATAAATAACGCTCAGAAAGGCAACGCGGTCCTATTCTTGAAAATAATAGTAGTCTTTCCAAACACAAACATTCAAATACCGAAGATTTTAACCGTCTCCGAAAAAACGAGATTCTGTATTCGATCCGTATGTATGATTCCTTTGGATGATTGTGTATTCGCGAATTTCTTAAAAAGTAAAGCACCAATATTCATTATTGTTTCACTAACGAATTTCATGTTCAAATTTTTGCAGGAAGGTTTTAGTATATATTACTTTTTTTTGACAATCAATTTCGTTGAAGTCAGTTTATTTCTTTTAGTTAACTTTCAGAAAACACAAAGTATAAAGTGTATTTGACATATAGACCGTCCAAAATGACATCATTACTCCACAAAACGGGAGCAATCTTGACCGTTAACACACCTGGTACGTACTTGATACACTCATTTCATTATTTTATATCGCAGAAACGTGCCCACGAATATGCTTTAGTATACTTTCAACATTCCCGTCGATTTCCCACAAATTCTGACGTGTACCGTGTTCGAATTACAACCCATTTCTTCCCCAGAGCATTTCGCAACAATATTACGTAGAAAGGTCTCGGCAGGTATAAAGTATTCATCGCGTTTACTCTTTGTGAAGGAATGGAGCTTTTCTATAAATTTTGACATTTATATCACTGTAGAATTATTATATGAATAAGTGCTAATAGATGTTTGCTAAGTTAATTTACTTTAATACAAAAAAATGAAGCTTTGTGCTCAAATTGACTTAAATGAGTCCAATATTATTTCTGTATTGTGGCCTAGAATGTCGGTATTTCGGTCTATTGCTTCGGAGCGCAGATTAATTCCTTTTTAGGATCACTTGGAGACATCACGTTTCACACTTACTCTGGATGCATGATGTTGATGATTGAGATTGAGATTCTCATACCAACTGTAGTCACGCCACCTATTCAGGAGGAGTCTACGCCAATACCTTGGCCATGCAAAATTATATGCTTTATTGTAAAGGCACTTCTTTATAGAAATTAAGAAATTATTTAGTTTTATGTCTTGAGCTTCCGAGTAGTTCGAAATGCATTGTCTTATGTTTGTTAACATTTAGAATACGTACGAATCCAACGTTGAGGGTTTGGGATTAGACTTATTACTTATTAGCAGCGCCCCGCGGTTTCAGCCGCGTAAGTCCCGATCCCGTGGGAATATCGGGATAAAAAGTAGCCTATGCATTAATTCAGGTCTCCAGCTTTCTACATACCAATTTTCATCGCAATCGGTTGAGAGGTTTTTGCGTGAAAGAGTAACAAACATCCATCCATCCATCCATCCATCCATCCAAACTTTCCCGTTTATAATATTAGTGGGATTACATTACAGCTACACGTACACAAACGTATATAATATACCCGTTTCTCTAAAAAAACATGTTTTTTTATTTACATGATTACAAAGGTGACTCTCCGCTACGGCGCTATGTGACTATAAGAATATTGATTTATTTACAGCCCTACTGAAGGAACCTTATACGAATGAAGTGTAGTAGAGAGACTGAATAAAATTGCAGGAATTTTAATCGAAGATTTGTATGGTTAATGTATTTCTGTCTTTCTGTAGAATGTATTAATGAAACATGTTCTTGGTTCTTTGCGCAGGCAAATCTATATCACATATTTATTGATGTTAAGATGAGTGAATACTTTCTATTTATTGTATTGTCAGTTATGTCTATTTTTAAGCCGCATTTACCCAATTGTTTTATGAAACTTTCATCTTTGTGATCATTTCACATCCAATTTATAAGGCTGGTCCGCGACTGTGGTAAACAGAAGCAGTAAACATTAGTGTAACTAAATACTCGTAGTATACATTCAGACTGTATAATGAGCACCTACACTTACAAGGCATTGCGTTGCAGATAATTATGATCGCGAACAAAGAGAATATCACAATTGTAAATGTGGTGTAGTTTCTGCACAACATTTACTAAGTATTTCGACATCAAACAATTAAGGAGACATTTATATAAAAACACAGATATCTGCTGCTTTGTACACTTTGTAAAATTACGAGAAGAATAGTGTTGTGCGTGGTTTAAATCGGAGCTAAGGCAGCCATTTTGTGAAACATCATTATCATACAAAGCTTCTCTTTTTACACTCCATTTCAATAGTGGTAATAAAATGATTTGACTCCGCGATAAGACATTGCATATTTTCCATCCTCGTCGCCATGTCAATGAAACACGACAGATCAACGCAGACTCGTTTATTTTTCTGATGCCTACAGTATTTATGTATACACAACAATATATGTACTATATACTGTGGGTATAAAAGGATAGAAATATAATTATCGTTTCTGGAGAGTAAAAAAATATTAAATTGCATATCGGGCAGTCCAAATGTCAATTCAAAAATAACATCATTGGAACGGAGGGTTCCCTGATCCTTATTTTAAAATAAAGTCCCACCTCAAATAAGGAATATAAGGAATCGTTTCTCAATTTAAGTGTATTTTCTATGTATGTTATGCAATATCTTAGCTAATTTGAAACACATACATATTTTTTGTAAATTAAAAAAAAAAGTTCAATCCTGAAGCTAATTACCTATTAAACATTGTCAAGCAACAAAGATTCTGATATCAACACACCTGTTCCAGTCACACTGTCCACAATAAATATTTAAAATAATACATTCCTTTAATACCTACCTAATACAGTACAATACAATACTCCGTAAATGATTATTAAATATTAATTTATTAGCACACAACCCTTTGTTTAAATTACTGGCTTGTTGAAGTATTATATGCTCTATAAATGTATTCAGAACCCACAATATAAACATGTTCATATAACAAAGGAGATCCAATCTCACAGCGCGAACGAACACAACACTTGAAACCATTTACATTTGCATTAGTTTCGATTAGATGGCGATAAATCAACACTATCCTATATCTCGACTCTCGACTAAATTAATCCATCGTGTAATGCCCACTCGGAAAGCAAATTGAAACTCAATATTGGAATGTATCGATGCTTTCTACAACATTCATCGATTCTTCGTTTAATTCCTTTTCGGGTACATTAACTTCTCTAATGCATGAGAACTGGCAACGAATTGAATTATGAATTCTGTGAATACACCCTGACCCTATACTCCTAGCCTACAGACTATTGAACGTATGAATACTGGCTCTTAGACCACTAAGAGCCAGAAACATACAGAAAAAAAAAACAAGGTAAATACCAATTTATCTTGTTTTTTTTTCTGTATGTTTAAAATGAACTGTAATTTATCGATGTTGTGTTTTATTCAAGACCAAGAGCAAAATATTATAGGGCCTAGACTTAGACACAAAATTTAAAAGTAATAGTAAAACATATTTCACGTCACATACATGTATAAACATTCGTCTATACGTTCCGAGTTGGTTTCGTGTTCAAATGGTAAAGTGAAATAACAATAGATGCTTTTGTTACTATATTAACTTCTTTGGCTAGTCGTCTGGTACCCAGTTTAACATTATTCAGTTCATCTACGTTTAATACTGTCTTACAAAGTACAAGACTGGCAGTTCAATTGTTGAAAACCACGAGATAGTATAATTAGTGTAAAGAGTGTACTAGTGTAAAAAACCAATGTAACTATACAAACTGCGTGATGACAAGATAATTATTGTCATAGCCTATGGTTGCCTGTTAGACCAAGAGCATCATTCCCTTGTAGCAACCCCTAAACCCTCGTAAGAATATAATCCAATACCCTGCTGGGTATTTATCATGATCATCATCATCACCAGACTGACTTCAGCCATTGCTGTGTGTAAGCATCTTTTTACCACTAGTTCTGATCTTTCTCTACCTTCGTTTAGGGTTCCCCAATGAAGCTATTGATGCATTAACCTGCTTGCTGTTAGACCCTTCAACACTACTACACTTTCAGAGATTTCAGCTATCATCAATGTTTCAAACCGCTTTTCAGAACCATGTACTTCTGGTGTCCGATTTTAGTAAAACAAATATAGTTTTTAACATAAGCTTTGTGGCTTGGTAGCCACGGTGTAAATTCAAGTGTCTCTTTATTTAAAGTCAAAGTTAATGAGGCCCTGCAAAGAGCTTTTGATCCGTTTAATGTAATGTAATTACCGTAAAATAACTAAGTAAATAGTACAAAAGTGAAACAATCTAGAACAACCCATTTTACCATTAAACGGCCAAACTATAGGATTACATAAAGTCTGTCTTATACGAAAAACACCCGTTCTTATCAGAGTTGTTTATTGTACAGAAATAGGGTTTCCCCAGGGCAGCGTGTTGAGACTTCTTCTTATTCTGATATTTTATATCAACAATGTCTCATTCAAATCTAATGATGAGTCTTTTTGCAAACACAGTGTACAATTAATTACTAAGTAATGCAAAACAAAATAATTCCACCGTATCTAAATAAATACTAATTTTTTTTAATTCAACATTGATCTCTTACTTGGATGAAATTAAATCACGGTAAAAATATTAATTTTAGACAGATTTATAGTTAAGTAACAAAATTATTTCTACTTAGGCCAAGTTCTACTAGGCCCATTAACAGTGATAATTAACAAAGAAAAGAGTGAAAAGATTCCTACTGACCTACAGCTAAAAATATCAAAAATGTCCTTCAAAAATAAATCTGAAATAATATAGAAATATTCAATGTCACTGAAACTGCTATTGTACAGCAGTAAATACTTGCCGTTACATAGACTATAAACACAATATCGTAATTTGGCCGGTGAAATAGAATAACCGTAAGATTTTATTATTCTCCTAGTAACCGATTTTTATTGGCACTAAATATATATATGGAGGTTCTGACCGATATGACTGTCATGTCATCATTGTATGACCCAGATAAATAAATATTCCTGTGAAACAAGTCTGATTATCTAGCCGCAATGCTTATCACTGCTGAGAAAAAAGATATAGTAGAAAACTTTGTTATATGAATTTATCGGCCAGATTGTAACACAAAAAAGGAAACGCTGGTGTCCCATGGGCCGTATACAGGAAAAACTTAAACATCGTCAATCCCTTTATGTCTCTATGGCTTTTTGCTTCCCCGTGTCTACGTATTTTAACCACTAGTGTGATTGAAATAAACTGTGAATGAAAAAGCTACGTATCAGTAGATTACGTATATGTTAGTGAGTACCAATCTCTTTTCACCCGTCTTTTTATGCGTCTGTTAAGCTTTCACGCCTTAACTACTCAATTGATCATCAGTGAAAATTATATAGAGTTTTTAGTGTCATTTATATAGTAGGTGTTTCTCAAATAGTTGAAAACATTAATCCCAAACCAAAAATGTGTATCCGAAAACTCGTATTTTTGGTTTCTTTGCAAAAAGTTACCAAAAATGTTTACTTTTGCTCTGAAGAAATTATTATTTGTTTAAGATTTTATTTCGGCAACGGTTGGTGACTATGGCAACCGTTTTTCGGTAAGGTTTTTGACACTGAAATTATCTTAGCGTAAATACATGATGTTGTTAATTATAAAAACACAAACAATTGTCTTATGGCTAAACTACTGAATATATTTCGTTCATATTTTCTAATTCATCTAAGAATGGCATAGACTATATTTAGTACAATTCAAAGTGATAGATAAGGCGCCACCTTGTATATAGAAAAGGACAAAGGGTCTTTTCATAAAAAGTAATGTACCCGAAGGATAGCACATTACATTAAACGCGAGAGAACACGCAAGCAAACTCAAGTACTTTGTAAGTTTTAGGAAAATAAATATCTGAGGTTACTCGAGGCTCCAAAACTGACACATCTATATAACTTAAATGTATAAATTTTTGTCTCTTAATGTCATAATCATGACAACATTTGGGGGACCTCAAGATTTTTACATGGACATAGCCCCAGGACCCTGATCTAATGTTCAATGAACTGAACCAGAATTCAATCTTGCTTACAAATTTCTTATTACCCACTGGTAACAAGCTATTTATAAGGGCACTTTAACACGGTATCTCTACGTAAAAATGTACATGAAATGAAATCATTACACGCTATTCGTCGTAAATTTTACATTCATTGTACCGTGTCAGACATTTTAAAATTAATATATCTCGAATTGAAGTGAAAACTTCTTTAGCGGCGTTGTGCACTTTTTGGGATGGGCAAAAAATGATAAACTCGCGTCAGGACACTGACCTGATCGAAAGTTCGTAAGATGGAGCCGAGTTTCTTATATTTAAAAAAATATAACATTCGAAATTCAAACATTTAAGAGCGGCCAGGAGCGCAGAACTTCCAGTGTATCCTATGTATACTTTTAGATTTGTTATTACCTACTTTTATTTTTAACCTAATTATATATATATAGATGTGTGTGTGTGTATGTATATGCAAATACATTGTGAAGTTATGTTTTCACTTCTGACGTGCAGTCCTTACGCCTGACTGTTTTTCTTTATGGCAACATGGTATCAATATATTCTTTCTTTCTTTCTTCCTTTTTTGTTTTTTATTATTATTTTTTTCTTTTTTAAAAAGACAACTCCCGCATTAAGAATTACTCCTGCGTCACGGGGGACTTTACAAACATACAAAGAACAGACACAAAGAACACCCAGACTCGGGTGGAAATCGAACCAACGGCCTAAGGCATAGCAGTCAGGGTCACTAACCACTAGGCCACCAGGCCAGTCAACCAGTCAGGTCAGTCTTTTTCTACTCTTAACTTACGATTTGTTATTATTTCGTAAGTATGATTAAAACTGTTCATTTTGTGTAATCTAGGACCCATTTGCTCCAACAGCCATTGGTCCTTCGGCAGATGTGGCCAGCTCATTGCCACTTCAGCATGATTATTCTCAATCGGTAAACGGAAGGTAGGACGCTCCCTAGCCAGTTAGATTGACGACCTGAAGAGGATGGACTGGATACGGAACAAGGAGGACTATGTCCAGCAGTTGACGTAATTGACAATTTTGTCACAATAATTCCCATCCGTAGTAAAGTAAATCTTATTTACCACTTTATCTTAATCTATATTATTTTTCTAACAAA
Source organism: Euplagia quadripunctaria (assembly GCA_963859945.1). Taxonomy (NCBI): domain Eukaryota; kingdom Metazoa; phylum Arthropoda; class Insecta; order Lepidoptera; family Erebidae; genus Euplagia; species Euplagia quadripunctaria. The sequence goes on along the minus strand of OY982569.1, from coordinate 22,763,811 downwards.
AGAGACAACACTCAAAGACACGTGCACGCTTCTACATACTCCTAGTCTGAATAAGATTGAAAAGAAGACTACAGAAGAAAAAGACTGAAGACACCCGTATACACTAGACGGACGCGACACCGCATTTTGTAAAATATTTTTTTAAGAGAGCCTATGTCACATGTTGTATGGAACTGAATAAATATAAATGTACCTATTAAGCATCTTTGTTGTACTGATACTACAAATGGTATTTATAATCTTTTGAAAATTCTATAATAATTAGTAAACAGTCGAGAGAGAGTCGAGTCAGACCCATGATGTTCTCCGACAGTTTCACCTAGACCCTCTCAAATACTACGTAATCGATCTATATCCTAGTGAATGATTAATTAGACCCGCCGTTGTAATTAATCACACGCAGCTGACCCACACAGTATGAGGCACTCAAGGTCCCACTTATAATTCATCATAACTTCAATAAAACACCTATTTTTTAATCCCGTAATAATTTTCTGGACTTGTGATTGGTTCTAACTCACTTACGACGTTAACCTACTCTTAACACCAGCATTTAGCTTAGGTGGAAGGGTTAGCACAAATAATAATAATGTGAATCGTAAATTATACTAGAAACGTTTGTTAAAATAAAAAAAACATTGCTATGAAAATTGACAAGTGAAATCGTTATACACGATTGCCCAAAAAAGGAGTGTAATGTTTTCAGGGTTTATGTATGTGTATGAGTTTGTTTATTCCACCTTATGGTGTTATCTTCTAAATGCCTGCACAGATTTAGATATAGAAAATAGATTGAAAATCCTCACATCATCCCGAGTGACACTGGCTTTCAATTATCTGAAAAAAAAAAATCCTTTTTGGCCGGGTAGTTGTGTTTTTTAATTCTTTTTAATCAGTAACTTGTATACAAATGAGTAGGCAAACAACACACGGCCGGCTTGGCGATAACCTGTGTCAATGTACTTCACTTATGCGTTGCCATCCCTATATCTCCTCCTCAGCTGGAGTTCTGACGTCACTCGTCGTCTTCGGTATGTTGGATGGACCCGAATCACCCATCGAACCCGAATCACCCCTAAAGCTGTTTCCACTTACTCCACTGACTTATTCTGAGACTAAAACCAACATCCAAAAAAGCAACGGTCAAAGTTCAACCGTAAGTTTCATTAGGATTTAGTAAAAACAAAGTCCATAGACAAAAGACTGCATGCAATCACACCATAGATAACCGAATCAATTTACAACGGATAGACAATACAGTAGATACAGGTCACGCGAGAGCGACATTCCAATTAAAAACTACACAGATATACGCTTCACCGTCTAGTGAGCACCGTGATGCACCGACATCTACATATAATATGTACTAACTAGTATTCTACCGGTGGACGAATTCTACCATGATCATTTTGAAAATTTAAATTTTTTTTAATGGCAGAGTTGGGAAACGAGCAGACAGGTCACCTGATGATAAGTGACAAGCGCCGCCCATATACACCTGCAACTTAACAGCCACTAGTGCGTTGCCGGGCTTTAAAGTAAGTAGGAAGTAATAGGAAAAGGGCCTTCGGTCACTTCACTCACTGGGCGAAACACAGCGGCTCACTCGGCGAAACGAAGACGAAACGAACGTGAGGCTCGACCGAAGTGTATCCGAGCCGAATCATGGCTCTTCCACTACAAAAATATATGAATTTGTATGCTTCTAACAATTACTTTTATTGTTATACATTCGTGTATTGTACAGGTGAGACCGGACACTTTTATCCGGTATATATATATATATATATAACATATATATATATAACACAAAAGTCAAAACTTTGGAAATATTTTTTCCCTACTTTCCAAAAAGTAGGGAAAAAATATTTCCAAAGTTATTTATTAATAATGCGTCGATAGCTGCTAAAAAGATTTAAGATACCAGATCTATGGTATGGATCTCTGGTCTATATCACCAGACAGATTTAGACCAGAGATCGCCTGGCGGTCGAATTTCGACCGTTTTGAATGTCTTATTTTATTTTGTGGACCAGTATAACTTGAGCTGTCATTGTATAGACTTTTGTACCATTAGAGATCAAAATATATACTGGACCTGTTTATGTTTTAATGTCAAACAAACACACGAATTTCCATCACACAAGATACTGGCAGAATTGTCGACATCGGCACCATTTGCCATTTACAAAAATTGAATTGAATATACTGGACCCCTATAGATTAGTGTAGCCGTTAGTTTTTTACTGTATAGCACATATTCTTTAAAAATCTTAGCTTTTTGCACTTCTTCAACATATAAACTTCAAGCATTTATCCATGTTAAGGTTGTCTGGAAGAAATCGCAACTAGCGATAAGAATGGCGTTTTTGGCTTTTATGTTGTAACTTTTTTTATTGTGTACAATAAAGAATATTGTATTGTATTGTATTCTAAATTTCACACTCCTGTTTGTGCGCGGTTGCTTAAAAATTGCGTATAAAGTATTCTCCTCATTAATATATAGATATAACTTTGTGCAGAATCAACTCGCGGTTAGCATTTTTTGTTGCGCTAACACTTTTTTTCGTCTAGTCTAGTGTAACGTGCGTTAAGGAACTTCGTTGAAATAATAATACTAAAAAGTTATTTTTTTTGGTTGAACGAGTTAATCTCTAAACTACCAGGCGAGGTGAACTACAATTCTGTTTCCCTTTGATAGCAAGATTCTTGCTGAAGGTTAAAGGCTATTTAACTAAATAGACCCTTAGAAGAGCCGATCAGCGCAAGGAAAACTGAATTTAACACAAAACAGTTAATCACGCCCCGAGATTGAAACTGTATCTGATAAATTATGATAGGGTGACTGACTACTTTAGTCTTGTTTATACAACAATGGCAATAGAGTCCCTAGTCTACAACTGCTCAAAGTGACAGTATTCTTATTTGATGTCGATTGTGCTACAGCCTGATATTAGTATTATTAGCCAAATAGTAAAAAATAGGGGGGTACCCTCACTGCGCCAAAGTGAAGTTGTATAAATACCGATGTAATAGCGTCATTCTGCGCTTGATCGTTGTCGAGGGAACACGTGACAATTATTTACATCTAGTGTTCCTTTTTTTATTGGAAATTTAATCCAAAGTTACGATTTAACGGACCTAGACTTTTATCATTTTGTTATTTTATACGTATTAATATAAAATACCTAAAGTTTTATTCATGACAGCTCACTCTCTTACTAGATATTAACTTTATCAGTTAATGTTCAAGTTCAAATTATCATTTTCAAAATAAGAATTTTGTATTAATAAAAAAATCATATATATTTTTTAATCTGCGCCTGGCAGTTCGTAATGGCGTGCTGGTGCCTGGCCTAATGTATGGGACCGAGAATTGTGTATGGCAGAAGAATAATGAAAGTAGAATAAATGCCGTTGAGATGAAATCACTGCGAAGCGTGTACGGAGTAAGATTGGTTGACAGAAAGAGTAATGTAGATATATGAAAGCAGTGTGACGTAGTGATGAAAATGGAAAAGGATATGCTGAAGTGGTTAAGGCTCGTAGAAAGAATGAGAATTTAACTTGACACAGTTATGGCGGCTCTGGGGCGACTATGACATTATTTTCAAACAAAGCCAGCTCATGTGTGTTAGGTGACAGTGTTCAGTCGTGTATAGTGGAACAATGTTACATTTTGGGCCAAAATAAATTGAACATTGCAGTTGTATCACGTACATACGTAGATCAAGTAGCAGTGCATGTATGTTTTATAGTTAACTATCTCACCCGACACACGATGTCCTGTCGATTTTCGATCGCTTTCGTTCCATGAAACCGTTCTATTTTTTATCGTCTAAACCCTAGTTCGTACTATCACGGTTATTTTAAAACATTTAGCTGAATTCGTTTAGCCATTCTTAAGTGATGTACTTACCAACAAATAGCAGTTAAATTTTAATCAAATCTAGTCCAATTGTAGTTCATAAGTATTACTGTATTTTAATTTACAAAAAGTTTTAAGTAGTTTACTGTCTTATGACATTTGCTGTACTATGACGCAAATCTGGAAATCCCAATAATATTATAAATGTGAAAGTTTGGATGGAGAGATGGATGGATGGATGGATGTATGGATGTTTGTTACTCTTTCACGCAAAAACCACTGAACCGATTGCGATGAAACTCGGTACTTAGATAGCTGGAGACCAAGAAATACTCCATTCCGACAGTGTATACACCAGGCATAAAAGTTCAAAACATCGTGGGCACACCAAAGGATGTCTTGCCCTTACAAACTCCAGGTGTCTACAAAATAAACTGCAACTGCGGTAGTTCCTACAGGCCAAACAAAGCGAACTATTGCTGAAAGGGTCAAAGAACACATCGCTGCTGTGAAGAACCGACAGATTAGCAAATCAGCGATTGCAGAACATGCACTCGAAGCGAGCACCAATCACTGGATTGAATTTCACCGTACGCAAGTTCTCCCCACGGAACGTCACTTTTGCTCAAGGGTTGTCATGAAGCGATTGAAATTAAAAAACACAAAACTTTCAATCCTGAAGATGGTTTCAAATTATCAACAGCGTGGAATCCAGTGATAAAAAACGTGCCACCTCGCTTTTACACACACCAGAACACCAGAATAGTGGCACATCGATTTACTTAGAGAATAAGGACACTGTTGGTATAGTATGTGACGGTACATGGCGAAACCATAATATCAAAAATATCGAAAATGTGCGGGTGGATGAAGAACCTTCTACCTCACGATCTCGACGACGAAGGGCGTGCATCGGTAAGCCAGTCAGCCTGTGACTACGGCCAGTGCAACCTGGTCGAAACGTCAGGCAATTCAGAGGCATGTAATACCTTTTCGTGATCGCGTTAATTCCCGTTTAAATACATAATTATATCATGGAACGCGAAAGTTTAAAAGTTAGTATAAATATGGTTATTTAAAACAGTTATTATCTGCACCTCAGGACAGGGTTTAAGTAAATAAGAATCTTCTCCACACGTAAATGAAACATATATTTAATTATTTCCTTTTCCTAATCCATCAAATATTACATACTTTTAATAACATAGTCACATCTTGTACTACACATACTACATGCTCACAATAACAATCCAGTGGAAATACTACTTATCACCTCGACGTCTCAAGCAGAAGTGCGGGCTGCTAAAATGTATTGAGTAAAAGAACAGTTGATGATCGATTCAATGATCGATTGAATGAACGAATCGAGTAATAATACTGAATATGAATCAGGGTTGCCCGCTACAAGCTATCACAGTGTTGTTGTTTATTACATATGTTACCGAAAATATATGTAATCCATCAATACGTAGAATTCCTAGGAAATGTGTATTATGGCTAAACTCGACAGGAAATGTGTTAAATAAATTTTATTATCTACACTCCCAAGAAATTCTATACATTCCTAAACAGCACTCGGAAATGTGCTAAATTCGCGATGTCGCATGTCGGTAAGTAAACACAGCGAGGGCATGGGTAGGGTGTTGTTACTGCGTCATTCGCTCGCGTGTTAACGAAAATGTGAATCAAATTAATCGGACAAGGATTTACAAAGTGTCTGCAAGAAAGATTCATCAATATGTTGGTGCTTCAAAAAAAAAATGTGGTGTAATTGTAACTGATACCCTTTAAAAATAAGTAAGGTTGAATAAAACATAAAATGAATGAACAATCTTAGGAAGATTTTAATTTTTATAATGTGACCTAAGTAATTAGTAATTATTTTAATGACAAGGTAAGCTTTTATAAGAAATAATATTTTAATTCAACTATAAACTACTCATGTCTATGATGTTGCATGGTATATGAAATAACTGGCCGTTCCCGCAGTTTCACCTGCGTTTATGGCCACTGCTCCGCTCCTATTGGTTGTAGCGTGATGTTATATAGCCCATAGCCTTCCTCGATAAATGAGCCATCCAACACTTAAATAATTTTTCAATTCGAACAAGTAGTTCCTGAGATCAGCGCGTTCAAGCAAACAAACAAACTCTCCAGGTTTATAATATTAGTATAGATAAGTTTGATTGTAGCAGCGTTACTAATCAGTTGTGTTATGTGGTACCAAAAACTGTATACAAAGAGGATATGTACAATATATAAAACACTTTTAACGTAAAGTGAACACTATTTGCAGAGGAAGAGATTTGATTTTCAGTCTACTGTATTTTAATTTTTTATCCACTATGGTACAATGTTAATTTTATACACTTCCTAATACCATTTAGGAATTGCATACAATACCTAGGAAATATATAAATGTCCTAGGAAATGTATGTATTAAAGAATCGTTGTTATGATTTACACATTTCCTAAATTGGTTTTGGAATTGTTTACATTACCTAAAAATTGTAAATAATTCCTAGATTTCACATATTTTCATATCAACATATTGTTGGAACGGACTACATGCGCCGACTTGCAACCTCTGCGGACTGATGATAAACCTCTTTGGCGCGCTAAGTCTGACTGGCGACTCCGTCCTCAGATTTCTAATAATTCGTATTTGAAATAGTTCAGAGAATAGAACCATGAAAAAGATGACAATCGTCTGTGGAGCCTTGGAAAACAGACGCCCGTGTTTGTCAATATGAATGTAATATTTTAAAGGTTTAATAGTAAAACCAAAGTTACGACCGCGTAATCTTCTATTCCTCTTCCTTAGAAATTAGATCCATCTCTCCTGATACTGCCTACCATCTGAGTTACTGCGATATTATTTTGATAACATATTTGTCAACAATCAACTATGATATGTCTATTTGTGTTTTTCGGGATATTTCTATGTATAATAATATGCATGTATTTACAAAAAAACAATGTGTTTTAGAACCCATTGTACAAGCTATACGTAGTTTTTGTCTAGAGAGTGCTGTGTAAAAACTTCAACGAATCACCTCTACTTATTATTCTCTCTCAAATCACACACTCGATTTGAGATTCTTTGAAAAAATTTCAAAGGACCCTTTTTACGATGAGACTGAAAAGCTGGGGGCTGACGGGAAGTATTATAGCCCTTCATGAAATTGCCTCACAAAGGCTGTTCTAACAAAAAAGACACACTAAGGTTTTCTGAGGATACAATGAAAAATGTTAACACTTTGTTGTATAGTACACTAGCTGTACGTTCGACTTCGTTCGCTTGGAAATTTTGATCTATAACCTTACATTTTTTCGAGATAAAAAGTAGCAATGTGTTATTCTAGATAATCTATATCTGTGCTAAATATCATCCAGATCCAATCAGTCGTTCTGCCGTGATTGGGTGTCAGAGATCCATCCATCTAAACTCCCGCATTTATATTAGTATTAAGATGTAGGTAGCAGCGTTGTTAAGCTGGACCCAGTGTTAAGCCTCAGTTACTTATAAAGTTATGTTCAGGCAGTAAACTTATCTCAGCTAGCCTAAATTATTTGTGCTCATAGTTTAATTAAATATATTAGAATCGCGTGGTGGTCGAATTCCGACCATGGTTTTTTCATTGGCCAGTATAATTTGAGATGTCATTGAATAGACTTACTTACCATGACAGGTAAACGCATATATTGGACTCGTGTAATTTCATTAAGCCGTTGTCACGTAATTTTTAAAGTTGTAAGACATATCGTTTAAAAATGTTACCTTTCTGCACTTCTTCTATACTATAAACCTTAAATATTCCAAAATTCACGTTACTTCGTTCGTGAAATTTTCTTAAAAAGGGGTAAAAGAAAGAATTCTCTTCACGTATTAATATAATGATAAGTGCGTAATTTTCATGTGGGAGAGCCATGCTTCGGCACGTATGGGCCGGCTCGACTCCGCTCGTTACCACGGCCTCACAGAAAACGGGCCGTGAAGCAATGCTTGCATTGCATTTCGCCGCGTGAGTCAGGTTACCGGAGGCCCTAACCCTTTCCTCTCCCTTATTCCCGTCCTTCCCCTCCCCCCTCTTCCCACTCTTCCCCCCCCCCCTACCCCTCTTCTCCTACTCCCACCTTAAAGGGCGGCAACGCACTTGTGAGTCTCGAGTTGCAAGTGCCCATGGGCGGCGGTAGTCATTTACCATCAGGTGACCCGTTTGCTCGTTTGCCCCCTATACCATAAAACAAAAAAAAAAAAGTACGTTTATCAGCAGTCTGGTTACCATACAAGCTCTGCCTAGTTTGTGATCCGTGGCCGTGTGTGAGGTGTGTCAAGATATTATTATTCTCTTTATTAACATCTATAAAACATATAAATTACAGTTTTAAATACATTATTATAAAAAAATATAATTAAAAATATAAATTATTATTATTATTAACTAGCTATTGCCCGCGGCTTTATTCGCGTGGATATTTTTGTGAAAATTTTCGTTCCGTAAGAACCGTTCACAAAGTGAAACTGTTTACAAACGAAAACATAAAAAAGAAGAATGAAATCGGTTAAGTCGTTCTCAAGTTATGGCGTGACCAAGAGATTAATTATTATATATATATATATAGATTATTTAATTTTTACATTTATACTCTGATGCGGTGTTGATATACCTACTTAACCTTAATTAATTATAATTAAACACTTTAAAAAATTACAAGACAAAGCAAAAATGGAATTAAATAATTTAAGTTCAGTTATGTGAGCGGTCGAACACAAACTGTAAAAATCAGACAATATGTGAGCGATGAGGCGTCTTTAAACTTTGGTACCTACAAGGCAGCGTGCTCTCGCCGACTCTTATATCTATTTAAATAATTTGTGTGAAAAAGATCAGGGACGTGTATTCCCGTACGCTGATGATATGGACATTGTTTTCACTGGTAAAACCTTGGACTTGGTTCACCTAGCCGCGGATAATGGCCTGGTGAGAGTGGCAGCCTGGCTGAACTCACACCTACTATCGCTCAACACCTCGCTCAAAACTAATTTCATAACATTCACAAATTATAGCTCTGCACAACCAGGACCAGATTTTGAGATCAAGATACACAAATGTAGCATCCCATCTAACACTCAATGCGCATGTGATACAAAAGGCAGGACAACGGAGATTAAGTATCTGGGTGTCATGGTTGCATAGACAATAAATATATGTATATTGTATATTATTATTATTATTCTCTATATTCATCTTAACACTTATCCATTACATTTTTAAATATGTACAAAACAGAATATATATATAAAAAATAGTAGACCACCGATATCGGGTACAGGGACCAAGATACCGGTGGTTAGGGCTCCAAAGACAGGAACCTCCTCACTATACGGGCCGTGTCGAGGAGAACTGCCTTCTGCATCAGTCACGTTCAACGAAATGAAATGTTAAATGAAAGCTACTTAAGTATTCGTGAAATTAAATGTTATATAGCATTTCATTTAATAATCAACCGTCTCTATTATCAAGTTTGTCATTATTTGTCATTACCAACTTTTAAACGTTCGCGCTCCATGATAATAGGCTTTTAAATGCGTGATCGCGTGAATTCCCGTTGACGTTATTTAGGTATATTATCTGTCAAACCAAAAACTAAAAATAGATGATTTGACAACAGTGAAATATGACGTCACAAATGTTCACACAAGTTTCTACTTAACCTACCATTTTGACGTTTAATATAGAGAGACTGCTCAACTACCGAACCATCCGTAATCCATACCGTTCATATCGTATCATATGTATGTATATAAAACACCAAATGTTATACTGAATTTCATTGACATTTGTATTTAGAACCATAAAATTAATTACGAAATGTATATTACTTAGGTCTTTTGAATTTAGATGTAAGTTTGTTATTGCTATAACAACTATTATGTGTTTATTTTTTCATTCTTTCTTTTTAGGTTTTATATCCTTAAATTATGATGATATTATATTCAAAAATCGAACTAGCACTAACACCTGAACCATATCTGAAAACAAAAAAGAAAACAAATGTCTATGTTGACATTTATAGACAACTTTAAATTTAACTTTGGAATGGCGGATCTTTTTTTGTAAATATACAATATTTTTTAAACATTCACTAACAGAAGTAAGAAAAGTAGAGTATTCTTCTGGGATTCTTTACAACTCTCGCAATAAAGAAATAATTATGTGACTTAACATATAATTACCGGACACAAAACACTGAATCTTTACTAAAAGCTATTAATTACACAGCCCACAGCTGTTACATTCACGCAAATAATTATTCTATATAGGGGAACGAAATCACAACATTGGATGCAGCAGTTCATGATATGACCCTTGAAACTACCACACCATCCGTGCAACTGTTAACTATAATACATATCTGTATGTATTAATAACGTACCACTTAAATCCCTCCCCGTGTTCGAACACAAGAGAGCTAAGTTAGCAGTATTACATCTGCATAAAAATGTATCTTTAATCTCGTTAATTTTTCTATATAGTCATCTCAGAAAACAAATATATTTCCATAAATTTTTCCTTTGTACGCTAAAAAAACCAAACCAACTCACTAGGTTTTTTCCACAAGCGGCTTAAATTTAAGTTTAGATTACGAGATGACTTAAAAAACTTAATAAAAGAACGGAAATTAAACAAAATCAATATGACTAAGATATCATACTCACCGGATATTAAAAAAAAACGTTGAGAATTTACGTAAGCTCAGGTGACTTGCCATTAATCAAACGTCAAATAAAATTAGAAACTTAAAGAAATTTTTCTCTGTGCATTTAATAGAAGTAATCTTTTAGACCTAACAACAACACTCGACTTACAGTTAATAAATTGCCGCTTTTTATTTAACGCACAAATTATGAAAAACGGAACACTTTAGGTGAGAAGGGTCATTCGAGGGCGACACCTTGCCCCCAGACATTGCTAATACTTGTCAATGAATTTAAAACCTTATGCCTTTTAAAATTAGGTTCCCTGGACATCACGCTAAATGGTAGCACCATAGCAAGAAAATGTTGGATTAGTCAATGACAACATTTTTCTTTGGCTAGGCCTTCCATCACTTCGGAAGGAACCTATACATTAAAATGTATAGGAAGAAACGTATTCATATAAAATCAATGAGAATCTCGATCTCAATTCTAATCCTCAAATATCAAAAAAGCACACTAAAGTGTTCTGATGATGAAAATGGCTCAATTATAACCCTCAATTTTGTCTACGCATTGATTAAATTTATCAAATTTAGCAGAATATTTCACTGAGAAGCGTGTAATATAAATTAAGAAAAAGTAAGGTTAGGTAGGTACAAAAGTAAGGTTGATAAATTGATACACCCAGACATGAAACAATATGAGGCTGCAAACTAAAACTTCAAACTGTTTATTGTAGATCATAGGTGTATAGACGTATCACAGGTATTATCTAGTTCTTTGTTGTAAGCGAGACAGACACAAGAATCAGTAAAATATATACCTAGGTTCGATTTTAGGTTATACCTACGCATTCCACTCGACGCACAAAGCCTGTCTTTTGGAGCGAAAGACTTTCGTATCTCTGAAAGGTTTACGAATATGAATTGTAAAGTATTTTATTCAAATAGGTACATAAATTTAATGTGTCAGTAGATAAAAGCAGTAAATACATAAATTTAATCATGAACATGCTCATTACAGTAATTAATTCATGGAGATAACACATACCAAAGGAGTAATTTAGGCTACTTTTATTTTGGAAAAAATAATTAGGGTTCCGCGCAAAATATATAAACACAGCTAGTGAGAAAATAATTGTCATTTATCGCATATATTGCTTGATCGTCAGCTCTCCTCATCCAGTTTATCCCCGTCGTATGGGCAGATCGTCACTCCACCTGGCTCAGTGGCGTTCATTAGGAGAGGCCTATGTCCAGCAATCGATAATGAAAGGCTGAAGATGATGCATTTATTGCTCCTATTTTTATTTTTCATGTCAGAAAGTGAATCAAGAAATGTAATACATGTTATGTGTTGTGTATTGCTGTTTTTAATTTTAACAAACGACTTGAACCATGTAAATCGTTAGTATCAGTACAAGCAGATTCGCTAAAGTCCATTTTGACATGCGCATTGTTGCGTTACTGAAACGAAATCAGGTACCTTTCACCCAGAAAATTAATACTGTTCCCTAACGAATGGAAAAGTAACTAGTAATAAATAGAATATATTCTACTGTACGATAGAAGCATCTCCTTTGAACAAATAAAGCTCATGGCTCAAAGGGGATAATTTTGATTGAATAATGGCAAGTAATTTTAACCGTACAAACTAGTTCGGAATACCTGATTTGTAAAGTTCGTATTGAAAATAGCAGTTACTCATCATAGCAACTATGTATGTCCCCCACGTAGTCTTTAATATACCTAATCCTCGCGTTTAACGATACAAACGTGAAACCACACTTTTAGCACGCTTGTAGATTGATAGAAGAAGTGAAGTCTTTATAGATATCTATAATTATTCACATAACAATACTCTGTAATAGGTCTAGGTAAATATCACTACACCCACCTATGATGGAACACCGTATGGTTTTAGTCGGCTCAATCTGACATACCACTTCACATGAAGTTTCAACACGACGAAGAAAAAGAAAATACTTCTCATGCAAGACTAAAATCAAACTATGGTGGACTTACTAATTATATATTTGACTAAAATGTTCATCAATATGATAAAAAGCAGAACAGAACTGCCATCATTAAGTCAATTTAAAAAATAGAGGAAATTGAACTAAAAAGAGAAAATACAGCTCGCTCAGAGATTTTATATATTAACAACTTCACAGATTCACAATCTGGTGACACATTTACGCTCCACTATTATACAGGCACACATTAAAGCTCACAGATCACAAATTACAGCGTTTGTTGACGCACAGTAATTGTTCCTTATATTACACGACGTTATAACTCAGTTTGTGCTCATTAACAATCACAAGATTTACAGAATTCACAGAAGATTCTGTTTGGAAGTAATTTGTCACTATTTAGTTATAATTGAAATGTTCAAGTTTATGCTTCAATGTTATTTGTCTTGATTGAAACTTGTTACGATTTAAGCTTTATTGAAATAAAAATTGTTTGGAATAGGGAACAGGTTTAAAGTTCAATTCTTAGCTTGTTACACGTGTTCTTAATTTGAGACTGGCAGTATTCTGAAAAAAGGATTGCGTGCAACAGGGTCATCAATGAAAGGTAAATAGAATCATAGAGTATAGGTAGAATAACAATGATGGATCCGATAATGGCTAGACAACGGTACGGTCACTAGCCTGAATAACTTTGTAAACAATTTAAAATCGTATTTTTTCTTGAAACTTAACTTGCATTGAATAACACAACAACTTTCTATTTGTTTATAATGCTTACATATTTTTGTTATTTTTTTGTTTGTTGTAGGTAGAACACATTTAGATTCCGTCAAAGAGGTTCGGCAATAGAAAGTTGTTAAATATAGAACTTGCTGTGCCCGCGACTTCGTCGTGTTCGTATTTATATCGAATCAACAGCCTAAAAAATAAGTTTTAAGCTTCTAGCTCTAAATATGATGATACTTCCATACAACTTTTCATCCCCACCTTTCAACCCCTTACACTCCTTTTTTCGCACTAAAAAGTGGCCTATGTCCTTTCTCAGGCTTTAGACTATCTGTGTACCAAATTTCATTTAAATCGGTTCTGTAGTTTTGGCGTGAAAAGGCGACAGACAGACAGACAGAGTTACTTTCGCCTTTATTTATAATATATAATATTTAATATATAATATATAATATACAATATATAATATATTAGTAAGTAAGGATTGATTCAATCGAAAAGGAATTAAGTATGATTCTTATATGCAACTTTATTCATAATGGGAAAGTTATTGTTAAGTGGAAATTTGAACCGTAAACTTTTTAAATCCATTTTTAAGTAGAATTAAACACGTAAGTAATGATTTATGTTATTTACAGGGTCTTTGCTGTTCTTATATACGTCTCTAGGTATGTATATTACAACATAATAGCAAAAAACTTCAAGATTGCAGTAAAATACCTACTCATTTTATTTCTCAGAACAAGTCTGTTGATGTGATAGAACACAAAAAGTTTTGTAACTGATACAACATAGTTAGACGTATGGCAACGGTAGACTGGAACCAAAAATCATTTATTTCAAAAGTTGTTCACATTACTTCACTACATATTATAAAACAAAGTCCCCTGACGCGTCTGTCGGTCTTTCTGTCTGTTCGCAATAAACTGAAAAAGTTCTAAACGGCTTTTCATACGGTTTTCACCAATAGACAGTGATTCATGAGGAAGGTTTATAGGTGTATAATTTGTTAACGTTTTTTGTAAATTACGATTTCTCCTTAATTGTAAAATATACTTACCTCCTCACAAAAATGTTACTGAAAATTACGTCTGGTTCCTTTCCACCATACTTACACGTGGAAACACATACATTAAGCGCCTACCTTTATTTCTTTTCTTAAAATATTGTCAAATACAATTTCGTCTGAATCCATTAGTAAATATGTTGTCTCTCGAGATTCCATTCTACACGATTCATGTTTTTTTTTTGTATTGGCAACACAATTCAGTATAACTGTTATTATATACTTCCCGGATACAAACGAGGTATTTATAAAGGGCTACACCTCCGCACCACAATCAATGAGCAATCACAATACCAAAGATAACAATACAAAATATAAATAAGTATGTATGGTACACGGTCTACTGCCCTCGTTTGTTGTAAAGCGTAGCGCAATTCGAACGCTCTCACGATAATTTACCTATGTATATTATAAACTCTTCATGTGTGTATGACTATGTTGTATGTATGACTTTCGTATAAATATGAAGCTTTGTATGATATTATTATTTTTCGAATATAGAACTTCAGGAAAGGAAGCGACTGCCACTTAACACACTAACAAAGAGTCGTTGTTCCAAATCGGGATTCTCTGTTGTATTTAGAGTTGCCTGTCTATTATGGAAATCTAAGAATGAGGTTTTAACGTTGAACATTTGTAAACAAAGTATATACAGTGTTACAGCGAGGTGTGGTCATATTGTAGGGTATAGATTACCCTAAATTTTAACTCTAAATTTATGAAATGAAACTAACATTTTCCGACTGTCTATTGCCTAAACTATGTACCTAACTATTATGTTTTTATATCATAACATTCATAGGAAATTAGGATAGGTATTATTTTAAGAAAATTCATGATTTAATGACACAAAACATTAATTTGAAACTGACAAGACACACACGACTACAGGAGGGAAAGCGTTTTCTGAAAAACAAATTTTAGTATTTAAAAAATCTTCTTTTGGGTTCTGATTCCCACAGTCACCAACGATTTATTTACTTAGATTAACCTCTTATAAAAGCGTTACATATTTTTTTGTTATTTTTGACAATATAAATTTAATATACCTATAGAAATTAAATTAAAGCTTTGTTATCTCTACATAGTATAAAACAAAGTCGCTTCTCACTGTCTGTACGCTTAGATCTTTTAAACTACGCAACGGAATTTAAAGCGGTGTTCCCAAATAGACGAAGTGATTAATGAGGGAGGTTTACGAACATAATTTTATTAAAGTTTTGTGTAAAATATGACGATGATTGTTGAAGATATCGCAAAAAATATCAACATAAATATAGTCTGTTACCCGTGCATAGCCGGGCGAGTTGCTGGTATATATATTTATGTATAAGTTACCATCGTGCTGGAAAAATTAAGAAATAACCACAATCAGTTACACAATACAATAAAACAGATCTAATCTGCGTCCCACAAATTTATTTTTAACGAAGTTTTGTAATCAGTGGTGTAGGTACATAAGCCTCGGTATGGTTTCATTACCAATAGGAGCATCTGAGACTTTTAGAATCTTCAGGAACACTTAGGAGTCTGCAACTTTCTTAAAGTGCCATAATATGAGTATCTATGACTGTTATGTCATTATGGAAGTCAAAGCTAAAAATTACTGCGCTCAGCTCAGCAAAATAATACGTAGACTAGCTGACTGCTAAGACTCAGAAGAAGTCCGCATTGTTACGAAATACATAAAAGTTCAAGGTCCGATGCCGGTGCCAACTGTGAGTGCTTATGCCGCACCTTCAACATTATCAATGTTTAACATACATGTAGGTAACTATACAAACTATATATTTAGGATAGTCATTCTACATATATATAGTTTAGGTAAATATTAGTCTAACCCTAAATAATCATAAATTTTAAATACCCTCGAATCGAAAATCATTTCAACGAT
Organism: Euplagia quadripunctaria; assembly: GCA_963859945.1. NCBI lineage: Eukaryota > Metazoa > Arthropoda > Insecta > Lepidoptera > Erebidae > Euplagia > Euplagia quadripunctaria. The sequence continues at coordinate 22,747,573 of OY982569.1, read as the reverse complement.
TAGAAAAAAACTGATGAACTCTTCAAACGGCTGAACAGATTTTCTTGAGTTTTATCTAAGAACACTCTCGTCAAGTCACCTTTCAAACAAAGAAAAACGCACTTAAAATCGGTACATTTGTTTGGAAGCTACAATGCCACAGACAGACACACAGATAAGTTTTTTGGGGCCGGAGGATAAAAAAGAAATCTTGCTATTTCGGTGTCGAAACAAGTATTAAGATTACAATAATTCAATTAAGATACGAAGTTAAATGGTAACTTATAAACATATTTCAGTCTACACTAACCACGTAATGATACACGACGTCAAGACTGGCTGTTCACGATTAAATCCGTCCAGAGTGACCCAACTATAAAACAAGCAACCTAAGCGGTTAAAAAGTATTGGTTCTCAGGGGTGCATTTAAAAATTGAACCTCTTGAGGTATCACGTTAACTCGCTGCTGGACCCCTAAGGAGTTCCGATGGTCCTATTCACAACTCAAAACACACAAACTACACAAACAAATTCATACCACTGAATTAATTAGGCAGTGGAAGTGGGTATCGACTGTCTGCTTGCGGATTTAAATTACCTAATTAATATTCGATACACTAAGGTCGTGAACCCAAGTTAACACAAGCAGTTTAGCTTATCTGGAGAAGTTAACAAAAATACAAGGTTATATATGACCCACGTCACTATCAGTCAGTTTAAAAAATAAATAATAGCCCTATCTAGTCTACAAACGAATCCTATTATCTACTTAATTTATGTTAGATCTAAATTACTCTGTAAGGATAAATTTTAATGTAACAATTTAATGTAAAGAGGGTTTATACGTCTGCATGTATATTACTGAACTGAAATTGTTATGTAATATAACTATAATTACTTGGAGGATCTGCTTTGTACATCTAATCTGTTTACAAGCAAGATAAAGCCTAAGTTGAATTTGTAATTTATTGTTTGCATATTGTCTTGTTTAACAATACCTTTGAGGCGGTATTGTGCCCCTACCGTAGTACGACTACTAACTTAAATCTCTCTGTTAATGTTTGTTCGAGATTTAAGATGTAGGTAAGTTTTGGTGTGAATGTTCTGTATGTAGATGCTATTGTTTTTTTAATATGCTCAGGACCTATGCCTACTTTGATTTATCTTTTAAAAAAAGTATCACGGACTTCAATGCGCCTCAAAATACCCATATCGCTTCACGTGTGCCTATAACATTTTAAGAGTTATCTCGATTTCTTCAGGATCCCATCATCAGATCCTGACCTGATGACCATGGGACCACTTGGGAAGTATATATTTTCAAACAAAAGAAGAATTTTCCAAATTGATCCAGGCGTCTTTGAGTAATCAGTGAACATACATAAAAAAAAATATATATAGTGGAACATAGAACCTCCTCCTTTTTTGAAGTCGGTTAATAAAAACGGTAAAGACTTAATGCTTCAATGGATTCGAGCACACATTGGTCTAAAAGAGAGAGAGGTCTACTTGCAACAAAATTGACGATATACAACATTTGCTGATGGAATGTGTCCGGAACAAAACCGAACGTGATTCGCTGCTGAACGACCAAAAATTAAGTACATTGAATATAGGCTCAATACAAAATATTCTATCAAAACCAACATCGGAAGTGGCTAAAAAATTGTCACTGCTTCATTCAATGGTTCCATCGCACGCGACGGTACTTAGAAAGGAATGGACACTACTTCGAAAAGCAATCAAAATATTTACAGGCTTCTATATCATTACGTTTTTAAGCTACAAAATCTTTTTCATATTTGTCCAAATATTGACTGTTCACACGAAACCAAATATTCTAACGAAACGGACATTGTACTTTCCGTTCCCCTATGTTCTCTGAAGTGTTCACAAAACTATTTATTTTACTAATAAACCTTATTACTTAAGTAGCAGCACCTAAAGCGAAAGTTGTTTCACGTTTTGAAGAAAAACTTCTTCAACCGTAACTCGAGAATCCCGACAACAGGCATTTCCGACGAAACAGATGACTTATGTATGCGCAGTTTTTATTATAACAATATTATTTACAATGCCGAACACTTCAAATAGAACAATTAATTGTTTGAAAATAAATATTATCATATCATTATATTTAGGTTGAATTACAAAATGGGTGAATACTAGTATTCGCCCATTTTGTGGTCGAAATTCGAGCCTAATCTTTATTGAAAACTTGAGGAAGACATACATGAATTTGCATTTTTCTAACATTTTTGTAAACTTTTATACATTCGGACATTGTACATCTGAAAAGAAAAAAATCGGTTGACAAACAAAACAGAAAGCCACTGCACTGTTTTGTCTTTAACTATACACATAAAAAATACTTACTGATCTAAATTCTTTTAACTGATATCAATAAAGCTCGTCAATAGCTAAAAAATAAAGAAAATTGGTTGACAAACATAAGAGATAATGGTACTTAACTGTTTTGTCTTTTCCTATTTATGTACGTATAGATTTATACATATGTATAGATGTTCATAAACTAAAAAATATATTACACAGTGCGGAAAACATCAACATCAAATTAATACTTGTGTCTATTGCAAAACCCTTTGTATGTGTCCTCTTAAATGAGTTTACTTTTAATAAAAGGCAAATATTCGACGAATGCGTTGTTTTTCTTGCCTCATAATATTATAATAAACATGCTAAAAAGCGAAATAATATTACCTCATGTCACTCCTTCAACTAATATAAACCTAATGACGGTTTATACAAATAGGTCGAAATCCGTCAAAATATAGGTTGTAAAGCGTGTTAGCGAAAGAGGCGGCGGAACAGGAACGGAAGAGGAGAAGCAATCTCCCATCCCGCAAAACACGCACCCAGAATCCCCTGCAATAGACTCAATTCTTCTTCAATAGGTTTAGTGTCTCTTGTAGAGCGTGTCAAAGAATAAGACATCCATACGTTCGACAAACATTACCACCTTCGACAGTTGGACAACAATAAAAATTACTAGAAACTTGGATTTCCAACGTGAGTAGCGGGTCTTTTTCTTTCACCGAAAACGCCCCAAATTAAGAGCATTTTTGGGGCAATTTTAAAATCAACTAGACCATTCAGTATGGGTTTCGAGTTTCGAGGAATGCCCTAATGAAGTTATTTTTCCATAAAATAATGAATACGCTTCAAGGGGTTTCAAGTAATGAAATTTACTCTGAGTAGAATGTGATCTGAATATACCGATTGTTGGTATTAAACGGTACCTGTATGAGTTCGTACATGATGGATGACTACAATTTATCAGCATTGCCGCGTCTGTCTGTCTGTCTGTCTGTTTGCGATAAACTGAAAAACTACTGAACGGATTTTCATGCGGTTTTCACTAATAGACAGAGTGGTTCATGAGGAAGGTTTATTTGTATAATTTGTTAAGACTTATACGTATAAATTGATTGAGATATGTTGATGATTGTTGCAGATGTCTCTCCTATCCGTGCGAAGCCGGGGCGGGTTGCTAGTGATATATTTTTTATACATTTTTTAACCAGTGTGCAATATCAATCGCTGTACTAAACGCCCGTCGTGTTATAAAATCGCTGAATAAGCAAACTTGTAACAATTGTGTTAGTGGAAATAAATCGGGTTGTACGTTAACTACAGCACACTCTTATTATATTCAAACACCACCTGCAACATACCTCCACTGCTCCACCAGCTATCCGGTGTCACTGTACAGTACCTACCAAATGTATCAATTCGACCAATCGTTAGAAATATCACATCTTTATCAGTGTTAAATTAAATTGTGTATATGGTTCAACCAACGTCATGTAGGTAGGCACAGCGAGGTTGCTTGGCTAGAAACCCTTCTCACAATGCATTCTGGGCAACAGATGGGGCGACGCCTCCTCTCGTTTCTTTGGGATGGAGTGAGATGAAGTTGAGAAGCGAGAGCAGCGCTTGATATTAAAGAAGCTTCGCCGTCTCTGGATTATTTTAGAGTATTGGCTGTTCTGCCCTTCCTGGATAAAACCCCAAATGCTAACTTCAAGTGGACGAGAATGGACTCTCTGAGGGTACGAGAAAGAAAACTAAAAAAAAGTTGTAGGCCTGGTGATGGTTAGAATTACAGCCCGATATTTCTGTTACCGTAAATTCAGACTACAGATTTCTTATTTATGACTTAATACAGATAGCCCCTAACTGGTATCCAGCCAAAACGGACACATCAATATCGAATAATTATAACATCTTTGTATCTGTGTCTGAATATAATTATTATCTTTTTATATTTGTAACAGAAAATTCATGAAAAACAAAAGAACCTTCAACATTGTATATTACGTTAACGCACCAAAATGCCATAGACATTACTCCATCTGAGTTAATATTGCAAGGGAATGTCATTTCGTCTTGGCTTTTATATAGCTTTAGTGTTTAGGCTATTAGGTCAACTACTCATCCTATTTATTAGTCTACGTTAGCAGCCATTTCTTCTCAGACTCCTGTCTAATTATAGTTAGTGCCTACTTATACTTACTACTTATACAAAATTATTTTGTTGCTTCTCACCTATATCCTGTAAATACTTTAAGGTGGTATGACGTTATTCGCGTAATACAAGACAATTGGGTGGCTACCTATGTTTATAATAAATCATTTCATCCTCATGAAATTAAGTCTTATACGATATTTGAAAAATTTGATTTGTTATTATATTCACATTTGTTATTATTTTTAAATAGAAACACAAATATTAAAAGGAAATAATTTGACGAAATCGTCAATATTCAGCTATCAGCTAACTATGACGTCAAAATTCTTATTTCATACACATTTCTGTAGAATGTACCATTTTGATATTTAATAAAGAGTACCTAACTGATATGACTTGACAGTCAAATACCGTATTCAGAAAACTTTAACACTCAAATTCAAATTCAAATTCAAAATCATTTATTCAATTAAGACACAAAGTGACATTTATGAACGTTAAATTGAAGCTACTGTTAAAAATCATAGATCGACACAAACAGATGCCATAGCATGAACTGGATTGTCGAGGTAAATTAGGAAAACACCAAAATCTACTGCCTGCTTGTGTCGATCTATAACTTCCAGTTTCCAGAGCCTTATGAGAAGAATACTGGCAAAGAAACTCATGGCCACTCTTTTTAAAAGTCAGATCTTCAGGTGATATTAGTGTTACATGAAAGGTAAACATGATGCAAGCTGTTGCCACCTGAATTTCATTTTATTGAAATGCTCCAAAAGCTAACGTAAAAACAAAAAAAAATCACTCAGTGATACCGTTGAAGGTTTGAACCTATTAAACATAGAAATCATTCAAGGTGCACATCAGTTCTGGCTGGATTGGACAATGACTGGATTAAGAGGCTAGAGTTGCAGTTGAACGAACCAAAATAATAGTACAGGCTAAAGCATCGCTGACTAGGCTGACCAGTCACCCCAAGCAGCACCCGTTCACGAGTATGACGCATGGACCAGCCATCATCTCCTTTGCCATATCAGAGGGAAAGAAACGACCCACCCCATGACGACGCCGCAAGCAATGACATTTTAGTGAGCATGACGAACTAAAACCTTGCATCGAATATTAAACCATCATCATCAGCCTTTCGCTGTCCACTGCTGGACGAAGGCCTCCCACAAGAAGTGCCAACCCGGTCTTGAGCAGTCCGCATCCATCTGCTGCCAGCCAACTTCTTCAGGTCGTCGGTCCATTGTGCCGCAGGGCGCCCTACACTACTTTTGCCTCATCGCGATCTCCACTCTAGCACATGTCGGCTCCAGCGACCATCGGTCCGCCTGGAGACATGACCGGCCCACTCCCACTCACTTCAGCATACTGATTCTCTGTGCTCTGTGTTCAATTATTAAAACTAGTGTAGAATATATAATTAATAGCTGTCTTCGTCTCCGTAGAATCTCTCCGAAACAAACTTTCATCCCCTATATCAACACCTTTAAGTTTTATTTTCGCGACAAAAAATAGCATACTACTATGTCCCATCTATGTCAATAAAAAATTAGTTCAGTAATTTAGGCGTGAAAACTTCAAAGGCAGACAGAGTTACTTTTGCATTTATAATATTACTAAAAGTACCTATATGGATATTGTTTTCTCAGGATAAGATAAATTGTTATAAATTTAATATTTATTTATAAATTTCAGGATTCCGACCATTTTCAAATTGATATGTGTGCAGCTACTTTCGTTTCCGACTGTCCTTAATACGTCTACTCGGATTGACGATTTTACTGCCCCATTATCCGAGTGATGGATGACCCTTTACTACCCAAGTTGATTCAACAATTGGTTAATCAAATAGTTAATAAATTGTTGACCAAACTATCCGTTGATATTCCTTAAAAAATATAATAAGAAACACGAATTGTTTTTCCTTACTAAATTAATTATATTAATTAAATTTAATAAATTCTTAATTAGATTGACTTTATAAAGACTGTTAATCTTTTTGTACCAAAATAATGTTGTTGATACTAATAATACTAACATAATTATAAATTGTTACTAACAGACTAACACTATGGGTTGTATCGTTGGTCTGCAATAAATTATTATTATTATAAACTAAAAGCAACAAACCGTCAATCTCCAGATTAAAGATTAAATATCGAGCTGTCAAACGAAACAACCATATTGGATTGAATTAAATAAAAAATCGTTGTAGCGTTTACAGGTTGAAGTGTTCGGAAGTCACAAAAAAGAAATTAGGGGTCAATAAAACTCAAATGAAACGCAATGCAGTACATAGGTACTTACGTAAGTTTGCTAAATGCGGATCTCCACAAACTGTAGATCAACACATGTCAACATTTTAATTACATACAATACAACACAGAAACAAAACACCAACAAATATGTAGAAACGGTATTAGTTAAAAACAGAAAAAACACAAGAGACGAATTGAAATATTTGAAATATTGCACTAGTTTAACATAGATCGCGGGTTTTCACAGTCAGCGGAACGCGCGACGGGCGCTAAGACTGAGGGTGAAACGCGAACTGAAAATTGTTACAAGGGACGCGGGCATTGGGGTAAAATGGGGTGAAGCGGGGGCGAAACCCCGGACTTGAATGGATGCGCCGTTGGCTACGCAAAGCATGACGGTGAGCCGTCGGACGATCAGAGGAAACGCTCCCTTGACACCACGTTTCGCAATAAATGCTTGTATAATTATTTGAGTTGATATTTGTATATTTGTTTGTTGCTGCAAACAGTATTGCTGAAATATTTCGCTTAAAAATACTTAAGAAGAACAAGAAGAAAGTTTAAAAAATACAAAATATCGTAATAGGGTTGATGTTTCTATTATGACTTTATTATAGTTCTTACTAGCAACCCGCCCGGCTTCGCACGGGTACAAATTATACACCTGAACCTTCCTTATGAATCACTCTGTCTATTAGTGAAAACCGCATGAAAATCCGTTCAATACTTTTTCAGTATATCGCGAACAGACAGACAGACAGACGCGGCGGTCGATGTAGCACATATTTAATTATGCACCGCTTTCTAGATCCAAATTAAGCATATGTAACTTTCACTGATTTCTAAGACACGGGATAAATATAAAATAAAAGTAACGACTCATACAACTGTCAGACATAAGAGAGCAGCTGACCCACCCCTGCTCCCCCCTGATATGATATGCTTACGTTCCTATTAAGTTTATTAACGTAACGTTTAATAGACATCTTTAAGTCCCGCCCCCCTCTCCCCTGGAAAGGCTAAACAAGAAATAGAAAAATGAAAACGAGAAATGAAAAAAACAGGGTAGTATGCCCATGATTTCATGAGTGTTCCGTAACCTTGAAAGTTTGGGAACCCCTGGTCTAGTGGTTAGTAATACTGAGTGCCGAGCCAGAGGACGTGAGTTCGATTCCTACAAAGTACAAATAACTGTGTGATGAGCATGATCATTTGTTCCGTATCTGGGTGTAATTTATCTATAATATGTATGTATTTAGTAATTTATAAGTATGTTTATCAGCAGTCTGGTTACCATAGTACAGGCTCTGCCTAGTTTGGGATCAGACGGCCGTGTGTGAGATGTCTCAGGTTATTATTATATTCCAATAAATATAAACATGCCTAATATAACATTCATTTGAGGAAATTAATAAAAATTCCTTTTGAATTCAAATTAACGAAACGAGGTAAATTGCGACACTTATCCAGACCTTCCGTTGTATGAGGCTGGACTATTAGAAAATTTCATCAAGTGCGTCTAATGTCTAATGATAAATTAACTTTGTAAAGTTAGATAATTGTAACTAGGAGTTGGGTCACACCCATGTTAGGCTCAAAGGAAATTCGAAAGACATCTTAAATAGATTTAGGGTCAGAATTGGGTCCGAGGTCCAAGTTTGGATGGAAGCAGACTCTGACAAACGATAGCTAATATTTTAACAGTTCTCTCTTAACCCTACTACGTTGTACAGCCGATGTTTAAGCTTTTTGTTGATTTAGCTACTGTCCTTAGATTCACGTGAACTTATCCATAGTTTTGTTTGTCTCTTTATTAATTTACTGACGTATTTATAATCATGCGTGATCTCCTTAGTTATTACAAAACTTATCTGCACATTACAACAGCGGCGAATTTGCACATTTGCGGCATGTAGGCTGTTAAAAATTTTCCGCCCCTACCGGTCGGTCTATCTAATTCGATACCCCAGGATAAGACAAAAAATAATGTAGGCCCCAAATTTGCCGCCCCTAAAATCTGCCGCCTAGGCTTCAGCCTACTCGGCCTACTGGTAAATCCGCCACTGCATTACAATGTTAAGTAACTTCGTATAGACAGGTATAGAATCATTGGTGAATTAGAAGTGAAGGTCTTGACACTTAAGTAAGTATAATCGATAGTGGTATAGTCGATTACCGCATTGATAACTCTATGAATGGGTATAATTACTTCGCTCGGTATTGTATTTGTGCGATGGCCATTGACATCAATACTCAATACAAAAAAAAATACATGTGTGTCTCGGGACGCCCGACAGAAGTGATAACTTAAACTAATCTAAGTTGAACTATAATATTGAAATTGGAAATACGGCTAGCGCTGTGAGTTAGAGTGAGAGAGGAGGAGCCTGCCTGCCTGCCTCCCGCTGCCGTATGCGTTAGAAAAAGAGAAGCCAGACAAACTGGCGCCGTAACGCATTACGTAACGAAGCGGTTTACCCTCCCATAATAAGTTATCACTTCAATAAAAATGAAGTATCTCTTTGTAATTTCAAAATAATAGTTCTTTTTTAAGCTCATACAGTTATTTGCACAATACTTATGCCTAAAAATCAATTATTAAAATTTTTTACGGCTAATCTCCGTGGACCGATTTCCACGGGACTTTAACTGGCAGATAGCTGGTGTTATAAGGAGTAACTTAGGCTATTATTATATCAAAATATTTAAATATGTACATGCGAGCGAAGACACGCGGGAACTGCTAGTTACGTATAAGTTTATTATAGAAGAATCGATACAATCACATACGTTACCTACTTACTTATCTATACTATTAGCATTGTATATAGAACAAAACATGTCTCATCTACACACGTAGGTAAGTAAATCTAATCCAGTTTTAACTTGTTTATATGGGACAAAACTATTGATTCAAAACTGTAATTAGATAAGAAACTTTTAAGAGTGCCAGGTATTCATATTAATTAAAGGTAGGGTTCACTCGCGTTAGTATCGCGGGGATGGCCGACTAGTTAAGGACTCGACGGTGGCCCTTTCTCAAGGGGTGAAGTGGCCTGTCGCGTCGGTTGTAGCCGGCAGCAGGTTGAGTAGCTAACCGTAACGGTAGTAACCTTTACTGTATTTATTTACTTATAGGTGAATTTTATGTTACACTAAATTTTATTAAAAATTAGATTACTTTGTAAAATTTTAAGTTTTTTCCAACTGCGATGCTTATCACTACATATTATAAAACAAAGTCCCCCACCGCGTCTGTCTGTCTGTTTTCAATAAAGTCAATAACTACGGAACGGATTTTCATACGGTTTTCACCAATAGACGGGGTGATTCATGAGGAACGTTTAGGTGTATAATTCATTAAAGTTTTGTGTAAAATGGCTGAAATGTGACTATGATTTTTGAAGATCTCGGAAAATATTAATATAATGCTTTACAATAAAAACTTTCGTGAGTGGTATTCATGTTTATTAAAGAAATATACGGTTTTACTCCTGATGGTAAGCGACTACCGCCGCCCATGAGCACTTACAACTCAAGAGACACAAGTGCATTGCCGGCCTTTAAGGTGGCAGTAGGGGAAGGGCAGAAAAGGGCTAAGTGGGAGAGTGTGGGTAGGGGGAGAAGAGGGGAAGAGGGAAGGGTTAGGGCCTCGGGTAACCTCACTCACTCGGCGAAAAGCAATGGAATCATTACTTCACTGCCGGTTTTCTGTGATGCCGTGGTATCACCCCGGTCGAGCCGGCCCATACGTGCCGAAGCATGGCTATTCCACAGTTTGTATTTCGGAGATGCCCGATGATCCAAGGCCCAAACGGGCGACTAACACACATGGTATATAGGAAACCAACACACACGGAGAGGTACCTTCGAGCTGACTCCCACCATCACCCTTCTCAGTAGTACAGTAGTTGCATGAAAATAATAGGTTTTTTTTAAGCTTATACAGTTATTTGCACGATACCTACGCCTAAAAATCAGTTATTAAAATTTTTGTCTGTCTGTCTGTTTGTTCCGGCTAATCTCCGGTATTTAAACTTGTGACGTCATACTATGCTGTCGTCAAATCCTTTTCTTTCTCTTTTTTTGTGTTATATGGTGCAAACGAGCAGAAGGGTCACCAAATGGTTAGTGACTACCGCCGCCTATGGACACCTGTAACTCGACTCATTTACTTGGTGTTTGACTTATTAATAAATAACCAAATTAAAAATAGAAGTGGAATATAACTTTATGAGTCTTAATAAATTAACTGATATGCTCAACACATTTCGTTTACGCAATTCGGGAGTATTTTATGCGTGAAGAATTTTGTCCGAGTTATATTATTAAAGTTTTGAATTTTACTAGATAGCCAAGAACAAAATTTTATTACTTTGTTAGGTTAAATTGTAGTTTTGTATAATTAGATTTTAGTTAGTGATTTGCCGAGTGATACGGATATCCGTATCCGCGGATATCCATATACGTATCCGTATCCGTGGATATCCGAGGGAGAAAAAAGATCTGTATCCGTGTCCGTACCCGTTTCTTTGTAGCGGATGTTTCACATTGTTGTATTTTATTAGGTTTATGAAATTCTAAATTTATTGTGCTAAAATTAAATCCCACTAATATTATAAATGTGAAAGTTTTGATGGATAGATGAATGTTTGTTACTCTTTCACGCAAAAACCACTGAACCGATTGCGATGAAACTTGGTATGTAGATAGCTGGAGACCTGGATTAACGCATAGGCTACTTTTTAAATAAAACCGCGGGGCGCTGCTAGTATTAAATATCTGATTTAGTGAGTTACTAATATTATTGACAGTTATAAGGTACTATATATAGTTATAAACATCCCGGGCATCCTAATTAACTTACTAAAATTCTAATGAAGGTTGCCACTATACTAACTTAATTTTGACATTGAAATAATGTTATTCCATATATCGGTATAGGTACGTGAAAACCCTCTGTAACAAAATAAAACCTTTTTACATTTAATTTTTTTTTAATCGTCGCCAAATTTCATGACTCTAAGTCATAGATAAATACCCTATAGATTTTGACTAGCGTGGAAATGTTGGTGAATTCTATCTCACGGGAACCGTACATTTTACCTGGATAAAAAGTAGCCTATGTGCTATTCCAGACTATAATCTATATCTGTGCCAAACTTAATGCAGATCCGTTCAGCCGTTTTTGCGTGAAAGAGTGACAAACATCCAACCATTATATTAGTAAGATTTACCAGCGAGGATTGAAAATAATGTGATATAAATGGAGATACTTTATTGAGGTTTTTTTATCGTGTGCCAACATCCGCGGGTTATCATCCACACCAGGGTTAACGGTATAACCAAAAAAAGACAATTTCGAGTATTTTTTAAGGAATTCAATGAAATAAAGAAATTTGACTTTGAACCTAAGAAGAAAGTCCCCGAGAACCATAGCACCTACTTTGGCCGGTTCTAGATTTTCTCTTTTACACTCAGAATATTTTATTATTTAAGTTTAAGCAAACTTAGATCTAAATATTTGATATTAATTTCAACTTGATACTTTCATATGTTCCTGAAAAGGGTCTTGTCATTCAGAGAGACAGGTGGGCGGACAGTGAAGTGGTCCTTTAATGGTATAATTTTTCCTTTTTAGGTACGGAACCCCAAACAACAATGAATTTACTCAGGTAGTAGGACTTGAAGTAGTAAACTAATTTGATCAAGCTTGTTTGCATTAACGTCTTGGTTTTTTACATCTTCACAATACCTTTGTAAATGACGCTTTGATATCTATACACGGCTGTAGCTAAAAAAAATATTTCTTTTTAAATATACAACTCCCGCAGTACGAAATACTCCTTGTCTCGTGGCGATTTATAAACATACAAACAACAAATACAACACAGACTCAATAATAACGCATACAAACGCAAATCACACAAATAGTTGTCTTACGTGAGGATCGAACTTGCAACACTTGACGTGGTTTTGGTTTGTTTTGCGACATAACCACTGAGCCGTCCATGTAAGTCCTATTATAATTAATGTCAAAAATACAGTGGGCTCAAAACCTTTCCAAAATCAATTTTAGTCAATAAGCTATAGTAAGCTCATACAATGCATGCACAGTCCTAAATTGGTATACCTCTTTTGAAAAAAAAAACAATACCGAAAAATGCTCTAATTGGGACTGTCGAGAATCAAACTCTCAAACCAATTAAAGCAAACTCATTACTCAGAAAACAAAACAATAGCAGTAAACTCAACATGGCCTCGTTTTAAACTATACCAAATATGATGCGTCTCCGATATACACGGCACAAAGTGCATACATTCAAATGAATTATAAAATCGATAATGAGCACTTCACTAAATCCAGACGTTGGCGTCGCGTCGCGTCAGGGGTGCGCCGCGGCAAAACGAGGGGCCAAACACCCTCCTAAATTGTACCTACCCTTAGTAGATTAGGTGCTTTGTTTCCCATTCTAAATACAACAAGTGAGACATACATATAGACAATATTTTTGAACTACTACTGTACCAGAGGACATCCCGTTATGACAGTAGGGCAGCGCAGTTTTGGCAGTCCTAAAACTATCTGTGCCTTACCTACTGCTTATAGGTACTTTTTTTTTAATGTTTCACAAGTCTATTTAAAAAAATGTTAGGGATTGATTACTTTTGTAATGAATAGGTATTTTTTTTAATGTTTCTGCGAGTCTTTAATGTCTTTTAAATAGCTGATAATAGTTCGCCCGTACAGAATTAGTCCATAAGTTGATTAAGGAATCTACAAGGGCAAAGTATACCATACTCATAGTATCTATATTCAGTACTTTGTTTAGCTGATAGATTTTTGAAAAGCTATTTTTACTGAACATTAAATACCAGTACCGGCTGATACCTGAAATATATGGATTTATAATAGATATTTTGAAAATAATGGGTAAACAAATAACAGCCTAGATCGCTTAATTCATGTTCCAACCTCTTTTGCGAGCGCGAGTGCCAATGGAACGGGAGTGAAATATCCAGAAGTACGCTCACTAGTGTTTACAAGCGGTCGGGTCGGTCGGTTTAATAAGGACTACCAATGTATATAAACGGATTTTTACATACCTTTAAAGGTTATAGGAAAGTGATGGTTTGAAAAACATAAATAAAAATTAAAATAAATTATTAAATAAATTTTCCAATTTTTTTACTAAAACCCTTACTTGGACTATTACGAACATTTGAAAACAAAAAACCAAATCGGTCCGGTCATTGTACTTCAGGCCTTAAGTCCATTCTGTAAAAGGTTTCTATATACAGTGACACGATACAAAACTTATCTACACAGCGCTACAGGGGCTTGTAAATACATCTAGTACGCATGAAGCGTTCTCCCATTTCCAGGAAAGCTGTGAACGATACTGTCAGCTTTGACGCGCTTTCGACACATGATCGAGGCGTATTATTTTCGCATGATGGCTTAGAATCCGTCCATTCTCGCCTCAGCAAACATGCCGGACGTACTGTAAACGCAATTAATTCTCGAAAGGTTTGGAAGTAAACTTTTTGATCATATAGAGGCATGTTCTGTTTCATAACTAATAAAGGATCCGGAAGCAACTCTCCCATTTAATGCGACATTTTACCGGAAAGCCACATACTTGACTCCTTCTTTCCGTTATGTGATTATTGATTGATACATTGCACAATTTAAGCCACTAGCACTTTCGAGCCTCAACACCTTTTATACCAGCTTGTACGGCCTTCTATGAGACAAGATTGCCGAGCCTGATCACGATCTTGTACAGCATGCAAGCGCAGTCAAATGTCAAGACACAATTCCGCAATCTCGGCAAGTTCAATTTACCAACTGGTCGATTGATCCACGTGCACATTGACATTATCGGCCCCTTGCCTGTTTGCAATGAGTATCGATATTATTGAATGGCTATAGATAGTGTCTAGATGGCCCGAAGTATGTGAGAAGTGGCTGAGACTTTTACCAGAGAATGGACCCCGCGTTTGGTGTGCCTTCAGTAATAACTACAGATCAGGGCACTCAATTTGAATCAGATCTGTTTAATCGATTGCTTCAATAGTTCACCACTAAGCGCATTAGGACCAGCTTATACCTACCATCCCTCTGCAAAAGGAATAATCGGTCTGTTTTAATGTGTCACAACGATTCCAATGGTGTAGTGTTTGTGGTTGAACTCCTCCTACTCGTTATAATGTTGGAAAACATTCACAACTTGCAATTTTTTTTTTAATTTGCTTCTAATTCTATGAATTGCTTTTTATTTCCATTGAAATTTAACCCTATACAGTGCAACATGACGTCACTTCACCCCCCCCCCCCCCCACCCCCACCCCTCCGTCTCCATCGAGTACTTCGAGTTCAATAGTTTAGGGGGTGGAAAAAAGGGATGAAATTTCATTCAAAACGAATGGTATTGAAATGCATTACTCATGAAGACCCCAAGAAGCGATAACTACGTTGCCATCCATTTTATACAATATAAACCTTGTTTTGCAGTTTTTAAAAAAATCTCATTTTTTACGATTTTAAAAAATTAATATGTCGATCAATTTTTTTATGTTGCATTACTTTTTTAATAATTTGTTTTATGAATTGCCCCACAAAAGTAAACGAATATTTATTGCATTGAAAGATAATTGATTGTTTATTTATTTAATAGTAACTATCGTTGCACATTGACTCGTTCCTTTTCACGTAATTGTATATCTTCTATCATTGAATAAAATAGCTTGTAGGAACAATAAGACTTTATTTATATTAGTTTAGTTACAGACAAATCAGACAATTCACAGCACAGATGATACTGCCACCAGACAAGATGACCAAGCGGCTGATAAACATAGTGATGTGAACTGCTACCTAAATAGTGATGTGACAGTATTCTGTTATTAAGGACTGGTGAATTGTAAATATAGTAAACAATAAAATATAATAAAAAAACTACTAGCTACTGCATTATATCTTATATCATAGTAAACCGTATAAGGTGACTAATATAATATATTAAATTTATTCGTGTACGATCCGGAACCGAAATTTTGGTGAATCTCCTTTAAAACGCATACACGTAAGACAAACATACCAAATTTAATTTGATTGTACTATTTATTACCATTTGTGGACATCATGATACTGTACATATTACTATTCTTTTTAATTATTGATGATTATTGTTTTCTGTTTTGACAGTAGCTTGAAGACGTAACTTGAAAGAGTACGTAAAATTAAACTTTAAAATGCGCAGTAAAATAAATATACAAATTACTTACATTCATTCAATTTTACCATTTTTTTATAATACACACATTATACCAAAACAGCTAAAAATATAATAATAAAATAACTAAAATAGACTAATCTGACTATCTCAACCGTATACATTTAGTCTTTTCTTCATTAAGAAGTAAGTTGTTAACGTTATACCAGTGAACCATCGACTCGTTTACATCGCCAAGTTTGTCGTCACTCGTATCAGTCCAAAAATAAAAGTGAAGTATCATCTGCAAACAACACTATCTCGTAAAGTCGTGATTAACTAGATTCGTCAAATGAGTCAACAGTAACATGAATAGGCAGTTTTTGTTTAATATATTATACGTGGGTAAAATAATTTATTAAACGAATTCAGTACTTTTTAGGTAAATATAACTTTATACTCTTTTTAAATTGAAACTTCCTCTTAAATAAAATCGATTAACATTTTAAATCGAATAGGCAACGTGTAAGGACGTCACTAATTTACTAATAATCGTTAACGAACTGTGAAAAAGAAATAAATGAACAGAACTATAAATTAACCTATTCCACAGTTTTAGTTTTACTTGACACTGCCTTAATAAATTAGTCATCTAAATAAGGCTTGCAGTTGCTGTAAACTGAAAATAGTTGAGGTGAACAAGAAACTAAATAATAAAGGAAAAGGATACAGATAGTCATCCAATCCTCATCTCAGACATTCATTCCTAAGAGTATCAGTCTTGGTGAATAGACAGTTATAAATAAAAGTTTGTTAACAAAACAAAGTACCTGCGTAATATGGCTGATGAATATGCAGCTGTTAAACGCGGGAAATTAATTTTAAAAGGAGATAAACCCAAGTGAGTATGGTATAAAACTATTTAAGACTAAAAAACAAACCAATTTCTTGAACACAAGAAACTCGACCTTTTTTGTCTATATCCAAAAAACCCTAATGTCTACTTCTAATCCTAAGTCTTAATGTTTATTACATTACATTTATTGTAACAAATTTAGACAAACAACATATTACTTATTTTCAGGAGTAAGAAACGCAAACACAAGAGTCATAAAAAAAGTCAGGCAGATGGGTCTGATGTCAATGATGACTCTATCAAATGTGGTGGCTGGTGGAAGATAACAAAGATAGAAGATATAACCGGTTCAATATCCATAGAATTTAGTAACAATGCCTATGTTTCTGCTCTTGACAATGGATTATTTACAATTGGAGCTCCACACGATGAGGGCACTGGTCCATCTCCTGAAGAAATCTTCACAGCGTTCCCAGCCGGAGAAAATAAGTTTGCTCTTAAATCAGGGTACGGAAAATATTTAGGTGTAAGTAAAGACGGGGTAGTTATAGGAAGATCAGATGCTGTTGGGCCTATGGAACAGTGGGAGCCTGTTTTTGAAAATGGTAAGCTAGTTTATATGTTACAGGACATCCAATACATTCTTGTAAGACACTTAGCAGTCATCCTCCGCACCTTTTCCCAACTAAGTTGGGGTCGGCTTTCAGTCTAACTATGAAATGGCCGAACTTTGATATTTTACGTGAAGCAACTGCCATCAGACCTCCACAACCCAAGTACTAGGTGATATTAAAGTTCTGTAGTTAGAGCAGGTTGTCGGATTTTTTAGGGCTCCAACTACCCGTAAAGAATGGCACAGATATTCGTATGGCACCCGGGACCGACGGTTTAACGTGCCCTCACCTTAGACTGGCCTGGTTAGTATTACTTATCTTTCTAATGTGCTAACCTACTCGGATACCACTTAGCCACAGGCCGTTGGGACACTGTTAGCAGTATCATACAACAATATATTGGAGTTAGGAAACACAAAGTAAATCTACATACAATTATTTGTATGTAGGTTTACTTTGTGTTTCTAAAGCTTCTCAAAAAGAGTTCTTTATTATGGGAGTTATTTTGAAAAAATAAAAAATACTTTGTGAACTACAGTTGCTGTATATTCACTGTGTATTGTGTGAAAATATCCAAATATAATGGATACAATGACATTACTAATAGTCTAGTCAAGTGTAATATCTGCATAAAATCATTAGAAAGGACAAAATTATGGGCAACAGGCTCGAAAAATCCTTAATGATTAAAAAAAAAGCTGATGATCTCTCCATGGCTAAATTCTTGAAATAATTGTAATAATAAGCTATAAAGCTAAGAGCACTCTATCACCTTTCAAACAAAAAAAAACTAAAATCGGTCCATCTATATAGGAGCTATAATACCGTAGACAGATACACACAAACTTATAAACCCCCCCCCCCCCCCGCCCTTGCATTAGGGGTTAAAAATTAGTTGTCCTTATTAGTAGTCTTGACTTTGGGTATCTAAGTCAAATCATGAAATTATTAGAGTAGGTATGAAATTGATTATTAAAGTACCCTAACTAATTATCACCCTGTCTAAGAGTTTTTATTTCATGTATTGTCTTCTAGGAAAAACAGCAATCCTGAGTTCCTTAAACAAGTTCATGTCAGTAGACCCTGAAGACGATTCAGTGCTTGCTAACTCCACATCAGCAGGAGAGCATGAGTTCTGTAATATACGAAGCAACAGGACCAAGGAGGTGAACACAGCTGTTATACCTGATGAAGAACAGGCTGATTTGTCACAAGTTGAAGTTAATTACGTGTAAGTAACACTTCTTTAAAAAATACACTTTCTTATAGCCATTCGGCTCCCAAAAATTTTCAGATCTCTGTTTAAGAATTCACTTCTATATCATAAATTTTAGGATTCTTGGTGCTTGGTGGCTTAATAAAATAGATAAATAGGTCATGTGTACATATTAGGATTCATAATAAGTATGGTAGCACACATCTTATTAGAAAAAGTTACAGCGTAACTAATAATAATTGGATAGACAATTGACAATATTCATAAGTACCTATATAATTGTCTTAACCACTGACTTGCTTACCTGTAACCACCGAAACTGGCTCAAGCAGAAGGATATGCCGTCGGCATAGACTATAGTAAATATCGAGTTGTGTGTCTCAATTTTATTTTATTATTGACGACGGCTCGACGACCAGACCTATATATCTACTACTATCTATCTACTTACTACTACTATATCTATACTACTATCACAGATAAACAGAAAAAAATGTATTATAAATTAGCATTGACACATTGTGTATCATGTCACTACTAATTTTGTGTAATCAATCAATTTTATGTTGTCATAATTGCTATAATGACATTATCATAATATCATACAATCATACATGATTTTTGGATCCACCCCTTTCTTGTCACAGGTAGTCACATTTGTCGGCCTCACCTCTTCCCTGGTGTGACGTCACATATTTTGCAATTCCCCCAAAACTGAGTAATATAAAACAGCAGTTTCAAGGTTATTTTTTTATTACATTATATTAAATGTTTTAGAAAATTAACAAAACCATTTTCGGTTGACAACATTAAATCGCGAAAATACAGGTTACGGTCAGCGTTTCTCGCGTTGAGATTTACGACCGTTCTTGATATACATAGTAAAAACAGATAAATATTATTTTACAGAAAAAAATTCCAAAAGTTCCAAGACAAAAAACTACGCTTGAACGATGGCAGTGTAAAAAAACTGAAAACGGCTAAAAAGGAAGGAACCTTGCATGAAACACTTTTAGATCGTAGGAGCAAGATGAAAGCAGATCGTTATTGTAAATAAATTTATTTTAAAATTTATATTTTGATATTGTTTATATTATTTACGTCCGTTAAGTTTCCCCTTATCCAGTGGCGTAACTATACCATCACAGGCTCGTGGCTAATTCACCGGTCTGACTCGCACTTGGCTGTAGTGCCTCCTGTGTTCAGGGCCTATGGTGCCCGGGGCCCCCTTTGGGCCAGGGGTCCGTGGCATTTTGCCCGCTCTGCCACCCTATTGTTACGCCACTGCCCTTATCTATACTAATATTATAAAACTGAAAAGTTTGTTTCTTTGATTGAACGCCTTAACCAGGAACTACTGGTTCGAATTGAAAAATTCTTTGCGTTGGATAGCTCCTTTATCCGAGGAAGGCTATATAACATCACGCTACGACCAATAGGAGCGGAGCAGTGACTATAAATGCAGGGGAAACTGCTAGTAATTATACCCACACTAAACGCCATTCTCGACATTTATATAGTCAAGTTTCAAGTAATGGTAAGAATCAGTCAAAAAAACTCCCAGTTCAGAACAATCTCTGGGCTCCACGAGCGCTGATCTGGCAACGTTTTTAAACTGGAAAAAGGAGGCTTGGGAATATAGGGCTAAGGCGCCCCTTGCCTAGTCTGCCGGGGTTTTCTCATTTACTAGTGCCCTAAAAACGTGTGAAGTAACACTTCGTTTTAATTGGTTCAATCCTAATATACCACTTCACCTACTAAGATCCAGTTGTCCTGCATCTTTCTAGAAGAGCATCTAAGACATGTAATTTAATCTGATTCGACTAAAGGACACTGAAGGAACGGAAGAAAAGGAATGTGATAGTAATTAATACTCATCTCTCTTTTATTGAACATCTTGTGGTTTTACGGAAGGTTTTATTCACGGCATAACGGGAGCACCAACATTTATATTTAAGAAACATGCTTACCAATTTATATTTAAACATACTTGGAAGATAAACGATGTGAATACATACAATAAAACAAAGAAATAATATAACCAATTCTTTTTAATGAGAGCATAACACAAATTACATTTCCAAATAATGATTTGGTAAACAAAACACGTTTGTTTTTAAATATTTTTTATTTATTCCTCATGTAATAACATCGGTTACAGTTACCTAAATGTCTCGTAGTTTATTCTGTATACACGCAAATTGATGCACTGTAATAATCCCAGTTATATTTTTAAAAAAATATTCAAAACCACCAATACACAGCCAATCGTAGCATGAGTAAATTTACTTAATAGAAGATGTAGGTACATGGGTTAAAAAAAAATCTACGATTAACCCGCACACTACAAACGTGAACGCATCGTTGCTTGCATAGGTCTTCTCACTTAAGAGTAGGCTTGCCACCTTTGGAAGAGACATACTTTTTAAAAAATAGTTATTTTATTCAGAAAAAAATTATAGTAACACTCTACTCAAATACATTCAATCAAAAAGGGTGACAGTTGAATTAGTGAAGAAAATATATTTCTCATACTATATTTTCCTATAACACAATAATTGAATAAAATGTAGTAGATACGATACTATATATTATAGTACGGGTGGCAACCCTACTTAGGAGGAACATACGAGTGCTGTCTATGTTCCTCCAACAAATACTTTAAATCCACGTTTGTAAATATGTATAACCAATCTCAAATATAATATTGCGATTTTGCTTTTTTGATCCACATATAAATGGGTTCTTGTGCTGGTATTGGTCAATATAACTGTCATCATTCAGTGCCATAACACAAGTCTCCACCATTCATATACGCGCTAACTGTTAATTTCATAAACACGGTATTTTTACAGAGAAACATTTTACTTACAATCAGAGAATTTGAATATACTACCTACACATCTTATTTAAAACGATATCTACACCTAAGGCTACTTGTTTAGACTAGACACAGATCTAGTCTATTGGAACATGATTTGTAGTGGCCTCAGTAGTCCAGTCTAAGATTGCGTTCACAGTATATATCAAGTCTATTATTTTCCATAAAACCAACATGCAACACATAAACAAGTTCTTAAATTACAAATACAAAAAACTATACGAAATGCTAAACAACTTAAAACGCTTTAAATATATTTATGCCTTTAAGCACAATAATGAAACATTGGACATGTGTTGCACGTGATCGAGTAACTTTGCATTGAGTTCAAAATGAGTGGTAAAGCCAGCAAGGTGACTTTACGACTGCAGTACATTATACTAATCCCACCAAGGTAAGGCTACTGGTTCAAGAATAAACATGGCTGTTCAATATACTTTGTCTATTGTACTGTTTTATTGCAAATATTTATAACATCGGTTCGGTGGGTATTTTATATAATAATTTTATTTATATTTTTCATACACTTGAGATTGCTTTTACTCAATGAAATATGTTCGTTACACATTAGAGGAGCGTGACAAATCATAATATACACAGATCTAAAACTATACAAGTTCAACTACATCTACTTGGCTATGAAACAAAATGATACATAATTAAATACAATATAATGTCGTGACCATACAAATATCATGCTCCTCGTGTCGGCCAATCAATAACACAATGATAATTTAATATATATTTACATTTGTGAAGGAAAATATTAAATTAATATATCTTAACTTGTGCAGAATGTTTTCTATAAAACAAAAGTTAAAGAAAATGGTAGTTATATATAAGGTATAGAGGTGGGCGTCATCAGAATGGGATCAGGAGGCACTCGCGCCGCTCACTTCAGCGCCAAACCCGCGTGACACGACATTACTATACAACAAAAACATATCGTTAGTAAAATAATTAATAAAAATAATTAAACAAAATGATATTATTTAATCTCAACCTGAATATACTTCTTAACTTCAACAATGACTTTCTCATGAAGGTTCCATCCCATTCTGAATGCGCGCGAATTTTAGAAAAAGAACAATATTTTCCAATAATACTCTTTTGTTTTTTTTTAAGGTTACAATAAACAAGGCTATCGCATACTAACGAGATGGCTCGAATCATTTGGTAAATAAATTTAATGTCAAACGAATTACTTTATGTAAATAAAACAAAACGTATTTCGTTTCCATCGACAATATTTTTTAACAGAATGGAAACAATAGTTGCGCGAACGAGATGAAAAACGCAGTTCATATTTTTTGTTTGTACAAAAAATGCATGTCTCTCCGTAAATAATGGGATCACCGCCTTCAATAAATATTGAATAGAATGATGTCCCTGTTTTGTCACTTTATAACAAGTTTTTTATGCTTTGTATTGTGCGGCAATATAGCAATTAAAATAATTATAGATAAAACATCGGCACGTTTTTTTTATCTTTATGGTCCGTGGTAAAAAAATCCACGGATATTTGGGTCTCAATTGCAGGGTTCTCCTTGATAGTATTTGAGAACATTAAAATATCTTCGTTGGACTAGTTATTCATTTTTGTAATGCGCATCCATTCAACGCCAGTGCAAAAACGATGCTACGCCCGCACAAACGTGTAGATGCTTCGCTAACTTCCTTTGATTTGTGTGAAAAAACCGAACACTATCGGATTAGTCACAAGTATTGTTGTGCTGTTAAGTTTGAATTTGTGAAGGCTTGTCGAGGTTTTTCAAGCATGGGGACCCGGCATTAGATTTACAAATCTATTGACATGACACCGTTAGTAAAGACTACAAATGTACACTAGTCTAAGGACATTCTAATGGAATACAACAGTCGCCATTCCTAGAGGTTTTGACTTCACAATATACTTACTGTTATTACGTTTGCTCTTGGGAAGCTGAATTGGTTAGGTCGCAGATGAATCGAATATGTTTCAATCTCAGTATTGAAAGTGTACACAACCGCTTGGATGGTTAATATTATGTCCCACCTGGACAGTACATTAAACGGACCTGGATGTCCGTATTTTGGCTTACTGTTTCTCCACGTGTCCCTCTGATTAGCAGAGGGTACAGTACAGAAACGGCGAAGAGCAAAATAGGTTCTCCGTTTTGGATTCTAGGCATGGTCTGGCATAAGACTTCCGCCCGGCTGGCATTAGGGCAAAGTTCTGCACGTAGTAGAAGTTGTTGGTAAAAATGGTGACTGAGGATTTACTAATGGTAGGGTGTGGTACCTATGCTTTTAGTCTGTTTGAATTTAATATTATCAGTTCGTGATGTCCTCAGCATCCGAAAGAAAAAGAAGCAACTTAGGTGAATCCTGTTCCGAAGCATTAATCTGTTCGAAGAACAATCTGGTTCTTGAGGCTTGGTTTGAAAACCTGGGTAAAGGAAATAACGAGGACTATGTATTTTATAAGCGTTTCAGCTTCAGGCTGATGTTCTGCCAAAGCGAAACTGTCCCTCGTAATGAGCAAAAGGCACAGTTTGCCATCTGAGGTGGGGAATCGCCATCTCTGGATACTTTCAGAGCGGCGGAAAATAGTTTAGCACAGGCAGGCAATGGAAAAATCATGGCTGTGAAAAATACATCGCACCTTCGAGCGTCACTCGATTAACGATAAAAAGGCGGCACTCAAAATAATAGAACGGGTACAATAGAACGTTTCCTATCTTCTCAAAAGGCGGAATAACCAGAAATTATCGCTAAGACTTTCCTAAGGTAAATGAGAATCGGCATAAAACCGAAAGAAAGGACTAGATCGTTTGGATATCTGAAAGTAGAGACGCTGTAGTGTTCTTTGCAGAAAACTAAATACGAACATAAGAAAGTAAACTTATTAAAATAAATTAATAAGTGAATCATTTTATTCGGGTTTTAAACAATGAATGCAACTTTCTTCAACTTCAACTGTTTTTTAGTACATTTAATTTAATTTAAAGTACATTTAATTAAATTAGAAACTTGAACTAATTGAACTATTGTTTTTTTATGCAGAGATGGTCTAATGATTTTAATTTCCATTCTCACAACACCACAATCCACTCTAGAAACTTTGGACGTTATCAGAGAAAAATATTTTTTGAAGTGAAAACTTCTTTAGCGGGCGTTGTGCACTTTTTGGGATGAGTAAAAAATGTTAAACTCGCGTCAGGACACGAGACCCTAAGCGAAAATGTGTCCGTGTGTCCGTGTCCGTCCGAGTGTCATACCTGAATCAAAGTCAAATCGAAAATTCGTAACATTGAGTTCTGTCATCTCTTTATTAATTAATATTTTTTTTCTGTTTATTGTTGCACGTCAGAATGACCTCAAACCGCCTGATGGAAAGCTAGAGTGAGGTCCAAAGACTGAGGACCACCATTATAGATACGGATGATACTATAATGGGCGACCCCTCAGCTTGACGGCCTCGAGAGATGCTTTTTCACCAACCTGTTAACTGTGACGTTTTAAGTTCGTCGTTTCGTTTAAGTTTTCACTTCTGTCGGCAGTCCCATGACTGCCTTTTATTTATGCATAGATATGTACAATTATAGTTACTGCAAATTTTATTTATTGACACTTATAAAGATATTTGAGATCTATTTACACAAGGTACTATAATACAGTAGATTCGAAGCGAAACAGTTCTTAAGAGTTTACGGCAACATATAGCCTGGCCAGGAAAATATAACAGCTTCTAAACTAATATCTTCGAAGCAGTGGGGAATAATTATGATCTCAAAATGAACCAAAAGAGTAAACGCACAAAGAGTTTCTCTATGAATTTACCAAAGCAATCTCAAGATTCGATTTGTTCGGCCTGAAAAATTCGATCAGTATTTTTCGAATATGTAGAATTTTTGTTGTGTTTTCAGCACGTTCGGCACTGGATTCAGATCATTAATCTTTTTTTATAATGTTAATTTTTTTTTGGTTAAAAGTGATATCACAATGAGTAAACCGAACATTATCCCGAAAAAAAATTAATAAATGCCGCATATTTTAACGTTTAAGGTCATTCAAAATCAAAATAATGTCTGTAAATCCTTAATCTCGCATTTTTATGATGAACTGACTGTTGCATTGTGATATGTATGTAGTAAGTACAGAATGACGTTTTTGTAAGTTTTTCGGAACGCCGAAACGTACACGGTGTTTAATCAGTTTAATACTGTTCGGGGTTTTTCCTCTAGCCCCATTATGAGTTTTTAAAGTGTGTATATTTTTTAATAAAGATAGCAGTGAGTTCCTAAAATGAGTCATGAAGAGAATCAGCAACACTCATCGTGAAGACTCATACTAGATATATTGATCTATAGTAAATTATTTACTCGCTGCAGACTTGGTCATAAATCTTCGAAGCGGGATAACAATATTGCATTCTCTCTCTCCCACTTATGGGTATGATATGGCTCTTTTGTGTTAGAAGCGAGACGAGAATTACTATATATACATTTAAAGTCGATAAATGCTATCGATAAAGATGATTTTAAATTGTGTTGTAACTGTAATCAAGAATGGATATTTAAAAAAACCTGTCAGTCGTAGGACTGCACGTCAGAAGTGAAAACATAACTAACGTATACACACACGTCACGTCACGCGAGTTCAGTGCTTTTTTTCCCCATACCAAAAGTGCCTAAAGAAGTTTTCACTTCAAAAATTATAAATAAATGATAGCAATATAAAAATTTAATTAATGACTCTCTGCAACTTCTCTTTTATCGATAAGGAGCTGCGTCTGCGCCGAATGTCCCCTACACTAGCGCTCGAGTGATTTATGATTTCAGTCTGCCGTGAGAGAATAATTCTACCTATTGTTTACGTAGTGTTTTGGCAACGGTTTTTTCAAACTCAAACTGTTTATTTGCTATTTTGTTTCAATGCTGATATTTTCTTGTTAGAAAATCATTTCAAATTAGGATGTTGACTAATGTAAGGATTTGTAATGAAATGAAGTATATAAACTTTAATGTTTAATTAGGTAACGTAATTATACATATATACATTAAATATAAATATTTTATTTCTTTTAATTAAAAATGTGTTTTTAATCTGTGGTAAACCCTTGAATTTTTAATATGGCGCGCGTGACGTCACGTTACTATTTTGACAAATTATAAGGTGAGGCAGATTCAAGTCGTAATGCTTGTTCATTAATTTACTATTAATGTGCTCATTGAAATGTCGATATGACGTCACACACTGGAGATGTAACATGATTTTGTATCGTTCATGGCGCAATTACTTAAATGAAGGTATGAAAATTAAACTTTTATTACATTAAATTCATTTTCGTGAAAAAATCAATTTGTGAAATTATGAATGTTCGGAATATGTGAAGCCATTTTTTGAAGTTCGTCAGCATCCCAATAGCGGTCTGGGGGGGGGGCTACTCACGGGTCTCGGCCGGCGGGCGGTCTCAGCTGGCGGGCGCCATGCCCTCGGCGCGCAGCCAGTCCACGAACTCGTCGAGCATGACGGGCCAGGCGCCGTCGGCGTCGTAGGTGGTGAGGTGCGCGTCCACGCTGCGGCTGAACTCGAGGATGTTGCACCACTGGTCGCGGTTGACGACGCGGTAGCGCCGCTCGCGCGCCAGGAAGTCGCCCAGCGCCGGCCGCAGCGCCCAGCGCGGCAGCAGCACGCCCAGCAGCGCGCGCGCCGTGCTCGTGTCCAGCGAGCGCTGGTCCTTGTCCTGTGGACCACGCGATCCCGTCTGAGGTATATTTTTAACGATTAC